>CM053791.1:604105906-604480906 GCA_028749045.1 Cupressus sempervirens | reverse complement strand
TGATACCACTTGTAATGGAATAACTTGCACAATAGAGGAAATAATATGAAATATTATATAAATACTTGATAATATCTAAGAGTAATAGGCCACTTTGAGGGGGCAACCTCCAAATATCTCCAATGAGAACACACTTCACAATACGATGATGAAATAAGACTCAGAACCTCCTATATATACCTAATTATGCTTAGGTTGAATAGACACAACCCTTCATAACACCTAGGCTGACCTACCTACCTAAATTATAATATAATAATGATAACATGAATTAATTAAGGATTAAGATAGCCACAAGTTGACTATTCATAACTCTATATACAATAATATTAAGGGCATCACATTGTACATCCTATGACTAGTGGAACCCAATAGATGTTGCTGACCTATTATTGAGGATAGAAATACACCTCGTAAAGGCAATCCAGATCCTACAAATCAAATAATTGATACATGGTGGTCAAGGATACGAATACAAAATAAGTTACATTCTATTGGGTGGTAATCTTAGGTTAATTATACATCAATACAAATGGTTTACAAGGATCCACACTCAACAAATGTTCCTTGATTTGGCACACAAATTAAAATCATCAGGGCCCTTTCTTCCAAAGAGGGAGAGCCTATTTCTTCTTAGGAGAAACATATGATGCAAAAAGCATTTCATGTCATCCAGGCAATGTTTTTATATAGCATTTGAAATTTTCTTTGTATCTAACTTTTGATATATTTATATATTTTTTTGTAGTTTGTATTTTTTTGTCCATTTAGAGTAACATTTAGTAACACAATTATTAAATTTAGAATAGAAACATAGGAGTTATGATCTTGAAAGTAAGGGTACTAAAATCAAATAACTTCAATTAGTTTTTAAAAACTATGTCCACGTCTAATTGTCTAGTTCAAACTTCTAAGGATAACATATCATGACTTCATGTCATCAATCATCTTAATTTATTATAGTTAGTAAAGTATTTGTTTGTTGATTTATAAATCTATATAAGAATTGAATTCAAGACATGCAACAAGACAAAAGACATCTCTTAGACATGTTTTTTTCATTTTGTATAATATCTTAGCTAAAGCTTACATATGTATAGTTTAGTTATTATTTATGAGAAATTAAATTCTCCAAATAGTATATTACCTTTTAAATTGTCAATTTAATTCAAATTAATGATACTAGACTTTATATATTAAGTATTAAAAAATAAGCTTGAAAATAAGATTCAAGCTTATTGAATTATATTTTTATGAATACAAATTAAAAATTGAAGAATAAATTTCTTAACTTTTTAGCTAAGATCATATAGTCCTTACACATGCACCAAATTATAGGAACGCAATGTGATTTTTGTGAATTTTACCAAATAACTCTTCTTACAATGGCCAACATGAATTGCTGAGTGGGGACATAATTCCATTTTCAATATCATCCTTGATTCTCTCTCCACACCAGCCTCACATTCTATGGAGATCCATTTTTATTTATATATATTGAAAAGCATGTCATTCCTACATGCTATATATTTATTTTTTTATCATTGAAAGATAAAAGTGGTCCGATGTATGTTAAGAGAGTAGTAGATGCATGTTGGTGTTTATTTTACCAAAATTATAGAAATATAATTGAATATCAAGCTACTAAAATAGAAACTCCATCACTAGTTATATGTTTGTTCTAAGGTAGTCTGTGAAAACGATTTCAATCAGTAACAAACATTTCAAATGGGTTTTATGCATTGTTCATGTTACCATACTCTTGTGAGAGCTAGGTATGCACGCCAAATTTGTTTAACCCACTATAAGAACAATTTCATATTTCCTATCAGTAAATACATTTTATTGCCTCCTTGGAATGTGTATTGGCGACCACATAACACTTAGAGCAGCCCTTTGCATAATCTTAAGAAAATGGGGGATCACAGGGCGTTGTATATACCGGTGTTAAAATGTTATTTCAGATATATTGAATAGGAAAATGTGTGGCAATTGAAGGTCAATTTGGACTGGATCTTAAAAAAAAAATTGAGCTCCACAATTAGCCCTTTTACAATGCTCACTCCCAAACCTTATTTGTGTCATTACACCTGTTGTGCTAGCATGCAAAGTTTTTGAGAATGACAACGATTACAATTCATGGTTCCTGAGTGGTGTTGGGTGTATGTGTGAAGCCCAACAATCATCATGTTTTATTATGTTTCCCTCCAATTGGTTATGATTCTTCAAAACTTATGAGTCTCTATAAATATATGTTTTGGAGGTTCAATTTAGACATTGTATTCAACAAGCTGAAGCTACAACAGTGATGTAAAAATAGAGTTTAATTAATAAGAGATTTTCCCTTATTAGTGTGGACATAGCTACAAGTTGTTGTGAACCTTAATAAATATTCGTGTTGTGTATTTAATTTCTATTGTTGTTCTATATTTCTTAATTTGCACTTTCAGCATAACTTCACAATTGGTATCAGAGCTTGGTATAGTTGTTGGGAACGATTTTGGTGGTTAAAATCTCTCAGTCATGGAAGAATTGAAGGCGCATAAATTCTTGGGACGAAATTCAGTTTGTGGAAAGTACAGATACAATTGTTGCTATTTAAGAAAGACTTTGCACTTGCACTTACGGGAAAAACAAAGAAGCTTGCTTCAATGAAAGATGAGGAGTGGGAAACTCTTGATGAAAAGGCAAAGGCAACAATCTTTCTATCACTGTCAAAAATGTTTTTTTTCAATGTATTGAATGAAAACACAACAAATGATGTTTAAGACAAGCCCAAATCCACGTGCAAAATGGCATCAGCTACAAACAAGATTTTCGTCATGAAGAAGCTCTACAAGCTCAAGATGAAGGAAGGGACTGC
This sequence comes from Cupressus sempervirens, assembly GCA_028749045.1. NCBI lineage: Eukaryota > Viridiplantae > Streptophyta > Pinopsida > Cupressales > Cupressaceae > Cupressus > Cupressus sempervirens. The sequence continues at coordinate 604,478,043 of CM053791.1, read as the reverse complement.
GATGTCAAATTGCATAAATAAGTTGAACACCTTATTATGTCAAGCAACCTCGGTTGACATGCCTCAAGGTAACAAAAACAAGGACACCATCTTGTTATGTTCCTTACCTAATAGTTGGGACAGAGTAGTGATAACAAATAGCAATTCAATTTTCGATATGAGAAAGATGGTCTATGATGAAGTAGCGGCTACTTAGTGAGGATATGAGGAGAAGTAATAAAGAATCCTCATTCAGTGGACCTTAATAGTGGTCAGCACCAAAAATAGAGGAAAAAAACACAATAGAGGGAGAAACAACCATCATAGAAGATCCAAATCAGCTAAGCATTTGAAGTCAAAGGAAAGAATAAAGGAGGAAATTGTTGGTTTTGTGGCAAAGTTGGCCATGGGAAGAAAGATTGTAGAAGTTATAAAAGAGCACAAGAAAGAGTGTAGGACAACAATACAAACATAGCCCATGACAAAGATGATGGTGTCTTGATACTATCAACAAGTGAGACTACTTCAGCCTCTTGGATATTGGATTTCAGCACTTCATTCCATGCCTCCCCATGTACGTAATATTTCACAAACTATCAAGAAGGTAAGTTTGGTAAGGTATGTTTAGGTGACAATAAAAAATGTGAAATAATTGACAAAGGTGATATGTTGTTGTTGTTAAAAGGTGTTAAATGGTTATTGACAGATGTGCACCATGTTCCAAAATTTTAAAAAAATCTGATTTCCATAAGTCAACTCTACACACAAGGTTTTCTCACTTCTCTAACTGATATGTGGAAAGTCACAAAAGGATCCATGATAGTTGCAAAAGGAGACGAAGTTGGGAGTTTATATATTGTAGAAAATATAGGTGAAGTGGGAGAAGCCATGACAATCATGGATAGTAACTTTGAACTATGGCATCGAAGGCTTGGTCATTAAAGCGAAAATGGCCTTGATGTTATGCATAAGAGGAAGCAATTACTAAGGCTCAAATTAGTTGATTTGCAATTTTTCCAACATTGCCTTTATGGAAAACAAAAGCGGGTCAGCTTCTTGAAGTCTCGACATGAAAAGAAGGGCACACCCTTAGCTCTAGTCTACTCTAATGTGTTCGAACCTACCGATGTACCCTCCATTGGAGAAGAAAATTATTTTCTTACTTTTCTTGATGATTGCACATGAAAAGTATGGATTTATGTGTTGCATAAGAAGTCTGATGTAGTCAGTAAGTTTAAGATTTTCAAAGCATTAGTTGAAAATTAGATTGGTCATAGGATCAAATGTTTTCAAATTGATAATGGTGGTGAGCTTTGTTCATTAGAATTTGATTAACTTTGTGTGGATAATGACATTTGTAGGATTTAAATTGTTCCATTCACTCCTCTAGAAAATGGAATTGTAGAGAGGATGAATAGAACAATCATTGAGAGAGATCGATGTATTCTTTCTAATGCTGGTTTGGGCAAAGAGTTTTAGGTAGAGGCATGTAATACAACAATCTACTTGATCAACCAAAGTCCCTCATCCCGATTGAATTTTGGCATACTAGAGGAAGAACGGTTAGGAAAGAGAATCTCAAATTCACACATTCAAGTATTTGGATGTGAAGCATATGTTTATATTCCAAAGGAAAAGAGGATGAAGCTTGATCCTAAATCAATGGAGAAGACCAATTCAGTTTCAGAATTTGGGATCCGGTTGAGAAGAAAATAATCAGAAGCGGAGATGTAGTCTTCAATGAAAAGGTGTTTCCAACATTTAATATCAAAGAGAAATCTACATGTGAGTATGCTCCTTTCTCCATATTTGATAATAATAATAATAACAGAAGCTGTTTTCAAAATGTTCATTCTATGAATTCAACTACATCACTTTTAGTTCCACCTACTATATCTTCTTTATCTACTAGTGTGTGGGATCAAAGTAATGAATGTGGAGAAAAATATAATAGTTCTAATAATCGTAGCCTCAGTGATAAGATTTCAAATTCAAATATAAATCAAAACATAGATCATAACTACATGTTTGACCATGGAGAATTTGAAATAGAGCATGCTACTCACTATGATGATATGGATATTGACATCTATAATACTCCCTCGACAATCCATTTTCCCAACCCACCCCACCTTGCAGGCTCAAACACAGCTTGTGCCTCACACTCTCATCACAATTTTCTTGACACTCCCTTATCTCCAAATCAAATGCACGGTGAAGTGTGTGCTCTTTTTATATGTTGCATAAAAGTTTGATGTGCAACAAGTTTAAGATTTTCAAAGCATTAATTAAAAATTAGATTGGTCACAGGATCAAATGTTTTCAAATTGATAATGGTGGTGAGTTTTGTTCATTAGAATTTGATTCATTTTGTATGGATAATGGCATTTGTAGAATTAAAATTGTTCCATTCACTTCCCAAGAAAATGGAGCCATAGAGAGGATGAATAGAACAATCCTTGAAAGAGCCCGATGTATTCTCTCTAATGCTGGTTTGGGCAAAGAGTTTTGGGTAGAGGCATGTAATACTACAGTCTACTTGATCAACCAAAGTCCCTCATTTTGGTTGGATTTTGGCATACCAGAGGAAGAGTGGTTAGGAAAGAGAATCTCATATTCACACAACTGGGTATTTGGATGTGAAGCATATGCTCATATTCCAAAGGAAAAGAGAACGAAGCTTGATCCTAAATCAATGGAGAAGACCAATTTAGTTTCAAAATTTCGGATCTGGTTTAGAAGAAAATAATCAAAAGTAGAGATGTGGTCTTTAATGAAAAGGTGCTTTGAACATTTAATATCGAAGAGAAATCTACAAGTGAATATGCTCCTTTCTCCATATTTGATGATGATGATAATAATAATAATAATAGAAGCAGTTTTCAGAATGTTCTATGAATTCACCTACATCACTTTTAGTTCCACCTACTATATCTTCATCTACTAGTGTATGGGATCATAGTAATGAATGTGGAGAACAACATAATAGTTCTAATAATCACAACCTCGGTGATAAGATTTCAAATGCAAATATAAATCAAAACAAGGATCATAACTATGTGTTTGAACATGGAGAATTTGAAATAGAGCATGCCACTCACTATGATGATGTGGATATTGACATCCATAATACTCCCACGACAGTCAATTTTGCCAACCCACCCCACCCTGTAGGCTGAAACATAGCTCATGCCTCACACTCCCATCACAATTTTCTTGACGCTAACTTATCTCCAAATCAAATGCATAGTGAAGTGTGTGCTCTAGAGCTTCCCACAAGTCCATACACAGGTGAAGTGGACTTGAATTTGGAGCCTCATACGCAGGTCCTTTGTAAAAAATAAAGCCAATTGTTCCTACCTCCCACACAACCTATTCACACATCAAAGAACCCTACATATAGTGCTTCCTCCAGACATAGCGTCCCATGACTGGCTGAATTTAGTCAACCGCAGGCTATTCACACTTCCCAAACAGAAGGTTGACTCTCATTTCCTCACAACAAGGATGACTCACATAGACAATATGGGTCCCCTCAAACACGGGGTGATTGGTCCTCCCAAGCTCATGGCGTTGTGCATATGAATGTCAATAAGAGGCACACAACAAAGTTCATACCCAGTCAGAATGATCATACCAACTCACATGTTGAAGACCACATGGGCACATCCTCTCGTAGGATAAATACTCTCCATCAAGGAGCATCATTTATGACAGAGCATGTGAGGGCTAATAATGAAGTTGCAAACAATGTTCACAAATAGAGTTTGGATATATAGGGCATCGCTCAAACGACCGGTAATATTCAAAGGACCCGTTCTATGACCAATCCCAAGGGCAGTCCTCATGAATTATATAGCAAATCAATTTCAAATAGAGAAGTCAACATCAATAATCTAAAGGAGAAGGATAAAGCACGTGTTGAACATAGTGGAAATGTGGGTATACAAAAGGGGTAAAATGCTCAGGGATTAAGGAAATCTACCAAACCAAGAAGGCCTCCTACCAAACTCTCTGCTTATGAACTTCTGCATTCTGGAGAAGCAGAGCCAAAACCTTTAATTTTAGACCAAGTTGAACCAAAAAGCTTTAAAGCTTGTAAAGCATTAGATTCTCACAAATGGGAGGCATTGACGCAAGAAGAGATGGACTCTTTATTGGCAAATAAAACTTGGGATTTGGTTCCATTACCACCAAATCAAAGAGCTCTAAAAAATGATGGATTTTTCGATTAAAAATGAAGGCCAGGGTCAATTGAGATACAAAGCCAATCTGGTGGTTAAAGACTTTGATATGCAAAAGGGAATAGATTTCAATGAAATCTTCTCACCCATAGTCAAGATGACTACTATCCGGGCAATTCTTGGCCTAGTTGCTCTTCATAACCTTGAACTTTGAACAACTGGATGTTAAAACCGCATTCCTTCATGGTGATTTAAATAAAGAGATTTACATGATGCAACTTGAGGGATTTGTCAAACATGGACAAGAAAATTTATATTGCAAATTGAGAAAGAGCTTGTATGGACTCAAGCAAGCACTGAGGTAGTGGTACCTCAAGTTTGATAGATTCAAGACTGAAAATAACTTTGTTCATTGTGAATATGATCCATTTGTCTTTTACAACAAGTTATCTAATGGCTCTTTTGTTCTTCTTTTGCTTTATGTTGATGACATGTTTGTAACTGGTTCTTGTATGAAGTTATTTTCAAAATTGAAAGAAAAGTTGTCACAAAGGTTTGCAATGAAGGACTTAGGGGTAGTAGATAGATATTGGGTATAAACATCATTTCTGATAAACAAAAGAGGGAAATCAAAATATCTCAAGAAGCCTACGTTCTCAAGGTTCTGGAAAAATTTGGCATGGCAAATGCCAGACAAGTCAGCACTCCTTTTGCTGATCACTTTCATTTGTCTTCAGCCATGCGTCCCAAGGCACAAGAAGAACAAAACTGTACGAAAAATATTCCATATTTTTCAGCAACGAGCAGCCTTATGTATGCAATGGTATGTACTCATCCGAATATTGCCCAAGCAATGGGAGTTGTGAGCAAATTTATGAGTAACCTGGGCAAACAACATTGGGATGTGGTTAAATGGATCTTGAGGTATCTTAAGGGTACTTCGAATTTTGGGTTGTGTTTTGGTGGCAAGGATGCATCATTTAGAGGATATGTTGATTCGGATATGGCTGGAAATTTAGAAAATAGAAGATCCATTACTGGTTATGCATGTACTTTTGTTGGAGCAGCAATCAGTTGGGCATCAAAGTTGCAACAAGTGTTCTCACTTTTATCCATCGAGGCTGAATATATTGCTCTCATTGAAGGGGCAAAAGAGTTGACTTGGTTGCAATGTTTGTTTGGTGATTTTGATTGCCCTCAACAAGGATCAATTTTGTATTGCGATAGTAAAAGTGTTATTAGCAAAGAATGCAGTTTCTCATAGTAGAACCAAGTACATTGAGGTTTGTCATCATTTCATTCAAAGTAAACTTGAGAAGGGCAAACTTCAAGTCATGAAGACTAACACCAAAAATAATTCAATTGATGCTCTCACCAAGGTGGTCCCATAAGAGAAGTTCGAGTTTTGTCGAGCTTCTCTCAACATTGTAAAGAAATAACAATAGGGGAATATATGGGGGTCTTTGAAATTACAACAGTTGGACTTCAAGTGGGAGTTTGTTGGGTGTATGTGTGAAGCCCAAGAGCCTTCATGTTTTATAATTGTTTTTATTATGTTTTCCTTCTAAATGATTATGACTCTTCAAATCTTACGAGTCCCTATAAATATATGTTTTGGAGGTTCATTTTAAAACATAGAGTTCAATCAATAAGAGATATCCCCTGATCAGTTTGGACGTAGCCACAAATTGTGATGAACCACAATAAATAGTCGTATTGTGTATTTAATTTCTATCGGTGTTCTGTATTTTCTCATTTGCACTTTCAGCATAAGTTCACAAGTGGAAAAGGGCATGAAGATATGGAATTAATCGTTTTCCTCACTTTCAGAAATCACGCATTTTACTTTTCTTGAACTGAAATCATACTCACTATATTGCTCTTTTAACGATTCTGAATCACAGGAATCTTCAGGGACAAGCAATTCTCTCCTCTTGCTGTATCATTTTATAAATCTCATAGTGTACAACTTTTCTAATGCAACACAGAAGTATAATAGTAATAGTAATTTTACTACTGTAAATATAAATTATCACATTTCAAACCAAAACCAAACAAAATAGCAATCAGTACACAAATCTTGTTGAATCCTTCCTTTTCTTGTTTAAATAAACAGCTCATAAGTACATCAGTTTTCCAAAAAAGTACAAGATGTGTGGAGATTCATTTGAAATCTCTATCCGCCAGTTAGTCCATTTCAAACATGTACAGAGCTGGGAAATTTGATTTAATTTAAAATCTAAAACCAAACTTCAAAAAGCCTATGGACCACTTTGTGTCTCTTTTACGTCCTTCGCACCAAAGAATTTTGATCTCCAGATTTCAGCAATCACTTCTATCACTTAACCAAGTCATAAGTGATAGAAAGCTCACCTTGACAAATATAAATTTGAAAGTGCATTTTGGTGCATATAAATTACACCATATGACAGACCTGACATGAGCACAAGATAATTGATTTAATCCAGGCATAAAGAGGATACAAAATTAAAGGGTCGGGAGTTAAAAAAAGAAAACTGAGTTGTTGTCCTCACCACATCCAAACATTGGACTTATTGAAAGCCCTTATCTCACATTTCCTTCTGATTAAGCATCTTCAATTTCCTTCTGGCTAAGCATCTTCAATTTGCTTCAGGTATCCCTCTCTTCCTGAAATTGTCAATCCTCAATATCATCCAGCTTTTGAGTGTATACCTGTATAGGCCTCATGAAAAACAGTTACGACTCCTCCATGGTATTACAAAATAGAGCTTATTAAATAGTCCGATATGTCTACGCAATGATGTATACTTTATCATTTTATCAAGTTAAGAGCATGGTTAGTTAGCTCTCTAAACAAATGGAAACATTTTTTTAGAAGCTGAAAAAGGAAATCAGATTCCTTTTTGCCACTGCAAACCTTGTTATAGTTTGCCCGTTTCCTTAACTTGCTTCAGTTTGGATCACCAATAATCTCCACAAGAACACTGTCCATGCTTGAAATGATGGAAACGTTGCGCATCTCTCACAACAATTTCTCTATCAACAATCTTGGAGATATACTTGGTTGCAGTATGGCAATCACTACACACTCTAAGGTTCTTGACAACTCTAATAGTTGTTCCGGGAGGTGTGTTTAATAAACCAAATGCGATTGCCAACTTTTCACTATGGTGGCAGACTAGTGCTTCCTTCTCTTCCTCCTCTACATCATTCAATACGGATCTTGTATCTGGAATGTATCCTACTGCCTTCATCTCCAAACACAATTTCTCCAACTTTCCATAGATTATCCGTGTTTGAGGGTGTGATCTATCTCCTACAGAAAAAACATGTACCATTTTATGGACTTCAATCCAGCTACATCCTGTTGTCTTTTTTATTCCGCTTTCTCTCATAAATTTCCTTATCCTTTGGACATCATCCCACCTGCCAACTTCTGCATAACTGTTTGACAGAAGAACATAAGGTGCCGCATTTTCAGGGTTCATCTCAAAAAGGACTGTTGAAACAAATTCCTCTAGTTCTATATTCTTGTGCGACCTACAAGCACCAAGTAAACACATCCACACAATCACATCAGGTTTAACTGGCATTTTGATTATAAAGTTTAGGGTTTCCTCAATATAGCGAGCACGACCAAGCAGGTCAACCATGCATATATAATGATCCATTGTCGGTATGGTGCAATAAGAGTCGGCCATACAATTGAAGCATTTACAGGCGTCGTCCACAAGACCTGCATGACTGCATGCAAACAAAATGCAAATAAAGCTTACATGGTCGGGCCTCGTTCCAGAATTATTCATTAGTTCAAAGAGTGTAAGGGCATTGTTGCTATAACCATGCATTGCATATCCTGCAATCATTACATTCCATGCAGCCACGTTTGGATGATGTATTTTGTCAAACAACTGACGTGCCTTCCGTATGTTGCCACATTTTGCATACATATCTACCAGTGCAGTTACCATTACAGAATCTGACAGAAAACCATTTTCAGTTGTTTTTTGATGGATCTCCATGCCTTGTTTCAAAATTCCGAATTTTGCACAGGCTGGGAGAATACTGGCGAAGGTCGATGAGTTTGGTTTTACATCTACCAATTGCATATTTTTAAGCAATTTCAAGGCCTCGTCAACGAGTCCATTTTGTGCATATCCACCAATTATTGCAGTCCATGAGACCACATCTCGTTGAAGCATTTTGTCAAATAGTTTGTGTGCTTTCTGCATGCTTCCGCATTTAGCATACATGTCGATCAGAGCCGTGACAACTACATCTGATAAAAAAACACTTTCGATAACTTTTTGATGAATCTCCATGCCCTGGTCCAAAGCTCCTATTTTGGCACACCCAGGGAGGATGCTAGCAAAAGTTAAAGAGTTTGGCTTCACACCTGTCGAAACCATTTCCTGGAAAAACTCTACGGCTTTATCAATAACCCCGTTTTGTGCATATCCAGCTATTATTGCAGTCCATGAGACTACATTTCGTTGGGACATTGCTTTGAAAACCCTAAGAGCCTCATCGAGAAGACCATTTTGTACATATCCAGTAATCAACGCATTCCATGACACAATGTCTGCATCATGCATTTTGTTAAACAGTTCCTGCGCCTTCTTTACATTTCTGCATTTTGCGTACATGTCTATCATGGTATTCATCACAAAAATCTCAGATTTATACCCACATCTAATGATTTTTCCATGGATCTGCAAACCATGCTTCAGAGATCCAAGGTGGGTACATATAGGAATTACACTTGAGAAGGTGAAGTGATCGGGTTGAACAGGTGTTAATTGCATACGGTGAAACAAGGCCATTGCCTTTTGAGAAAATTCACGCCTTCTGTAAGCTGCAATTATCATATTCCATGAGAAGATGTTCGGTTCTCTCATGTGATCGAAAACATTACGAGCATCCAGCAAACTACCGCACTTGTCATACATGTTGATGAGTTTATTCTGTAAAAGCGTGTTTGAAGAACATATAAATCCCCTGTCATTGATATGAGAGTGGATTTGTTTACCCTGTGAAAGGGCATTTTTGGCAATGCAGCTCTGCAAAAGTTGAAGATATGTAGAACAGTCAACAGTAGCGTTTGGTGTACTGAGAAGAATGTGAAGAGCCTCCTTCAACCGACCTTCTCTGCAGAAAGCTCTGAGATTTTGGCTGAGATGGGTTATTGATGACATCGTATGAATAAGCCTTCCTATGTATTCTACTGCGACAAAACACCATGGTTTTGTCCACAAGAAGTTCTGCCCTGCTTGCTTTTTTCATTTTGGTGGACTCCCAAACGAGGAGGCACCTACGTATTTACAGATTGGTTCCTCATATATAAAATTAATTTTCCGCTATTTAAGGTTTACATTCCGTGGCACTCCTTTTATATTAGAGTGATTGGAAATATTGTTAGAAATGATCTTTAAAAATATTTATCATTCTATTTATTTTTTGAAGTCTAAAAAATTATATAATTGAATTACAGATTGGTTTCTCATATATAAAATTAATTTTTGGTTATTTAAGTTTTACATTCCATGACACTCCTTTATATTAGAGTGATTGAAAATATTGTTGAAATGATCTTTAAAAATATTTATCATTCTATTAATTTTTTAAAGTCTAAAAAATTATATATTTGAATTACAAGTAAGAAGAATTATTTAAGAATGGATGAATAGAAAATTCTTTTACATTGATATTCTTTTAAAATAGGTTATTTTAGAAAAACTTTTGAAAATTGTAGAAGAAATAGTAATAAATTGTATCCTCAACAAAATTGATCTTGATTATAGTTCATTTTTAATACTTGGCAAATTTCTCTATATAATTAGAGTAGATACGGCTCTTATAGTGAAGAGCACTTGCAATAAATATGCATCATGATTTTCTACTAATTAAGGAGATCCAATAAGATCACCTCGATCTAATTCAAGGACTTTTAGAGGTTGTTCAACCATAATAAGCCCAGGTTCCTAAAAACCTTCTAGGACATCAACTATGTGGTTGCATTTTCTTCTTGACAAGTTTCATTTGTTGTGATTCAATGTTCTTTTATTGTAGGCTTTTGCAAGTATGAAGGGATCAAATTCATATTCATGAATCAAGTCTTTTAATTTCCCTTTAGCTTTTTGCTACAAAACCATTTATAAGTGGTTAGGAGGGAGTTGAAACCATATGTGGGTTGTCTCTCTACAAGTGCCTACAAGGACATGAAAAACTCAACAATAAAAACGAAAGGTCTTCTTAGTGTAATGGTTGAGTCTATTGTAATGTGGAGCCTAATTGGACTCAGAGGTTAATTTTTCCTCACTTTATTTAGCGTGGTTTCCCCCCAAGTTTTACTATAGGGGTTTGGGGGCAGCGATCCCATGCTCTAGGGGTCAAGGGGCAACACCCCTTGCAGGTTCCTAGGGTAGTGCCCTAGGCGGGGTCTGGGGGTAGTGCCCCTTGCGGGGTCCTGGGGTTAGTGATCCCAGTCGCACTCCTTGTCACGATACAAGATCTAAGAGTTACTTTCATGTTTTAAATTTGCATTTTTTATATTTATTCATGATACAATTAATGTGAATTTAAAACATAAAAGTAACACAAAATACAAAGACACAAACATACATGGTTCACATTGTATGGGTTGTATCCATTAAGAAGCAACAACTCATTCATTTTATTTATCTAACCAAACAAAGAGGTATAATTTGCAGTACATTCGTTGTAGTGTCTTATTTTCTATGCCATGGTCCCAATGCACTTGATACACAATTAGATAATACGATGGAAGCCTCATAAAAATGGGTAGCCTTCTAGTTAACAAAGTTAACATGCCCTCTACTATATGATATGTGCATTAATGATGAATGGTCCAAATTTACTATGGAAATATTTATCTAATATTTGGCTTGGGTGATGCAAGCCTAGACCCTCGCTAAGTGGATAGTGCTTCCCCCACCCCTACCTCCTTAATTTGATGGACTTTAAAATGTGGTTGTGAAAACACACAAGAAAAAAAACTTGTAACAAGATCTAGCTTTATTAGCAACAAGAAACTACCACTAGACAGCATGAAAGAAAACAAAATGATAACATAATTATTAATCAAACTCATACTTTTAATAAGGATTTTTAGATCTAGTGTAGGCATTGACAAACTTTAAAAGCATTATGGCAAAGAATCTTGGAGTTACAAAATGCACACACAAAGTGGATGCCTTGATTTTGTCAATCTTGAAGTCAACCTAAAGAATTTAGTGATTTACAAAGTCAATGCAAAGTGGGTACCTAGGTTTTGTTAATCTTGAAGTCAACCTAAGGAATCTATTGCTATGACAAGATGACTAGTTTTAACAAAGTGTAAGGTCTATGAGAACATCCATTGAGTATGAAAAGAAAATTCAAAATACATTTAAATGGCATTCATGAAGGTAGGGATTGCATTTTGGGAAGATCAATAAAGGATAATGAAATTACATTTCATTATGGAGTATTAGTTTGACATGCTAAATTTTCATTTATTTAGAGGGAGTTTTTGGAGGGAAAGTTGATGGCAAATGGAGGAGAAGGAGAAAATCAATTTGAAGACATGATTTTGTAGGGTGGTTGATGAAGGTATAGCAAAAAATGGATTTTGGAACCCATAATTGGGTTGTTGCATATTTTATGTTGAAGATTACAAGATTTTTATGAGCTTGTTTCACAATTTTTGTGTAACGCCCCGCCAAGGGATCCAAAGAATTAACCTAGAGTTTCACTAAGTTTGGTAACATTTTTATTTTTTTTACATGAAAGTAAATACCATACATAACTTACTCACAATAATGGAAGCAATAGCAATGTCCATTTGAAAAGTAAACATAACATACATAACAGATTACATTCTTTAAGATCCCTTAACGTTGAATTACATACATGAATCCATCTAGTACAACATCCACATGAAATAATAATGATAAGTCCAATGTTTAAACATTACATTTCCAAATGCTCAATCATCCTCTGTACATGTCACAGGGTATGATAAGCTTAAAGAATATACATATGTAGAATAAGGTACATCATCCCATTCTAATCCATGATACATCAAAGTAGAGATAATCACATGATACATCATCATAGAAGACATATACATCCATCATAAAGATCAAACAAAATAAACTAGGTGCACAGTTCCTCCCAACCGTTAATAGCATCATTAGACCATCGTGGGCCCTAGCCATCCCTCTGTGCGTAACATCCCAAATCACCGAAGAGATCATCGGTATTAACATAGTAGGAATGTCACTCCTAACATATACAACATCATATGTAGAAAGTAATCTAACATGAAAATATAAGCATAAGATAACATCATCTAACATATGCTAATCATCAATGAAAGGATACATATCCACCATCACGAAGGACGCATCAGCCACGATGTCTCAATGAATCTCAAATGATAAGAGTGGAAAATACACTACCACCCGACCGCATGGTACCTAAGTGGTCCACTCCCACCATGCTGAGGAGATAATCTCAAGTCCCAAACAGGCTATCCATAACACATAGCACAAATCTCTATAGTCCAGGAATCCTAAAAGTATACTAACTCAAAGGTTCCAATCACGAAACTGACATCTACTTCCCAGAGGCACACAATGACATGTAAGAACCTACTATGCAAGCGGGAAAGTGTCATCACATTTATCACGTACAAGTTACCCTGGCAGTTAGCTAAACTCCACGAGTCCATACTGATCTCATTCGGCCACTAGTATCCTCTCATACTGACAAGGCATACTATGGAATGCAAGGTCGCAACCATGCGTTCTCACTACTCCCATCCTAGCCTATACAAGCACTCAAGGCATGAGCGAGAACCAAAGCTCTTATCTTTTTAGGTTCATTCAGTTAGTATTCGGTGTGAATGTTATCACTTATTAATCCAACTTACAATGAGTTACCCTGGCAGCCTCTTAGGGCCCTGGCCCCCATTACAAGCCACTTCCCATCACTACATGCAGATATCCTACCCTAATGCTCATGGAATCATAAATCTCAAAATAACAAAAATAATCCATAATAAAATCATCAAATATGCATAAAAGCATCAAATCTCCATGAGCAAACATCCATAGAAAATCATGACCACAATAGCTCTTTATTGGCAATTGAAGCATCACTAATAATCAAAAGTATCCAATGGTTCTCAATAACCAAAATATATCTCAAACACACTGATCAAAGACTCCAAAAATGGTTGAGTCAAACATGTCACAACATGACATCATCAAGAATAAATCCACATTTCAGTCCCATCATGGTGACTAGAAAATAACCAAGGATAACTGATCGATGACCAAAAATAATGGTTAATTCAAGTGTCTCATAAATAAGAATCTCAACTATAACAATCAGTATTCACAACTAATACATAGAGCATTCCATCACATAACCATGGTTGGGTTATAAAGATCGAGATTAAAACATCATCATGGCATCACAATCACATAACCCCCAAGCCTCTGGTAGACGTCCTATACTGGTCAACACTAGTCAACCCAAAACCCAAAACAATAGCATAAAGAATACACAATGTAAACACATGTTTTGGTTTTGCTAAGTTTTCAAATTTGAATTCAAAAGTCTCAGTTTACGTATTCCCAAATTAACATCAAGTGGAGAAATTTCACGTTTTATCTAACCCATGTATTCGTTTGATAGATAAAAGTTTCTCCTTCAGACTCAATTTTCTAATTGATTGATATCACATTGTTTGAAGATTGACATTCTCAATGAATCAAAAACTTCGATTATATATTCTAATAATTAATCTTAATTAAAAACTAAGTTTAATTAAATTAATTGTTAATATCTCTTCATAATTGACAAGCTTAATAGCAATATTTTACTCATTAAAAAAAGTGATCCATTAATTGAGAACTTTATAATAATCATTTATAATTAATAATATATACATGTATACTTATATATATATATATATATATATACACACACACACACACACACATACATAAATATATATATAATAACATTTAATAATTAATAACATTGCAACTTATAAAAAATGAAATCAAAATTCATATCCAAATCGTATATGAAATAATCGTTGCAAATATAATTTAAAACCAACACATATAACACAATGCGATTTAAAATCGCGCGGCGATTAAAGTGCCGCACCGCAGGTACAGTACGGATCGCAGGTACACTGCGGTCGCAAGTACCCTGCGATCACGCAGGCCTGCGGTGGGTGGGGTACGAAGTACCCGCCCACCCAATGTTATATATATATATATATATATATATTTTTTTAACAATCGCTTATGCGATTTCCATACAGACTTTGTGATTTGGTTTTAACGTTTCTTAAATGTTTTCGCCCATGGTATGTAATCGATTTTTTTTAAAACAAATATATATAAATATATACAGAATTAAAAATATCACAATATATGAACATATATACACACACACACACACATATATATATATAATTGCATTATATATATATATATATATATATATATATATATATATATATATATATATATATATATATATATATATATATATATATAAGCAAATTGACAATTTATGATTACAATTTCAATTTTTTCAGAATTCCTCCATAGATCTTTGATCTCCAAAATTTCCAACAATTAATGTAATGGGTTTGGCTATGAATCTCAACCCTAGCCCCGTTTCTCTTTTTTTTTTTTTTAAATCCATGCATATAAAATTTTCAAATAAATTTAATTGCCCAAATTGAAAATGCATACAATAAAAATATGAAATTCCTTAGAAGACATATGGAAGACACAAAGAAGATAGGAATGTATGATGCGGAAATAGCATAAGAAAAATCACAAGAATCTACCCGGGTTCTGATGCTAATTCGCTCTTCCTCAGAAAACCCCTAGAGCAAGCTCCCTTCTTCAGAGTTCTTGAGTCCTCCAATGCTCCAATTTCTCTCCACCCTCCCTTTAAGCTTCTATGAATGCCTGAATATAAAGAGCTCTCAAGAAACCTTTGGAATGCTTCTTGAAACCGCTGAAAGGTGTCACCAACTAAGCATGGGTCTTTTCCAACCTTTTTGATGAGTCATAGAGTTGTAGATACCATGTGCTTAATTGATGCACTAACCCCCGCGTTGTTGACACATGAGAAATAGAAAAGTGCGTTAATTCCCATGCAAGCTTATAACTCCAATAATTTCTATTTAAATTTTATAACTTTCATTTTATTTTTTATAACTTTTATTATTATTATTATTATTTTTTACTTTATTATTATTTTACAATTATTATTAATTTTAATTTCTAGTTTTCTTTTATTTAATTCCTTTTCCCCAATAATTCACATTTAATTAATTACAATCAAAATATCAAAGATCATGATATTTTATTAATTTTCTCAAATAAATAATTAAATCTATTTATTAAGACTTAATTAATGGAAAATTCACCATAGACCTCCAAGATAAAATATGAAAACCCATCATAGAACAAATCATACAAAATAAATCTAAAGGATTAAAAATCACGAAATATGTCATTCGACACATTCGGTGGGTATTCAACTTTGATACTTGTCCTAACTCACTAGGAAAAATGGTTTTTAGGTTTGGGATTTGGACTTGAGAATTTATCTCCCTTCTCTTATCATTGAGATAGTATAATAGGGTACGCTTATCCTGGCAATTCAGGAAAATCGATACCCGGTACTTGCAACCTGCAGAAAAACCATGCATGTACATACAATATATAATGCTAAGCTAAACAGACAATGGCAGGAAGTGGTGCATTGTGTGGATCCCGACTAAGCAGGTGACTACAACTCCCTTCCTTAACCACATTAGAAATGCCATACAATAAGAAAACACGCACACCATACACATGCAAGTATGGGGTAAGTAACCATAATAAAACACATGAGATAATAAACCATCTAACTAATCATCATTAATAACTGAAAATGATGTAATGATCATCATACATACATGAAATGTAAAGTCTAAATGATCTCATCATATATCAACTGAATCCCTATCATAATCTCTGATAGTGTCAAAACAACACCACTAAACCATCAACATAAAACTAGTCTACATAGTTTGATAATAATAGCAACAATAAGTCTAGAAAAGATGTGAACTAGGGTAGGCACTACATCCACCCCCCCTTGATTTAGGCTTACTCTTGGAAGCCTACAAACAAATAGGGATATAACTCCCTCAATCTAGCTGCATCCTCCCAAGTAGCTAAAGAATCATCAGTAGGGTCCCATTGGACCCTTACCTGCTCGATGGTTCGACCCCTGAGGGTCAACTCCCACTGCTCCAGAATATGAACCGGCTCCAAAGCTAGCTACCCGTCCTCTACCTGCAATGCATTCCAATCAAGAACATGCACAATATCAGGAATATACTACCTAAGCACTGAAACATGGAAAACATCATGAATGAGAGCTAGGATGGGCGGTAGAGCAAGATGGTAAGCAACCGGTCCAATCCTCTCCAAAATCTAGAATTGTCCCACAAAGCGAGGTGCTAGCTTAGAACCCTTTCCGTACCGGATCAGACTCTTTCACGGTCGCACTCTCAAGAAAACTTTATCACCCACAACAAACTGCTTATCTGTCCTATGAGCATCGACATACTTCTTTTGCCTATCCTATGCCGTAGTCAAATGCTCATGGATACGCACTACCTGTTGCTCCATATCACGAAGCATCTCAGGACCCAACAGAATGCGATCCTCGAGGCTGTCCCAACTCAATGGTGTACGACAAGGACGTCAATATAAGGCCTAAAAAGATGCCATGCCAATAGAACTATGATACCCATTGTTGTAAGCAAACTCCACTAGGTAGAGATAGTCCTCCCAATGTGTGTGCCTATCCATCACATACATCCGTAACATATCCTCCAAAACCTGGTTCACCCTCTTTGTCTGACCATCAGTCTCTGGATGATATGTCAAACTGAAGTTTAGCTGCGCTCCAAGCTCATGCTGCAACGATGTCCAAAATGCAGATGTGAATACAGGATCCCTATTAGAAATGATCTTTCTAGGAATACCATGTAATCTCACAATGTCACGCATGAAGACATTTTCTACAGAAGCTGCTGTGTAGGAAGACCTGATCGGTGAAAAATGTGCCACCTTAGTCAACCAATCAACGGTAACCATGATAGCATCATGACATCGAACTATCATAGGTAATCCTACTATAAAATCCATGGAGATGATATCCCATTCCAAGAAGGAATGAGATTAGGCTGCAATAGTCCTTCCGGGTGCTGGTGTTCTTCCTTGACTCTTTGACACTCAAGACACCTAGCCACAAAAGCAACAATATCTCGCTTCATCCTAGACCAAAAGAACAAACGTCACAAATCAGCATGTATCTTCTTGACACCTGGATGTGCTGAGTAAGGTGTACGATGGGCTTCTGCCAGAATCAAGGTGCGAAGCTCATCCAGTAATGGCACATAAATCCTCTCCAAATGTCTCAAAAGACCATCTGATTCTCGAACGTAACCTGCAAACTTACCTTCCAAAGATCTTCCTGAATCTATCTCTCTGCACACTTCCTGATACTAGGAATCCATAGGAAGTGCCTGAAGAATCTGACTCCTCAAATCCACACTAAGAGTCATTGATGTTACCACATGTCTCCTGCGACTCAAAGCATCTTCCACCACATTCTCCTTACCCTGAATGTACTTAACCTCAAAATCATACTCGCATAAAAATTCCATCCATCGTCTCTGGCGAGCATTCAAATTAGGCTGAGTAAAAATGTACTGAAGACTACGATGATCACTATGTAGCTCAAATCTATGCCCCAACAAGAAATGTCTCCACCTTGTCAAAGCATGAACTACTGTTGCTAACTCAAGATCATGTGTAGGGTAATTTAACTCATGATCCTTGAGCTTGCATGATTCATACGCAATCACTCATCCATTCTGCATCAACATTGCTCCAATTCCTTCAAGAGAAGCATCTGTACACACCATGAAATCGCCTTCTGGATTAGGTACAACTAAAATTGGTGCACTAGTCAAAAGCTCCTTAAGCCTCTGAAATGCTTCCTCACATTTCTCTGTCCACACAAACTTCTTACCTTTCCTCTGAAGAGAAGTGATAGGATGTGCTATCCTAGAGAAGTTCTGGACAAATCTACGATAATAACCAGCTAAACCCATGAAACTACGAATCTCTGAAACATTAGTCAAGGTAGGCCAATCTATTATCGCCTGAATCTTTGCAGGATCCACTGAAATACCATCACCTGAGATAACATGCCCTAAATACTAAATCTCCGATTTGAAGAATTCACACTTAGCGGCATTGGCATAAAGTTGATTGCCTCTCAAACACTGCAATACCAATCGCAGGTGTTCCTCATGCTCCTTCTGAGTCTTAGAAAATATCAATATGTCATCAAGAAACATGAGAACAAACCTGTCAAGATATGATCGAAAAACACCATTCATCAAACTCATGAACATTGATGGAGCATTAGTCAACCCAAAAGGTACCACTGTGAACTCATAATGCCCATAGCGTGTTCGAAAAGTGGTCTTGTGAATATCTGCTTCCTTAATACAAAGCTGGTGGTATCCTGACTTAAGGTCAATCTTGGAGAATACTGTAGCTCCCTTGATCTGATCAAATAAGTCATCAATCCTAGGTAAAGGATACCTGTTCTTAATAGTCACCTTGTTCAACTGTCTATAGTCAATACAAAGGCGCAAAGAACCGTCTTTCTTCTTCACAAAGAGCACTAGAGCTCCCCATGGTGATACACTAGGTCGAATGCTCCCTTTGGCCAGAAGTTCCTCTAGCTAAAGACGTAGCTCACCCAGTTCCTGAGTAGTCATACAATAAGGAGCTTTAGAGATAGGCTCTGCTCTAGGAATTAGATCAATGCTAAAATCAATGTCCCTCTTTGGAGGCATGCCTGGAATCTCACTTGGAAAGACATCTGCGTACTCCTGTAAAATCGGGTGATCTAAAGTCTTCCTCACAGGATCTTCCTCATCAAGATCATTTACCATAACAGCAAATATCTGACATCCCTTACGGAAACTCCGCTTCATTTGCATAGCAGAAATCATCCGCAGAGATATAGGCCTTGGTATCCCAACTATCTTCACATCATTCCCTTGGTCATCTTGGCACAAAATAATCTTCTTCCTACAATCTATACTGGCTTTATGAGATCCAAGCCAGTCCATGCCTAGAACCACATCATAGGAACCAAGGGGTATGACTCAAAGATCCACTGTCGTATCAAAGCTCCCTAAGCTAAGCCCACACTTATGAACTACAGAATCCATGGAGGCTTTAATCCCTGAGGCTAGTTCCACTTGCCAACCATGATCTCGAATAGCACCTGTGGTCTCAACCACTGTTCCCTGATGATCTTCCTGACGCTGATCAACTACTGCAAAAACTCTATGAGCTCTCCCTGCATCACCAACTGTGGGTTCTGAAGCTGTAGGCCTAGGTCCTAAAAACTGAGGTGCTCGTTGTGGACACCGAGTTGCATAATGTCCAATCTGACCACATGAAAAGCATTCTGTATTCCTGCCAGATCCTCTTCCCATAGGTGGTACATTAGATTGCTCGCGATTGTTCCTGCTTACAAAAGACTGGCTACTTTGAGCTGGCTGATTGGACTGATTCTGTTTATTGCGTTGAGCATTGCGGTTGTTCTTAAAGTTAGAACCTTTGCCACCACCTTGAGCCTGAGAATTTGATCCCTTCTGTTGCTGCATCTCCTGAGACTGCTGCTGATACTGTTTTCCCTTAGAAAAGAAAGGCTTCTTGTTACCACTTGAATTGAAGTTGCCTTTAGATCCTGATGCTGCTGGTGCTCCTACAAAACCACCTTGACCAAGGTTGACACTTTGCTCAACAAGGATTGCTCGATGTACCGCATCCTTGAGAGTTTTTGGCTCAAATACCTTGACACCCCCAATTATACGGTTATTCAAACCCCTAATAAAGTGTTGTGTCAACTGAGCTGAATTTTCACTGAACCCTTAAAAATGCATAAGCTCATAAAACTTACGCTCATACTCGGTCACTGACATAGTGTACTGCTTGAGATTATGAAACTCATCTGCCCTTTGTAGTTTCCATTCCTCTAGTAGGAATCGTTCACGGAAACTCTCTAAGAATAGTTCCCACGTGACACTGCTCATATCGATTCCCAGCTTCTTCTCCTCAATCGTCCACCAAGTGGCCCCAAAATTCTCTAAATTAGTGATCGCAAATCTTGCCTTAACATTGCTGTCAAAATCTTGCATGGCAAAAATCCTGTCGAGGGAAATCAGCCACTGCTCGGCCACATAACCAGAACCTTGCCCATTGAAAGGCTTGACCTTGGATCTTGAAAGATCCTTCATCTGAGTGGACACAATGGACCTCTGACGATCCTTTCGAGGACTTCTAGATCTGGGTCTATGCTCTTGTTCTGTCTGATGCACTTTAGGCTGTTCTTGAACAGGAGGTAGACGTTCTAAAATAGTCTGCATCATCTATCTCAAACCAACCTCTTCAGACTCATCTTGGTCCTCTCTACGGCTCTCTTCCTGCTGCCTATTAGAGTGCTCTTCCTTGCTCTCTACATGAGCCGATCCCTCATAGGCAGACTCATGGGCACTGACAGCTCTGCCACGACCACGGCCTCTTCCTCGCCCTCTACCACGGCCTCTAACAGAAGACCCGGTCCCAGACACCATCCTAGTTTCAAGTTTAAGAGATACACTTAATAGTTCACAATTCTATTTGTTCCAAAATACCCAGAGCTCCCAATGTAGAAACTCAGGCTCTGATACCAAATGTAACGCCCCGCCAAGGGATCCAAAGAATTAACCTAGAGTTTCACTAAGTTTGGTAACAATTTTTTTTTTTTTTACATGAAAGTAAATACCATACATAACTCATTCACAATAACGGAAGCAATAGCAATGTCCATCTGAAAAGTAAACATAACATACATAATAGATTACATTCTTTAAGATCCCTTAACGTTGAATTACATACATGAATCCATCTAGTACAACATCCACATGAAATAATAATGATAAGTCCAATGTTTAAACATTACATTTCCAAATGCTCAATCATCCTCTGTACATGTCACAAGGTATGACAAGCTCAAAGAATATACATATGTAGAATAAGGTACATCATCCCATTCCAATCCATGATACATCAAAGTAGAGATAATCACATGATACATCATCATAGAAGACATATACATCCATCATAAAGATCAAACAAAATAAACTAAGTGCACGGTTCCTCCCAACCGTTAATAGCATCATTAGACCATCGTGGGCCCTAGCCATTCCTCCGTGCGTAACATCCCAAATCACCGAAGAGATCATCGGTATTAACATAGTAGGACTGTCACTCCTAACATATACAACATCATATGTAGAAAGTAATCTAACATGCAAATATAAGCATAAGATAACATCATCTAACATATGCTAATCATCAATGAAAGGATACATATCCACCATCACGAAGGACGCATCAGCCACGATGTCTCAATGAATCTCAAATGATAAGAGTGGAAAATACACTACCACCCGACCGCGTGGTACCTAAGTGGTCCACTCCCACTGTGCTGAGGAAATAATGGCAGGAAGTGGTGCACCGTGTAGATCCCGACTAAGCAAGTGACTATGACTCCCTTAACCACATCAGAAACGCCATACGATAAGAAAACACACACACCATACACATGCAAGTATGGGGTAAGTAACCATAGTAAAACACATGAGATAATAAACCATCTAACTAATCATCATTAATAACTGAAAAAGATGTAATGATCATCATACATACATGAAATGTAAAGTCTAAATGATCTCATCATATATCAACTGAATCCCTATCATAATCTCTAATAGTGTCAAAACAACACCACTAAACCATCAACATAAAACTAGTCTACATAGTCTGATAATAATAGCAACAATAAGTCTAGAAAAGATGTGAACGAGGGTAGGCACTACATTTTGGAAGAAGATTCGAAGCAAAAAGTTTTGTTATATTCTTTAAAAAATATGGTTATACTCTAGTTTATATCAATTTTGAGATTGTTATTATTAGCCCATGGGGTTGCACCATTTGCAATCTTAATTGAAAGCGAATGTAGTAATTTGTAAGAGGTTTTGAATGAATAATCTAGTATTCATTTGTAGATTTTAAAGCTGATTTGTTGCATTACCAATGCATTCTTTTATTTTGTTTGAATGAAGTTGTATGACATAGTGAGTGTGTCTAATTTCACCTTGCATCAAGATCATAGTATTTAAATTCACAAGATTATGACATTTACTAGGTAGTATAAAATTTGCATAAGGTACAGTATGTAGTGCCCACTTATAGTTATTTTTCCATTATATTTACCAAACCATGTTTATGCCTATTTCATGCATGTGTTGGTTTCAAGGGTATTGGATTTATTATTATATGAAATTATTTCATCACTTGGATTACATGTCTATCAATAAAGAAATACTTAGTTGATTATATTTCACATGTCGATTGATGATTATGATTACTAGTGCATTAATGATGCTTTAATGGTTCGTAGTTAATAAATATGATTTATTTCATAGCAATGTCAGATGATGCTTTAATGATGATTACTTCATATTTGTAATGATGCATTATTTTATTGAGGCACTTGATGTTTGACTTATAATTATTATGGTACTTACCCCATACTTGCATGTGTATGGTGTGTGTGTCTATTTTATCTTTCTATTTGTTGTGTTTGATATGGTTAAGGGAGGGAGTCGTAGTCATCTACTAGTCAGGATCTACACAATGTACCACTCCCTACCATTGCCTATATATATATATATATATATATATATATATTCTCATCTTTTATGCAGTATTGCAGGTACTGGGCATTGACTTCCTTGAATTGCCAAGATGAGTGTGCCCTATCACAATAACTCAATGGTAAGAATGGAGAGATAATGTTCAGGTCCAATCCCAACTATAGCCTAAATACTTGTCTTGTAAGGAGGGCTTGTAACTAACTTTCCATGCTTATTAAAACATGTGAGTTTATCTTTGTCTGTGTAGTTTGATTTTGAGTTTTGGTTTGTTTTGGTAATGTTGCTTTTATGAGGATTTCGCTATGTGATTATTTGGTAAATAATTTAATTATAATATTTTGGTTAATCATAAAATATTGAGAATTATTAAATATTGTTTGATTAAAAAAATATATTAAAGCATGAGAATATTTAATTAATTAAAAAAATGTAATTAAATATGTGCTTTAATTTAAAAGTCTTAGTTTAGAAGTCTTAATTTAGAAAATCGGTTAAAGAGAAATTAGAATATGATGATATTTAATTAATTAAATATGTACTTCAGTTTAAAATTTTAATTTAAGAAGTTGGACAAAAAGAGATAATTAAAATATTAAAATATCAAAGATTTAATATTGCTTTATTATAATTATTTATTAAATAATAACTAAATTAGAGTTGCATTTAAACAATGAGTTTTGATTATTATTAATTTAAATGATAAACTATGCTTTAATTAGTGCTTGCACTAATTAATAAATAGAGGAAAAGAAAATATAAAATAATATTTTAATTAAAAAGTTCTGTTAACTATGCATGAAAGAATTAAATTAAAAAGATTTGATTAAAGTTATAATTTAGGCATATTTATATCTATTTAATTTAATAATAATTTATTTAGGAGTTTTGTTTTTGATAAACTCTAAATAATATTATTAGTTAAATGAATAAATATTATATTAAAAATGTCGCATGATTTAATAAGGGAGAGAAAGCTTTAATTTAATAAAATTGAGTTTAATTAAATTGCATAAAGTGTGAGCATGAAAATTAAAATATAATAATTAAAAATAAAGGGTTTTTGCATGATTGCATGATCAAAGCCTTGATTTGGAGAAAAAAACTCTTTATTAAGAAAATTAGAGCTTATTTCTAGATACACAAATTTTGGGGAGCAAAATTTAGAATTTGGTCAAAAGAATTGTTGAAAGTCTCAGAGGGTTTGGATTTGCATGCTTTCACAAATTGTCTTAAAATTTAGTTATGGTTTTGAAGTAGGTTTGAAAATTTATTGTAGAATTTTATTGAAAGATCTATCTACTTTGTGTCTTTCTAGGTGTTTGCATATTGCTTATTAATTTATTGTATTGATTGTTGAATAAAAAATTATGTTGTAAATTTTAAAAAAGAAAAATTTATTAATCAAGAAAACTTGATTGAGGAAAATTATAGGAAAACTATAGAAAATTATTGTGATTGTATTCTTATAAACCTCTCTCTAATATAACAAAAATTTTGAAATTGAAAATTGGAAGAAAATAATAAATTGAACAATTAGGTTTTCAACTTTAAATTTGTCACTAAGATCTTGTGATTACTATGAATTTTTTAAATATAGATAAATATTATTCTTATATGTAAACTAATTTAACTACAAAATTTATTGAAAAAAGAAAAAGATTAATTGAGAGAAAAACATGTTGTAACTAAACTTATGCATGTATTTGAAAACAAATATGCTAAAAATAGAAGCTAAGTATAGTAAGGTTACATGCATGTGAAAAAAAATATGCTAAAAATAGAAAACTAAGTATAGTATGGTTGCATGATTTGAGAGATAAAAGACATGCAAAAATATTAATTGCATGTGTATTTTTATTTACGTAATTTAATTTTTAGATTTATTTGTTTAAAATAAAAATTAATTAAGTAAAAATAAATTAGTTAATGAAAAATAAAAAATAAAAATTATTTATTAATTTCTAAAAATTTAAATAAATATTATTCATTTAGTTAAAGTGAATGTTAGTAATATTAGTGATTCTTTAAGTCTAATTGAACTCTTAGTTGCATATAAATAATTTAATATTTATTAATGCAAGAGGGAAGTTAATAAATAAATATTTATAATTTTATTATATTTTAAGAGAAGTTGTGCTAAAGTTCACTTTGTAATCATTTAGTTAATAACTATTTGACTTTATGAGAGAAATTCTAAATAATTAAATTAAATTTATAATTTGATCTCTAGTTGCATTATGAATTAAAGAAAAAATAATTATTAATATTCTACTTAAATAAAAGCAATATTAATATTTTAGAAATTGAAATTAATATCAATATTTAAATATAATAATAAACATTAATATTATTAATTAAATTATTTATGATGTAAGATTATTCAAATTAATAACATGATAATATTGTATGATATTTTATATCTACAAAAATATTAGATATTTAAATGCTTATTATTTTAAATAAGAATATTAGTATAACAAATTATATTAACATATATATTCTTACTTTATTTCTAAACACATCTTTATGACCCAAACTAAACAAGAGAAATTGGTGGATTTAAATCATGTGGCTGAAAACTATGTATTTTCTAATATTCTATTTATAGTCTTGTGATATTTATTTTCATAATGGTTTTTCTTTGTGAGTTGTTTAGTTGGCTAAGTTAGGATGTGAACTAGAGGTAGTTTTTGAGATTTCTTTTATGATTATTTGACTAGATGTCATGTTGAATTTTATGATTTGAATTGAGATTTATGTTTTATGAGTTTTATGCTATTGCATAATTTTAAGAATTTGAATTTTGAGAACCAATGTTATTTTTTGGGTTTCCTATTAAGGAACTGAATTTGATCAATACTACTTTTTGTGGTTTGGGACACTATTGTGGTTTATGATTTTTGAGAAGGTAATCTAGGTGCATGTCTATGGGAGTGGCTTGCAATGGGGGTCAGGGCCCAAGGTGGCTACTAGGGTAACTCATTGTAATTTGTGTAATAAGTGATAACATAGTAATTAAAATATCTTGCCTAGCCCTTTTCTTTGAGATACATTAAAAAGATAAGTTAGAGATTTTTCTTCATCCATGGCTTGAGTGCTTTTATATACTAAGGATGAGATGGAGATGATACTTTGAGAGGTATGACTAGTTTCCTCGTCATCACGAAAGTGTATTCTAGTTCTGCATAGAGTCACTAGGGGGTCGAGGTTCTGAGAGACTACTAAGGTAACTCTAGAGTTGGCTCATGTGATGACACTCCATAGTATGTAGCTTGAGTCTCCTTCATGATTTTTTTAATATTTGCCTCTAGTGATGTACTTGTTGGATATTACTTTTGATGGTGTATTTATTATGAGTTGTTACTCATTGATTGGATGCCATTTATTGTTGACAGTTGACTTTTATTAATGAATGACCAATTATTCATTGGTGGTGTTTTTTATTGTTGGAGTCACTAAGTGATAGTTTACTTTAATGGCGACAATTGTTATCTGTTGGTCATTGTGCTTGTGACACTTGATATTGATTTTGAGGTGGTTGTATATTTTTGGGCTTGATATTTGTATGTTGACTTGGTATGTGGTGTTGGTATTGGATGAGTGTCCTTTTGATTTTTATTATCTCTTCTTCTTGAGTAGTTTGTGTTACCCTTGAGGTAGATTTGGCTATCAAGATTCCTTGCCTAGGATTATTTTATGATTTGATTATCTATGTGTGGATCGTACATTATCTCTCTTGCACGATGGGAGTGGAAGCCTGATTAGGTGACCACATGGTCACAAGGTAGTGTAATTTTACCATTTGGGTCCCTCTAAGATTGACAGATTTTGGATGCTCCTTGATATAGTGGTACCATTATCACTCGTCCTCTTATCTTGAAGACTATTATTCATTTGATGTATCTATGTATCATGTGTTTTGAGATCCTACAAGATATTGTATTGTATATTGATGTACTTATATCTATTTTCACATACCCTGTGACATGTGTAGTGGATGTTATTCATTAGAAGTGCTTTCATATTATTAGTTGTTCTTATGCATTTGTTTATATGACTATGTACATGTATATTTATTTTATGATTATGGGCATTGTAATTGAGACTTAAACTTATTAATAAAAATTTCTCAAATGTGACTCAACTTGAAGGAACCCTTGAGAAATTGAAACTATATTTGTAATTGATTACATTTTCTTGATGTGTATGTATATATTGCTTCCATATTATTGTTACTTTGATGTTGTTTAAACTTTAAAAAAATAGTTCAGTAAATTTTGTAATATATTAGGTTTATTTCTTTTGGGTTTCCGAGCGAGGCATTACATTTAGTATCAGAGCCCAAGTTTCTACATTGAAAACTTTGGGTGTATTGTGTGCCATCAGTTAAACTTGAAACATGATTTAAACAACAAACATTTATTAACATCACAATTGAACATAAACATCTTGAACAAAAAAAAATAGTAGTAGTGGAACTTTTGAACATGAAACTTGGAAACTCATAACATTAATGTTCTTGACTTTTGATTTATGTCTATGCATTATAAATTTTACGTTTTTCAATGGATTGAGAGATGTTGATCTTTTGTTTGGAGTGTTTTAGGGGTTGATCTATTTCAGTATTTGTTAAAAAGATGAATGTTTTTATTTTGGTTGGTAATATATTATTTTATTTATATAAAAGAGATTATATAAAGTATTTACATCAAGAGAATCAAAATTCTACACCCCTTTTACAAAAGGTTAACACACAGATCCCTTTAAACTACCTACTAACACCATCTATTAACATTAGAATATATAGACACCTCGCTATATCGACTGTCTTTCATAAGGCGATAAGGACACACATGAAACAGAAGACACTTTTTACAATGATCACTACTTTTAATAAAAATAAGTATAATCCTGAAGTCACTGAACTGTCATCATTGAAAATCATTTATCAAATCCATTGGCTAGCTCCAAATTACTTTTCCTTGACTGCAACCATTTCAACCATCTTTAGCCACTACACATCGCTCGACTTCACCTTACAACACAAGCTCAAACACCTTCCCCCCAACATCATCTCCGTCAACATCCTTATAGCAATAGAGGCCATTGAAACAAAATAGTGCCCTTCCCTTCACAAAGCCTTTTCCCTCCTCATATCAGAAAACAAAGGCTCTCTCTAGTCTGCATCATTGTTCTCGGCCCAATCAAAACCACCTTTCGCACAAAAAATTTACATCTTCAACCACCACCTTCAGCGAGGAATCCTTTCCAAAAAGCAAAAGAGACTAGCACTCCACCAATCCTTCACACATTCAGGAACCACATCCATGATGTCATCCTTACAACCTTGCATGTTTTAAGATGTTATAAAGTTCTCCTTTATGATTACATTTCTCAATTCTTGTCATTTAATCATTTAAAGTTAACGCCCATTTTGAAACAACATCTGCTTCTCTATTCTCTTCCCTTTTTATATGCGTGATTTTGAAGTCCTCAAAATTTTGCAATTCTTGCCCAATTAGATTAATAACCGTTTGAAGGTGCCAAGCATTAAAGCTCATTTTAGTTATTGCCTGCACTTTTATAAGAGAGTCTCCTTCCAAATGAATCTTCTTAATCCCTTCTTTTATTGCTAAACGAATTGCTAACAAAGCCACTTGACATTCTGCAATATTATTTGTGCCTATGGGCAGTTTCTTAGCTCCTACCATAAGAAGACGTCCTTCACTATTTATAAACACAACCCTAACCCCTAAAACTCCTAGGTTACCATTTGTAGCTCCATCGAAATTCACTTTAATCCATCCTTCCTAAGGTGCTTTCCATTTGATCTTTTCTTGTCTCATCTTTTTCTTGTTTGCAACTAGTACCCCCAATGGAGATTTGAATCTTATCCTCGACCATGAAGATTGTAGCACACTGTCATCTTTTGTGTATGGAATCTTCATAGCTTGTTTCCTTAAAGCTGAAACACTTATTGTTTCTTCAATTGCATTAGTAATTATGTTTAAGCATCTTCTCAAACTCTCCTTTTCATCCCTAAAAATCTTCCTATTTCTTTTCTTCCATAATTCCCAAATAATCAAAGATGGAGCAACTAACCATATGCTCGATAGGGTTGATTTTCTTTGCATCCTTGGCCATCCATCAAAAATTCCCTTTACCATTTGAGCTCTTGGGCCTTGCCATTGTAATTTGAATTGGACCATGTCCCAACATTTCCTTGCATACTGGCATTGAATTAAAAGGTGGTTTGCTAATTCTTCATGCATCTCACACAAAGAACATCAAGATGGGCCTATTATGCCTATTTTCCTCAATCTTTCTGCTGTCAATATTTTTTCATTGTAAGCTAACCCTGCAAAGGCCCTAGCTTTGGGTAAAACATCCTTGTTCCAACATAAATCTTTTGAGAAAAAGATTTCCTCATCTGTCTCAGCCAAAATATTATAGCCTAATTTAACTGAGTATTTACCTAATAATGAGCCACACCATATTACTTTATCCTTCCTCTTGCTTATCATCACACTCATTTCTCTAAAGATGTTCTCCATCTGCTGCTTCTGCTCCTCCTTCAGCTCTTCCCTTGACACATCTCTCCAACACCATTCTTTCCCTATAACACCATCCTTTTCTACCAGATAGTCAACAACTAAATTTCCCCATCTTTCTTTGAAGTATGATTTCAAATCACTATATTCATTAACTTCCCTTGGAGCTGTATGTCTATTCTAGGAATCCTCCCAGAATTTTGCAAGTTTCCCATCCCCTATATACCAGGAAATGTGTTTTACTATCAGCTGTCTACAAGAAAGCATAAAATTCCATATAGCTGATCCTTTTGGAGGGTCCCAGATTGTTAAAATCTTGTGATCTTCATTAGAGTCTAGATATTCACCTTTCAATACCCTTACCCAATATAGCTGTGGGTTCTCATATATTGCCCATATTAACTTGGCTCCTAGTGCTTTATTCATCAGTTTCCAATTTCTTAACCCAACACCCCCTTCATCCTTGGGTCGGCAAATTTTTTCCCATGCTAATAGGGGGATTTTATTATCTTCTTTAGATCCATTCCATAAAAACTTTCTCATCTTCTATTCCATAATATGAACCACTTTTTTGGGGATATCTAAACACATCATTGTGAAAATAGGCATTGCTGAAATTACTAATTGGAGCATAAGTATTCGTCTAGCCAAAGATAACCACTTACCTCTCCATCCTTCCATTTTCTTTTAACATTTCTCTATAAGTTTGTCCCCAAGTTCATCTTTGTTTCTTCCTACAAAAAAGGGGATTCCTAAATACTTATTTGGCATTAGCCCCATTTTTATATCCAAAATCTGGCATATTCTAAATTTAACACTTTGGGGAGTGTTGAAGAAAAGATATCTAACTTTTTCCAATTTATAAACTGTCCTAAGATTTTCCCATACTGCTCTAGAGTGTTTTTCATCACCTTTGCTTCCTCTATACTGGTTGATCCAGCTAAAAAAGTATCATCTACAAATTGTAAGTGTGTAAGGGCTTCAACTATTTTTGTGATTTTTATTCCTTTCCATAATCCTTGCTCCCTTTGCTTGTGAATCAACCTACCTAACACTTATGCCATTATAATAAAGAGAAAAGGTGATAGAGGGTCACCTTGTCTAATACCTTTTCCCTATTCAAAAAATCCTTGAGGGCTTCCATTAATCAATATTGAGAAATGAGGTGTATATATACAACTTTTAACCCATTGAATCCATTCTGGACTAAAACCAAACCTACTAAGCACATTCAACAAAAAGCCTCGGTCTACCTCATCATAAGCTCTTCTTATATCTAATTTTACCATCATACTTTGAGCTTTTGAAGTTTGAATAGTATGCACAGCCTCATGTGCCACAACTACTCCTTCAAATATGGATCTCCCTAGAAGAAAGCCACTTTGTTTTGTAGAAATAATTGAATTGAGCACTTGCTTGAGTCTATTTTCCATAACCTTCGAAATAATCTTATGAACTATGTTGCATAAAGAAATTGGCCTGTAATCATCAAAGATTAGTTTTGTTTCTTTCTTTGGCACTAAAGCTATAAAGGTGTTATTGAAGTCTTTAAGGATGAATCCCCCTTGTCTAGATTCCTCCACTACTTCCCATAAATCTTTAAGAAAAATGGAGCTAATTTTTGAAAAAACATAGCTGGAAAACCATCTGGGCCTTGTGCTTTGTCTCCTCCTAGACCTTATAATGCTTGAGAGACTTCACATTCTTTGACTGGGTCCATAAGTGCTTTGTTTTGAGCTGCTATTATCATTGCTGGAATGACACTCAAAACCTCATCAATTTCAGACCGATCCCTAGCTGCCTGCTTTCCCTATTGTGAGAAAAAATTAATAGCTTCTACATTAATTTCCTCATTCTCTTTAATGAGAACCCCATCCGAGTTTTGTATCTCAAAGATTTTATTGGCTGCCCTTCTAATTTTCACTGAGTTATGAAAGAAAAGGGTATTCTTGTCACCCTCATTTAGCCATACTTCTCTAGATTTCTATCACCAATATGTTTCTTCTTTATTTAAACAGTCTTCCAATTCCTTCCTCAGTAGTTTCTCCTGCTTAAAGTCTTCCTCAAACATTCCATTTTCAATGACTTTAAGACTCAAAATTTTTAACTTCTCTTCAATTTCCTTCTTTTTTTATCAAAAATATTGCCAAAATGTTCTCTGTTCCAAAATTTTAATTGTTCCTTGAAGAATTGTAATTTTTTAAAGAAAATGAAAGCTTTTTTACCTTTCCTTGATGGAGCATTCTTCCACCATTTTGCAATCATATATGAGAAGCCTTCTGCTTTAAGCCACATAGCTTTGAATTTGAAAGGGCATCTATTCGATGTTTTTTCATCTTGAATTTGCAAAAAAATGGGAAAATAATCGGAACCTTGATAAGGGAGAATTTCAGTAGAGCATGACCAATTTGCCTCTGCCCAATTCCCTGCCACTAGAAATCTGTCCAACTTTTCCGCTATATGCACAAAACCTTCTCTTTTGTTTGTCCATGTGAACTCCCCCTTTTTGAAATGTATATCTACTAAACCATTTTCATTAGCAAAATTACAAACATCCTTTTCTTTCAAAGAGCCATCCCTTCCCCCCTTTTTGTCTTTTGGATTTAAGATGGCATTGAAATCCCTACCTAAAATTGTCACATCATTACTTAGATCCTTTACTTTTTCAGCTATAGATTGCCATAGAAATCTTTTTTGAGCATTACTATTTGGACCGTAAACATTTATCACTAAGAAAGAACAGTGTAGATGCTTTACATAAACCTTAACCCATTTCCAATTGGTGTTCAATATGGACTCTGATATTGCTAAAGTTTTAGATCTCCACAAAATTGCCATTCCTCCTGAATTTCTTTTTAAAACTAGAGAAATCCTCCTCCTTAATCTTTGTTTCCTATGGAAGCACTAGGTTCGGCTTCGATTGATCAAGACATCTTTTGATCAATCAAATTTTGTTAGGGGTGTTGCAACCCCTGACATTCCAGATAGGATTTTCATGGTTCTTGGGAAAAGGCTAAGCCTTTTCTTGATCTCAATATTTTTGACTAGCTTGCATCCTTTCTTGCCATTTCCAATTTAACTTTAATAGGTTTGGGGTCCCTTTTCTTCTGACCTCCTACATTTGGCTTCTTTTTTGTGTTGGTTTGTTCTATAGTTCTTTCATTTTGGATGCCTGACATCTCCAGTAAGCCTAAATCATTAAGATTGTCTTCCCCTATTGGTGAAACCTCGTCATCCTTCCTACTGCAGCTGTCCAAAGTTTCTTCAAAGGAATCACACAAATTTTTGATTGGAGAAACTTCTATGTCTTTAAAAACTATATGATCCTCTTCTTCTAGAGATTCCCCACTTCGAGGAGTTC
This sequence comes from Cupressus sempervirens, assembly GCA_028749045.1. Classification (NCBI taxonomy): domain Eukaryota; kingdom Viridiplantae; phylum Streptophyta; class Pinopsida; order Cupressales; family Cupressaceae; genus Cupressus; species Cupressus sempervirens. The sequence goes on along the minus strand of CM053791.1, from coordinate 604,445,094 downwards.
CCATAATAACTTCTTTAGCTCCTTTAGGATTTTGAGATTCATGCATAATAGATTCATCAATCATGTTTGTCATCCTATTTAGAAGAGGGGGATTGTTTACCTTTCCTTGCAGCTCTTTATCTCCTACTTGATTGCATATTTGCAATTCATCATTGTCGTGTTCCAGCCCTTGTTCCAAAGGGGTTTCTATTTCCATTTGAGTAGAGGTCGCTTTATCCACATTATATTTCACAACATATTCCTAGTCTTCCTTTTCCCTCACTGTTGTTTGCCTATATTTTGAAGGTTCCCGATTTTCACAAGGATTAGTTGTGGGCAGTTGATTACATGTTTGAATCTCATTCTCCAATTGACATTCTCTCATTTCCAATTCCTCAAGGAGTTTGTCTACCTCTAGTCCTTTCCCCTTCCTATAACTGTTACTCTGTAAACTCTTTGCTAGGAGTGGAATTTCCTCCCCTTCCCATACCTTTATCGACTGTTTCAATACTCCATATTCTATGCTTAGATTAATAAAGTCTAGGCATGGGTTACCTTCCTTCTAGATGATTAGGATTCTCGGGTGGGAGGATGAATCCTTATTGTTTAGAACCACCTCTACTTTGACAAAATCTCCAATCGTGTTACTAATCTATGCTAAAACCTCCTCCCCCAAATATTCCACTGGTAAGCTATAAAGATTGACCCATATAGGAAATGACTGCATTTTTTTTTCACTAGGATCAAAATTTGGCTCCCAATCCTTCATAAAAATACCCTTTCCTTCCAAAAGGTAAGGGTCATTGTTTAAAATATCATATTTATCTACTTTACTTGGTGTTATTCCCATGTAGGAGCCATTTGTTATGGTTTTCATCCTGCATTCTACTCCCCATAGAGCTTTACATCCCAATCTTATTGTTCTAACGGAAGGCCATGGGCCTAACCATTTGAAGAAAAAAGCTTTTTCTTTTAATTCCCCAATTGATTCTTGCTAGTTTGCATTGTCAATATGAACAACAAACATTACCTCATAGGTGATATTCTCTTCTGGGGTTTGGGCTAGAATTTCCACTATCTCCTTTTCCTCCATTGACGCTTGAATGGGTTGTTTCGACCTATAGAACTTGTGAGCAATCTTGGTGTAATCAAATTTGTCAATTCTTCTATAAAGCGTCTCCGGCCCGTTTCTCTGATTTCCCTATTTCCACTCATTCCCCCTATTTTTTCTTCTTTGAGGTAGATTAAAACGAACATTCCTTTGATAATAGGGTTTCGTTTGTTGACCCCCATTTCGACCAAATCTATTCATGGGCCATCTGTTATTAACCTGCTATCTGTAAATCCAACCTTCATGGTGTCTAAAACTTGATTGTCCATCTGCATTCCTTCCTGAAAACCCTCTGCCATTTGTAGGTATCCATTGCCCCCAACATTCAAACCACTTCTTCTCTCACTCCATTAGGTGATAATATAAATTAAAAAAGATGAATGTTGGATCAATATGGTTATCAGTTTATTATTAAACCAGAATTATATTGCTCTAAATGAGTAAAATTGTATGCATAGTTAACTTATTTGTATTAGTTTCTTAAATGATCATTTTATTTGACATGATAGATAATACTCTTTTACTTTTAGTTACCATAGTCATTGTAGTAGGCTTCTGAGAATAAGCCTAATTCTAGGGGGGTGGATGTAGTGCCCACGTATAGTTACTTTTCCATTATATTTACCAAACTATGTTTATGCCTATTTCATGCATGTGTTAGTTTCAAGGGTGTTGGATTTATAATTATATAAAATTATTTCATGACTTGAATTACATGTCTATTAATAAAGAATTACTTAGTTGATTATATTTCACATGTTGATTGATGATTATGATTATTGGCGCATTAATGATGCTTTAATGGTTCGTAGTTAATAAATATGATTTCTTTCATAGCAATGTCAGATGATGCTTTAATGATGATTACTTCATATTCGTAATGATGCATTATTTTATTTGAGCATTTGATGTTTGAGTTATAATTATTATGGTACTTACCCCATACTTGCATGTGTATGGTGTGTGTGTCTGTTTTATCTTTCTGTTTGTTGTGTTTGATGTGGTTAAGGGAGGGAGTTGTAGTCACTTGCTAGTCGGGATCTACACGATATACCACTCCTTGACATTGCCTGTTTAGTTTAGATATATATGCATATGTACATGCTCGTCCTTTATGCAGGATTACAAGTATCGAGCATCGACTTTTTTAAATTACCAAGATGAGTGTGCCCTATCACAATAACTCAATGGTAAGAATAGGGAGATAATATTCAGGTCCAATCCCAACCATAGCCTAAATACTTGTCTTGCAAGGAGGACTTGTAACTGACTTTCCACCCTTTTTAAAACTCATGGGTTTATCTTTGTCAATGTTGTTTGATTTTGAGTTTTAGTCTATTTTGGTAATGTTGTTTTTATGAGGATTTCACTATGTGATTTATTTGGTAAATGATTTAATTATAATATTTTGGTTAATCATATAATAAGAGAAATATTAAATATTATTTGATTAAAAAAAAAATATTAAAGCACGAGAATATTTAATTAATCAAAAGAAGTAATTAAATATGTGCTTTAATTTTAAAGTCTTAATTTAGAAGTCTGAATTTAGAAAATTGGTTAAAGAGAAATTAGAATATGATGATATTTAATTAATTATTAATTAATTTAATATGTACTTTAATTATAAAAGATTTAATTTAAAAGTTTAATTTATGTTGGACAAAAAGAGATAATTAAAATATTAAAATATCAAAGATTTAATATTGTTTTATTATAATTATTTATTTAATAATAATTAAATTAGAGTTGCATTTAATTATTGAGCTTTGATTATTATTAATTTAAATAATAAACTATGCTTTAATTACTGCTTGTACTAATTAATAAGTGGAAGAATAAAAAATATAAAAGAATATTTTAATTAAAAAGTTTTTTAACTATTCATGAAAGAATTAAATTTAAAAGATTTGATTAAAGTTATAATTTAGGCGTATTTATATTTATTTAATTTAATAATAATTTATTTAGGAATTTTATTTTTAATAAACTCTAAATAATATTATTAGTTAAATTAATAAATATTATATTAAAAATATCACATGATTTAATAAGGGAGAGAAATTTTTAATTTAATAAAATTTATTTTAATTAAATTGCATAAAGTGTGTGCATAAAAATTAAAATATAGTAATTAAAGACAATAGGGTTTTGCATGATTGCATGATCAAAACCTTGATTTGGGAGAAAAAACTCTTTATTAAGAAAGTTAGAGCTCATTACTAGAGACAGAAGTTTTGGGGAGTGAAATTCGGAATTGGATCAAAAAATTTGTTGAAAGTTTCAGAGGGTTTGGATTTGCATGCATTCACAGTCTCAGAATTTAGCTGTGGTTTTGAGGTAGGGTTTGAAAATCCATTGTAGAATTTTATTGAAAGATATGTCTACTTCATGTCTTCCTAGGTGTTTGCATATTGCTTATTAATTTACTGTATTGATTGTTGAATAAAGAATTATATTGTAGATTTTAAAAAAGGAAAACTTATTAATCAAGAAAACTTGATTGAGAAAAATTATAGAAAAATTGTAGAAAATTATTTTGACTATATTCTTATAAACCCCTTTCTAATATAACGGAAAATTTGATTATTGAAAATTGAAAGAAAATAATAAATCGAACAGTTAGGTTTTCAACTTTAAATTTGTTATTAAGTTCTTGTGATTACCATGAATTTTCTAAATATAGATAAATATTATTCTTATATCTAAAATAATTTAATAACAAAATTTATTGGAAAAAGAAAATGATTAATTGAGGGGAAAACATGTTGTAATTAAACTTACGCATACATCTGAAAACAAATATGCTAAAAATAGAAGCTAAGTATAGTAAGGTTATATGCATGTGAAAACAAATATGCTAAAAATAGAAAACTAAGTATAGTATGGTTGCATGATTTGAGGGATGAAAGACATGTGAAAATACTAATTACATGTGTATTTTTATTTAATATAATATAATTTTCAGATTTATTTGTTTTAAAAAATTAAATTAGTTAAGTAAAAATAAAAATTTAAAGTTATTTATTAATTTTTAAAAATTTAAATAAATATTATTCATTTAGTTAAAGTGAATGTTAGTAATATTAGTGATTGTTTAAGTCTAATTAAACTCTTAGTTGCATATAGATAATTTAATATTTATTAATGCAAGAGGGAAGTTAATAAATAAATATTTATAATTTTATTATATTTTAAAAGAAGTGCTAGAGTTCACTTTGTAATCATTTAGTGTATTTTCTAATATTCTATTTATAGTGTTGTGATATTTATTTTCATGATGGTTTTTCTTTGTGGGTTATTTAGTATAGTATGGTTGCATGATTTGAGGGATGAAAGAGATGTGAAAATACTAATTGCATGTGTAATTTTATTTAATATAATTTAATTTTCTGATTTATTTGTTTAAAAAATTTAAATTAATTAAAAATAAATTAGTTAATTAAAAATAAAAATTTAAAATTATTTATTAATTTTTAAAAATTTAAATAAATATTATTCATTTAGTTAAAGTGAATGTTAGTAATATTAGTGATTGTTTAAGTCTAATTAAACTCTTAGTTGCATATAAATAATTTAATATTTATTAATGCAAGAGGGAAGTTAATAAATAAATATTTATAATTTTATTATATTTTAAAAGAAGTGCTAGAGTTCACTCTGTAATCATTTAGTGTATTTTTTAATATTCTATTTATAGTGTTGTGATATTTATTTTCATGATGGTTTTTCTTTGTGGGCTATTTAGTTGGCCAAGTTAGGATGTGAACTAGAGGCAGTTTTTGAGATTTCTTTTATGATTATTTGATTTGATGTCATGTTGAACTTTATGATTTGAATTGAGATTTATGTTTTATGAGTTTTATGCTATTGAGTAATTTTAAGAACTTGGGTTTTGAGAACCAATGTTATTTTGTGGGTTGCTTATTAAGGAACCATATTTAATCAATATTACTTTTTGTGGTATGTGACACTATTGTGGTTTTTGATTTTTAAGAAGGTAGTCTAGGTGCATGTATATGGGAGTGGCTTGCAATGGGGGTCGGGGCCCAAAGTGGTTGCCAATGTAACTCATTGTAAGTTGTGCAACAAGTGATAACATAGTAATTCAAATATCTTGCCTAGCCCTTTTCCTTGAGATACATTAAAAAGATAAGTTAGAGATTTGTCCTCGTCCACACCTTGAGTGCTTGTATAGACTAAGGATGAGATGAAGATGATACCTTGAGAGGTATGACTAGTTTCCTCATTATCATGAGAGGGTATTCTGGTTCTGCATAGAGTCACTAGGGGGCCGAGGTCCTGAGAGACTACTAGGGTAACTCTAGAGTTGGCTCATGTGATGACACTCCATCGTATATAGCTCGAGTCTCCTTCATGATATTTTGTTATATTTGGCTCTAGTGATGTACTTGTTGGATATTACTTTTGATGGTGTATTTATTGTGAGTTGTTACTCATTGATTGGATGCCATTTATTGTTGACAGTTGACTTTTATTAATGAATGATCAATTATTCATTGGTGGTGTTTTTATTGTTGGAGTTAGTGAGTGATAGTTTACTGGTGACAATTGTTATCTATTGGTCATTGTGTTTGTGACACTTGACATTGATTTTGAGGAGGTTGCATATTTTTGGTCTTGGTATTTGTATGTTGACTTGGTATGTGGTGTTGGTATTGGATGAGTGTCCTTTCGATTTTTATTATCTCTTCTTCTTAAGTAGTTTGTGTTACCCTTGAGGTAGATTTGGCTATTAGGATTCCTTGCCTAAGATTATTTTATGATTTGATTATCTGTGTGTGGATCGTACATTATCTCTCTTGCATAGTGGGAGTGGGAGCCTAATTAGGTGACCATGCGGTCGAGAGGTAGTGTATTCTTACCATTTGGCCGATCCCCCTCAGATTGACAAATGTTGGATGCTCCTTGATATAGTGGTACCGTTATCGTTCTTCCTCTTATCTTGAAGACTTTTATTCATTTGATATATCTATGTATCATGTGTTTTGAGATCCTACAGAATATTGTATTGTATATTGATGTACTTGTATGCGTTTTCACATACCCTATGACATGTGTAGTGGATGTTATTCATTAGAAGTGCTTTCATATTATTAGTTGTACTTATGCATTTTCTTATAGACTATGTATGTGTATATTCATTTTATGATTATGAACATTATAATTGAGACTTAAACTTATTAATAAAACTTTCTTAAATGTGACTCAACATGAAGGAACCCTTGAGGAATTGAAACTATATTTGTAATTGATTACATGTTCTTGATGTGTATGTATATATTGCTTTCGCATTATTGTTACTTTGATGTTGTTTAAACTTTTTAAAAAATAGTTCAATAAACTTTGTAACATATTAGGTTTATTTATTTTGGGTTCCCGAGTGGAGCATTACACAATAATGCTTGTTATGCACAAAATTGAAAGACCTCGTAACATGAGACATATCTACAAGAAGAAAGATTTCATTTATACATAATTTGAAAATTTAGTTAAAGACCAACCCAACTATGTCAAATTAATTCAAATGATAGCCAAAACATATAATGCTTATTAAGGATGCGTTAAAGAATTATTACGACGACATGTTTTTAGCATTTATAATGGCTTAAACTTGAATGTTTCAAGCCTAGGAAGTCTATAGAAATGAAAAATGATGTTTTTACAATTATGGGAAATTATGATATCATGTTTTCCATAAGTTCTATTTATAGTTATGAGTAGAAGAGAGCCCAAATCTTAGCATGGTTCAAATGTTATGGCAAAAAAGTAGACAAGTAACACAAATAATGAGGCACATGAAGCCAAAATAATTATCCTTAGCATTAGGTTGTTGTACCACATACTTACTAGAACATGTTCCCTAGAAGTTCAAGACTTAATGAAGGTGACTCCAATGGCATTTTCCTATGCTCTAGCTTAAGATTGAAGCTATGGTGAAGGCCACTATGAGAATGATATATTCTCAAACCTTCCACACAAAATTATCTATGAGTGTTGCTTGAGGGGATGCTTTTTACACATGGATGAAGAGTAATACCATCTCCTTAAGCCTTTATTGGCATCAAAACATACAACAATGAAAATCTATAAGAATTTATATTCTCATGCAAATAATTCAAGAAAAGTGTGTTTAGCGTAATTTCCACATGACATTGTTAGTTGATCCTAGAACAAGTTATTCATCATTTAATAGCCAGGCAGGCATGTTTATCACTACCCCCATCATATAATGTTTTTGGAAAAGTTAAAGAGTTACACATCCCTCTCAAGCCCATCTAACCCAATAATAGCTATTTCCACTTAGATACAAATAGATTGCACCTAAGAATGCTTACAAACAAAACAAGCATACCAAAACTAAGGGGCACGTTATATTTCCCAATAAAATAATACAGATACTTTCCAACTCCCCATTCAACGTGTCCATCTCAAAATGTTATCTTATAAGAAGAAACTCACTACTTCGAGAATCACCAAAATCCTTAAACTATTCAAAACTATCAAGACATTAAAATATTTCAAAATATAGCAAATGACCCAATAGTAATGCACCCTAAGTTCACACTTGTCAAGCTCTTAAATGACAAGTCATTTTCATGTGAAGTAATAGGCACATCTCCACGAGTGATTTAAGAGTTTATTTAGCTCATTTGGATTTTGGACATTAACAAGATAACCACACTATATACAACTTTTGAGTTGTCTAAACAACCCAAAAAGATGGATCAAAAAATGTGCATCAAGGCATGCATTACCAATCGCCTTATATGTTTCCATATGTTTGTTGGGTTCTTTAAGGTGACTTGTGAAAATAGATACCTTTTATCTACTTTTAAGTATAATCATATGGACTACTAAGACTCAACTTTATAATAATGAGTTAAATATGAAAGAAAAAGAGCCCAAAAATTGCAATGTTATAGCAGTTATTAATACATAAGTGGCTATTGAATCCTTCACCCTATCATATTTAGGCAATGTCTATGAAAACAACATGGTAAGATGAAAAATATTACACTAAACCTTTAACTCGTTAAGTTAAAGTGATATCTTTTATCTACACTTGTTGATTGATATACTCACAAAACCAACCTCCTACATGTTGCCCTCCCTCTCTGTAGGGAGAATTACCACACAAAACCCAAACAAATGGAAAAGTTAGTAAAAATTAATATCATCTATTATGTATTTATATATGCAAAAATAAATTGATAAATTATAATCAATAAAATTAGTTTAATTACAAACACTGCCATCATAAAAAATTGCTAGAAATATTAATATAGTCTCAAAGGGTGTTGGATGTATCTACATCTAAATATCCATCATCTAGTTTTTAGTCCAATATTCATCAAAGATACATTCCCTATTCAATTTATCCTACATTTGTAACTTATTGTATCTTTCTTTTCATTGCTAATGAGCTTCCCATAATAGAACAAATCTCGTCCTCTTTCTTGTTAATGTCTTTTCTAGGATGATCGCATATAAATCTCCCCCTCTCACTAATATCATTTCTTGAACATCATTATGCATTGTGATATTGTTATCAAGATTTGGCTGTGTAGTTTTTGAGTCAAACCCATTACCCCGTGTTTTAGGAGTAGTGGTTCACAAGAACCCATCTCTTATGAGAATAAATTGAACACTTAGTATTCATTGCATCTAGGTGATACTTACAAATGTGAAGCAATGAGACTTCCCAAGAGGTCATCCATCCCAATATTGCTCTAGTCCAAGTGAGCTTAACCACAAAATTTCTTCCAAGGTTAAGCCCACTTTGTTTGTAATCCCATTTACAAAACCTTCAACAAGTGTTCTGCCTTATGAACCATTAATTGTAAAACTCCTTAATTTCATCAAGTGATAAGTAGCAGATATCTTCCACAAGTCAAATTGTTGTATTGCTATTAGGATTCAAATGTGGAATTTTCTAAGTCAAAGTCATTAATTCATGTTTCATTAGTACTGATTCACAAGAGCCCATCTCTCATGAGAATGAGTGAAATACTTAACACTCATTCATTCTCATGAGATGGCTCATTGAGTTGTGGTTCACAAGAAACCATCTCATGAGAGGAATGAGTGCTAAGTATTTCAATCATTCTCATGAGAGATGACTTATTGTGAACCATTGCTCATGAAACATGTGTCAATGAGTTTGTAAAGAAAAACTACATAATTGAATCTTGATAGCAATCTCATAATTTGGCATGTACATATCAATCATTATACATGTTTAGATGCAATATGCATGTACAGCTACAATTCAATGAAAATTACAATATCTAATTTGACAACTAAAAATTGTAACATTTTTTTACACACTAAAATGAGATAAAATCAATCTGCCTTGTGATTTACATACATTATACAAAGTACCTTTATAAACTTCATACACCATGTTGTGCTTTTAAACACCACTCTTTTAGGGTGTTCCAACTACCAAATTTAAACAACCTTGAACAATTAATCTAATGAAGAGATGGTTGAATTCAATGTAGCATGCCTTGGGTATTCAATAACAATAAACACAAAGAAATACCTAGGTCAATATAACTTGCATATATAGTTAAATATATATTATCCAAGTAAAGCATTTGCTTGATTGTTTAGCCTTCTATCATGTATTTTGTTGGTTGAGCTGATTTCCATTTTATTTGAACATCACTCTCCTTTCTAATTTCCCATTCTTTAATACACAGCTCCACTGTTATAATACACTACTAGATGGAATTCCTTAATACAAACACCTCAATTTCATCACCTTAACTTTGTCCTAATAATTTATGTGAACTAATTCAACCTTTCAATCTAATTTCTACCAATTTTAAATTGTGAATATTTTTTTTTCATGCCAAGTTATTCCAATTATCTCATTAACCACCAATTTAACAATATCATTCCATTTCTCACACCATATTTCTTTTAATCTAATTTCTGCCATTTTTTTATTGTGTATCAATATTATTTTATTTCATGTCAAGTTATTCCAATTGTCTCATTAACCACCAATTTAACAATATCATTCCAGTTCTCACCCCATATTTCATAAATTGATTAATGATTTTTAATTATCTAACTAGCTTTTGAATAATCCGTGCATATATATCTAATAAAATCAAATAAATAATTCTTATTATCCTCACAGATTAAAATCATCAAAGTCGACTAGTGCCTTCACTCGTACCAGGTTTTACATTGAACCCATTAATCAAACTAATTAATTAGTCAAATTTAACTTTAAATCAAATTAGTTAATTAATTAATCGATCAAAATAAGTCTAAATCAGATTAGTTTACTAAACAATCAATTGGATTAACTGGTAACTAAATGATCAATCATGTTATTTGACTAGTTGGCCAAGTTAGTTAATCAATCAAACTTCGTAACTCTAAATCATGTCTCTAGTCGTTAAGATTGATTATTTTTCACCTAAAAACCTAAAATTCACCATTCCTTTAATAAATGCATCCATCTCTATGAAAAAACCTTAGATCTATTTCTAAATGTTTGTATCGAATGGTTGTCATTTTGCAAAAGAGTTTGCACAATAGCTCCACAGATGAGAAAGAGCAAACTGGAGGAGTTAGGCTCCATCAGAGAATTTATGTGTTAAAATTAGAATTTAAAATATCATTTTTTATTTTGGGTTTTATTTAAATGCTTGAACGCAATGAAAAAACAGTTGACTGTTGCAATTCCTGCATGGTTTTCAATATACATACATTGTCAATATATGCAGTCAGAAATGCATACAATAGAACACAGCTTCATCAAATCAAATGTATAGTAACTCTCAAAGTAATCAGAAGCAATAATTTTAAGGAACTGGTAATAAAACCCGATCCCCATGAATGCCGAGATGTTTCAGCAAGAAAACCTGATCCCTCTTACTAATGCAAGTCCGACATCATGCACCTTGGCCTAGTGCAAGCACGCATTTGTAGCCTTAGTTTTGCTCTGCATCACCAATAATCTCTGCAAGAACATGTCCATTTTTGAAATGATGGAAACGGTTTGCATCTCTCACAACAATCTCTCTTGCAACAATAGTCGAAATGAACTTGATTGTAGAATGGCAGTCAGCACATACTCTAAGGTTCTTGACAATTCTGAAACTTGCTTTTGCATCACCAATAATCTCCACAAGAACATTGTCCAACATTGTCCATTCTTGAAATGGTGGAAACGGTTTTGTATCTCTCACAACAATCTCTGTTGCAACAACAGACAAAATAAACTTGATTGCAGAATGGCAATCGCCGCAATAGTCAAAATAATTTGATTACAGAATGGCAATTGCTGCATACTAGGGCCCGTTTGGTTGCTGGAATAGGAATAGAAAAGTTGGAATACGCTTTCCATTTTCTGTTTGGTTTGTCACTAGGAATAGGGAAAAGGAATACGTATTCCCATTTTGCCTCTAAAATGAGCTTATACCCATTTCAAAAAATACCTGTTATTGAAATAGCCATTCCTATTCCCAATATTACATACCTATTCTCCATTCTTATGCCCGCGACCAAATGGGCCCTAATAAGATTCTTGACAATTCTAAAACTTGCTTTACATCACCAATAATCTCCACAAGAACATTGTCCATTCTTGAAATGATGGAAACGGTTTGCATCTCTCACAACAATATCCCTTGCAGCAATAGTCGAAATAAACTTGATTGCAGAATGGCAGTCGGCACATACTCTAAGGTTCTTGACAATTCTAAGAGTTGATTCAGGGGATGTGTTTAACAGTCCAAATGCAATTGCCAACTTCTCACTATGGTGTACGAGGAGTAGTTCTTTCTCCTCCTCCTCCACATCATTCATTACAGGTCTAGTGTCTGGTATATACCCAGACGCCTTCATTGTGCAAAACAATTCGTGCAACTTTGCATATATTTGCTGTGTTTGTGGGTGGGATCTATCTCCTACACAAAAGGTGTGTACCGTTTTGTGAATTTCAATCCAACTACACCCTGGAATCTTTTCAACTCCTCTATCACTCATAAATTTTCTTACCCGTTGAGCCTCACTCCACCTGCCTGCTTCTGAATAAATGTTTGACAAAAGAACATAAGGTGCAGTCTTTTTGCAATCCAACCCAAAGAGATGTCCTGCGACAAATTCTCCTAATGCCATACTCTTACGTGATCTACAAGCGCCAAGCAAACATATCCACACAACCACATCAGGTTTCATTGGCATTTTAATGATAAAGTTCAGGGCCTCCTCAAGATAGCCTGCTCGGGTAATAAGGTCGACTATACATACGTAATGATCTATTGTAGGTATGATGCGGTAAGAATCACTCATGACAATGAAGTATTTACATCCGTCTGTGACCATACCTGCATGGCTGTATGCAAATAAAACACAGATGAAACTTACACGGTCGGGCTTGCTTTGAGAGTGCTTCATTAACTCAAACAGTTCGTGGGCTTCTTTGCAATAGCCATGCATTCCATATCCCGCAATCATTGCATTCCATGAGACCACATTTCTGTTAGGCATTCTGTCAAACAACTCGCGTGCCCTCTGTAGATTGCCGCATTTTGCATACATGTCTATCAGGGCAGTCATAACTCTCACATCTGGCAGACATCTGTTGTCGATGAGTTTTCGATGGATTTCGATACCTTGCTCCAAGGCTCCCATCTTGGCACATGCCGGAAGGATACTGGCAAAGGTTGCTGCGTTCGGCTGTATACCCGCTAATTGCATATGCTTGAATATCTCCAAAGCTTTATCAACAAACCCATTTTGCGTATACCCAGCAACAATCGCAGTCCATGAGACCACATCTTGTTCAGGTATACTCTCAAACAATTCATGTGCCCTCTGGAGGTTTCCACATTTTGCATACATGTCTATCAGGGCTGTCACAACCTTCACATCTGAAGAAAATCCGTCCACAATTAGTTTCCGATGGATTTCCATACCCTCATTCAAGGCCCCCATTTTGGCGCAAGCAGGGAGAATGCTGGCAAAGGTTGCTGAGTTTGGCTCTACATCTGTCAACTGCATTTCCTTAAAAACCTCTAGAGATTTTTCAACAAGGCAATTTTGTTCGTATGCAACAATCATAGCAGTCCAAGAGACAACGCTACGCTGAGTCATTTTGTCAAACAACTCGTGTGCCTTGTTCATTCTTCCGCATTTGGAATACAAATCTATCAGAGTATTCTTCACAATAACATTAGTTTGAAATCCGTACCTGATCAATTTTCCATGGATCTGCAAACCGTGATCAAGATATGCCAAGGTGGAACATACGGGGAGAATAGTTGAGAAGGTGAAATGATCAGGTTGGACATCTGTTCGTTGCATTTGCTGAAACAATGCTAGGGTTTCTTGAGGAAGTCCATGTCTTCGGTAGGCTGCAAGTACCATGTTCCAGGAGTAGACATCTGGTGCACTCATGTCGTCAAAAACTTTACGAGCATCCATCAAACTGCCGCACTTATCATACATATTTATAAGCGTATTTGGTAAAAGTGTGTCTGGTGTAAATGCCAATGCTCTGCCATCGATGTGAGAATCGATTTGCTTGCCCCTTGTAGTAACTTTGGGGTCGGTGCAGGTGTGCAACAGGTGAAAATCTGCAGAAGAGTGTACATGAGTGATTTGTGTTGTAAACAAAATATTCAGTACCTCCTTCAGGCACCCCTGTGTACAGAGTATTCTGAGATCTTGATGGAGACGGGGAGGGTATGGCATTGTCGGGGAAATGTGAGATCATGTTCATTTCTTCCAAGAAAGAAAACACATCCGTCTTTGTTTCATATTCAGATTTCTCCGATGTTCCTCTCTGACTGACTTCTTTGGTTTTCTGAATTTTCTTATATCTTACAGCCAAACATCAAAATAGCAAGCAAATGATTTCGCGAGAGAAGGTATACTACAACATTATCAGTTATGGGATGTATGTGACTCTTGCCTGGTCTGGATTTTCCAATATAGAAGAGGAGATTGAATTTAATTTTAAATTTAAATTTTATTTTTTTGGTTATTTAGGAGGCTTAATTTTATGTCATTGGATTCTCTATGAGTGAGGCTACTGCTTTTTTTTAAGGAGTTGGAGGTTCTATGATTTTTTTGGGATACAGTTTTATTTGGATTTTTTTATATATAAAAAGGAGCCTTTATTTTTTAGGCTTTTCATTTTGAACCGACCAAAATGAGGTGGGGCTAGAAATAGCCCCACTAGCTTAGGGAAGAATTGTATTGCTTGTCAATATCTACCCTTCATTTTCCCACCAAAATCAAATAATCCTGCCAAAGAAACTTATCGATAAGTACAATTTGTATATTTTATATTTCATATAATGACAATGAATGCTCACTACAGAACACATAGCAAAAGAGGATGCTAGAAGCCAACACAGGAAGCAGATACCATTGTTTCCAAATAATATTTTAAATTTATTTTCATTGATCTACCATTATCATCAGAGTGTAAAATGTTTCTAGTTTTTAGTTTTAGTGCCTTCCTCTGAAATTTTTTTATTTTTTGACATTTTGGTTCTCTTGTCCAAGGAGAATGTTTTAGGCTTTTGGTTGTTGACAACTATGGCCCATGGCTACCCATGAATGTTCAGTAAATCAAAAGATGTTGACATAATTGAATTTTAACTTTTGAAGTTATGAATCATCCAATGAAAGTTTGGTTTTGGCATTATTCAAATGCTTATGATGGACTATCTTCTTGTGTTTGCTTATGATCGCCTTGTTTTATAGTTTTGGTCGATTCAGACTATTTTCTTTGGTTATTGCTTTCTTGTTCATGTTAATGTCAAAATTATCAATGGTCTTCGATTTACACCATTGCCTTTCAAGTTCTTTGTGTTTAGGATTGTTATTGGCTTACATTAGGGGGCCAACACTTTGTTGATTCCTTAATAGTTGAGATAATGGTTTATCATATCAAATTTACTGTTGATGATATCAACATGAATGTTTTATGGTAGCAAATGACCAATGTGTGAATCAGTAGTTGAAGTTCAAAACATATCTTCTCATTATTAGAGTTTTCTAATCTTTTGTTTTTGAGCCAATGGTTTTAGGTATGATTGGAATGCGCACCAACCTTATCAATTATTGGGTTTAATAGTTATTTGTTTTATTCCTTATAGGAGAAACTCACTTGATTTGAATGTATGATTAGGGCAGACCAAGCCCCAAATCATAATTACATATAAAAATAACACATCAGGGTTGATCATTCCCAAATTGTAACTAAACCAATGAAGTAATTGATTGAACCAACCAACTCATTTAAGAACATATTTGAATGGATGATTCATTTAGCTTTAAAGCTGGGTTGATACTCTAAAATATAGGAATGCCATTTATGTTATTCATATGTGCTAACTTGTTAAGGGCAATAACAAAAAATGAAATAGCTTGATCTGATATATCGACGCAAGGTAAGAGGGGATAAATGACACCTCCCAACTACCCTCACTTAGAGTTACACATGGAAGCCACCAAATAGGAGAAACCACAAGAAATTATAGAGGAATCAATGTAGATTTGGGTTGATAATCTTCATTGAACATGTTAGCCATATACATTCAAACTACAATCAAAGAGTTTAAGAGTTCGAGCTTACAAAGCCAAATCTTTGTATTTTCCTTCTATATAACTTCATTATACTTTTCCTAATCCTAGATCTCTACTTTTCTAGCCAGCAAGACCACAAGTTAGTCTAGCAGACTATTTATTAAAAAAATTAATTCCTTCCCGAAAGGAGAATTCAACAACCTTTCAAACAAGCAAATTAACTTCCATGGGGACAAGGATAGGTCTACGCATGATCCAAGAAGAGGTTCTCAAGTGTGCAGAACACAATGACTTCAAAAAAAAACCTCACCGAAGTAAATCCTGCATGTTACTCAAGTTGTTAAGAAATCAACATGCCTTGTACAAAGAGAAGGATAACTCTCGCAAATGATGGAATTAAATTTTGTGAGCTTATGCAAAGGATCCATGATAGGTCCACATTAAGGAGATGACTATGCAAACAGGAAAAACATGAACAACAATGACCATTCTTTAAACAACACCATGAACATGGAAAGGAAATCTTTTTTTTATTGATGCAAGATTGCCAAAGTACCCAAGATGCTCCTGCATCAGACACCTGAGGTAAATAAAGAGCTAATGTCCACATTAGGAACCTAATATTTTGAGAAGTATCATAAAGATCAACCTCAACTTCTATGATCCAAGAACTGTCTTCAGTAGGTCTATTCTACCATTGAGCCAAGTATTCTTTTTAATCTTTTCCTCTGACACTCTTACTAATTCTGGTTTCCAAAATCTTATCAATTCCTTATGTCTTCTTCTTACGATAATCAAGCTTATCAATTGTCTCTTCATTTGATTCATGATATTCAAAGAGGTCTAAAATATTAAACATGGGTGAAATATCTAGATCCTTTGGAAATTCAACTTAAAAAGCACTACTACTATCATGTTTCTTCAAGATTCTACAAGGTCCAATCTTCTTCATCTTCAACTTATTGTACATGCCAACTGGAAATTTGTTCTTCTTCAAATGTACCATTACCTTCTTATTTGCACTATCTATATATCCTTAATTACTATCATGTAGATTATTCTTCACCTCTTCATGCAAATTCTTCATAAAGTCCACAAAATTTTTAGCTTCAACATTGTTCTTCACTTTAGTATCCAAATTCCTTAATTCATTAGCTCTTCTAGGAGTTAGGCCATTTACAATCTCAAAAGGAGTCTTCTTAGTACATATATTCACGTATTTTTAATATGCAAACTTAGCTTGTGCCAAAATCGAATCCCAATTAGAAGGTCTACTCCAATCAAGCATCTCCAAAGGTAACCCAAACTTCTATTAAAAACTTTAGTTTGTCAATTAGTCTGTGGATGAAATGTAGAACTTAACTTAAGATCAGTATTTAATTTCCTCCAAAGTGTTCTCCAAAAATAAATTGTAAACTTAATATATTTGTCTGAAATAATACTCTTAGGAAATCCATCATGTCTTACAATTTGTCTGAAAAATTAGTCTTCTATGTGTACTGTGTGTCTGATGTCTTCTGACAAGGTATGAAATGTGTAATTTTAGAAATTTGTTAAGCACTGTAAATATATAATCATTACCTCTCTGAGTTCTAGGTACTTGTTACCACATTTTGTTTGCCCCGCCAAGTTTCAAAATTTGAATGTTACCCCGCCCAACGGTCACCTCCCCGATTACTAATATTTTAATACCCACGAAGATATCAAAATTACCTAAGTTCCGAACCTTATGATATTTTTACGCCTCGCAAGTTCTCCGCCCTCAGATCAGGGCCGATCAATGGTCATCGCCATCTCGCTATGATGAAGTTGTGCAAGGGTTACGATGGCGACGTAGCGACAGGGCGCCACGTGTCCTGTGGGTCCAGCTTGCAGGGCAGAGGATGGCGCGGGTCGAAAATGTTCAGCGGCATTGTAGGTGCTATGTCGCTGTCACGCGTTGGCCCAAAAATTTCCATGGCGACATAGCGCTTGTCGAAAAAGATGTGCCGACGACGATGAATCAGCATGTTCGGCAGCAAGGTTTGGCGGGCTGGAGAAGATAACGACAAAGTTTCAGGCAAGCGGTTGGGTTACGTCAAGTACTTCATCTGCCCAGTTGGCAGAGTCCGATGTCACGGCGGCGAATCAGAGGGAGCCACGTGCACTAGATCTTCAGTTCAGCCAGCACAGTCAAGAGGCGAGTCTTTATGATCGTCAGATCTGCAGAGATCTACGACTGGCGCTATCTCGCCATCAGAAACTGCTTAGGAGATAACATCGGTGACGTAGCGACAGGGCGCCACGTGTCCTAGTGGGACCGTATTTCATCCCGCCAGTGTAGTAGGGATCAAATGACCGATAGACCAACAGGGAAGTGCCACATGTACCACGGGCCCAGCGAATTACGAGGGAGGAAGGTTGCAGGAAGGTGGGTCTTTGTGGCTGTTAGTTTAGAGAAGATCAACGACTGTCGCCATATCGCCATGGTGAAGATGTGTGATCTTTACCATAGCGACGTAGTGACAGGTCGCCACGTGTCAGTGGGGCCAGGTCTCGCCAAGGTGTGGTCACTAAGGTATTGCCAGGTGTCGGTTGGATACAACAAGGTTGCAGAGGTGGTGCCAAATATGATGGGCCCGGGGTAAGGACAGCATGGAGTATGATGAGTCTTCATGATCGTCGGATCTAGGCCAATCGATGGTCGTCGCCACCTCGCTATGGGTAAGTCGCTCGAGGTTTATGTTGGCGACATAGCACCTTGTTGACACGTGTCTCGTTGGTCCAGTCAGAAAGGACGGTTGGTGGATGGCGGTTAATGTAATCGTCATAGTTAATATGAATATCTGCAAGGGTGGCACAGTTAGTCCAATGATGGAAGGTCAACCATGAAGACTTCCCCAGGTGGCAGAATGAAGAAAGGTAATTGGCTTGCATGACCCAGCTGGCTCGTATAGCCTGTTTGACTTGCTTCAACCCTGTTGATTCATGAACCAAGAAGCAAAGGTGATCAAGGTTATCTTGCAATCTGATCTTCATGATCAATTCCAAGCTACCTGAAATGAATGCAAGGCATAGGGAAACACTCCACCATCTCAGCTGATCCATCTACTGTGTCAGGATCATTCATTGGCACCGCTTCTGTCTACTCGAGGCATTCTTTCAGTCAAAAATTTGATTTTGTACTTGAGAACCATGCTCGAGTGTGATCTTTGATCAGATATTTTGGGGTTCAATGGCAGTAGTTGAAGCAGTTAATACATAATCATTTCCCTCAGTTATGCCGAAACTATAAAGGCAATTTTGTAATCTTTTCCAAGGGTCGACTCTTTCTGATTTCTCTGATATTGCTCTGCAACTCTTAGTGTAACATTCCCTGTGCCTTTGAACCGAATGATTCTCTGTTTTATCTCTTTTAGCCATTGATGTATATGTGCATTCCTTTTGCCTCTCATTAGTGTATTGTCGAGATCTGTAACCTGCATACTGTATCTGTTTCTTGCCTACTGGATAATATATAAGTGAGATTCCTCTTTCCTTCTGTTATTCAGTTGTGCTTTTTGATCTGCATGAGGTTATTAGATCAAAACAAGCCTGTATGTATATATCCTTAGTTTCATTCTGGTTCAATAGTGCATATATGGGCAGAAATGGTCTGAACACTCTATTTTGGTGCATCACCTCCGTAGTTTAGGTAGGGTAGAGTTGTTTTCTGTATCTCCTCTTTCCCCTTTTCCTTTTGAGAGTAGTTAGGTGCACCCTGATAGTAAGAGGAAGCCGGCCTTCTCCAGAGACTCAACCTCGCAGTTCAAGTCCCACAGCTTGGAGGTTGTTTCCATGTTTCACTAGGTTGTCCTCGCGCATAGGCCTTGGACAAGGGTGCAAACCTAAGTGACAACATTTTTTGGCACGCTCGGTGGGACAATCCTATTGAAGATTTAAAGTCTACTGGTGTCAAAGGAAGAATTTCAGAGATTAATGCTGAAGAGGTAGTACTGGCTTCAGTATTCAAGCCTTCGAGAGGTTGGTCCTTCAAAGTACTTGGCGACTCTGAACATCAACAAACCTGGTTCCAGGCCACGTTGTAGTGATTCATGCCCAGAGCTGAAACAAGGGCGTCTTCTAGAGGTAAATTTAAATATCAAGAGCTTTCCCTTTAAAATCCTAGAAGGAGGACTAGAATTTCATTATCACCAGTTAGGGGTGAAGAAATAGTTAATATACCTGTAAGGTCCGCCTCTACTCCTCCTACTGCTCGAACTGAGCCTAGATTGCCATCAACGCTCATCAATAGAACACTTGTTTATATGGCACAACCAAGGGTTCATGCTTTTGCCACCTTTAATGGTGGAAGTCCTCTGTTGTTAGCCCAAAGACATGATATACCAGTATCTGCACTAAAAAGCATACCTGATTTTACTGGTGAGACTTCTATCTCCCCTATAGAGCATATCCAAGAAGTAGCAAATGTCTGTAATATTCATGGTATTACAGAGGATGACGTTGCTGTCAGACTTCTAGCCTCATCTTTAAAAGGAAAAGCATTACAGTGGTATAGAGGCTTAGCTCATGGTTCTATAACTAATTGGGATGAACTAGGAGTAGGATTATGTAAACATTTTGAGGATAAGAGTGACCATTTGTCACTATTAGAGCAGCTGACTACAATAAAAAGAGCCCCCCATGAGTGTATGACTGATTTTAATTATAGATTCCAAAAGACATGGGATAGAATACCTACTGCAGTGAAACCTACCCCTGGTAATGCCTTCTTGCATTACCTTAGAGCTTTTAACAGTGATATTGCCACTACAATCCAAACTATGGGAGGGGATACCTTGCCTAATGCTTATGAGATAGCCATAAAAGCTGAGAACATCCTAATACAAGGAGGAAAATTGGCTCCAAGGCCCCCTATGCCTTTCTTTCCTGATGTTCCTAATCACCAACCAGCAATGGCCCCTCTTCCTACAACTTCTACATCACAAACCCTTACTCTAGTCCCTCGAGCTTCTACATCCTCAAATGGGATAGATGAGCTCAAAGAAATGCTCCAAGGTCTAGTGCTAAATACAGATAAAAGAGAGAAGACCCTGGATAAAAAATTGCAAGAGCAGGGGAGGGAGTTGAAGGACCAGGGGAAGAGATTAGAGGATAGTCTCTCTATGATACAAAAGATGAGTAACAAGGTGGTGGCCTTAGAAAGGTAGCAAGCTCAAAGTGGCAAGCCTCCCCAACTGCAATATCAAGCTCCAAGTGGTGGTAGGCTTCCTAATCAGTGGAATAGCTCCTTTGATCAGGGTAGGCAAAATAGTCATGCTTCTGCTTCAAGCTCAAATCAGAACAAAGCTATAGTCCCTCAAAATAACTTGGCCCAAGATCAAGATTTCTGCCCTTCTTGCAACTATTCTTATACCTATTGCATGTGCCAGAAGGCAGAATCTTATATGGTCCTAACTGTCCAAGAACCTGCAGCAAAGCAATCATACAAGGAGGATCATCCCAAGGAGGCATCATATATTCAAGGACGTGATGATTGCTCTTTCATGAATCATCAAGATGAGGAGCATTGTAATATAAACCATGATTCCGTTGCTCATAACACAAGGAGTAGGAAGAGAGCTATGGAACATGCTGCCCCCCTTTCTCCTAAGTAGGCCGCAACTTCGAGTGCTATACCTCATATACAATCAGCAAATGAACAAGCAAGTACTTCACAACAGCAAGAGCAAGATCCAAGAAAGAAAGATGCAGGTGGTCCTTATGTTTCCCCACCTCAACCTCTTATAAGTGCAGCTCCCAAAGTTTCTACCAAAGTTCCTAATGTACCTTTCAGTGTGGTAGAGCAAATGAAGAAAACCAATGTGAATATCTCTATGTGGGATGTTGTTGCTACCATACCAATGCAGAAGAGGATGCTGCAGCAAGAATTATAGAAGATTGAACTCAAGGATCAACCATCTATCATGGAGAATGCCACAAGTCTAGTACAACCAGTAGGGGATGTGGAGACAAATAAAAGGGTTAGACCTCCCCCATTCTATGTTTCCCTAATTATAGGAGGCAAATTAGTCCACAATTGCATGATAGATTCAGGGGCTAGTAGCTCAGTAATGCCTAGGTGTGTTGCTGATGCTTTAGGGATGAAATATGATCCCATTGTTAGGGATGTGTTACAACTAGATGGTAGTACTATCAAAACCATAGGTATCCTTAGGAATGTAGAGATGGTCCTACATGCCTGCCCCAGTTGCACTGTGATTCAAGATATATCTGTTGCTGAAGTCAAGCCCTATTTTGCCATCTATCTTTCAAGAGACTTCACTGCTCAGATTGGTGGATTCATATCTGCTGATTGGTCATATATGTCATTTAAGACCAGATATGGAGCCAATGCCTCAATTAGAGCAGAACCTCAAGCCCTTCATCACACTGAATCTTACACCCCCAACTTCATCAATATGAATTGCCCTATTCTAGAGATGGATGAAAATGACATAGTAAATGAGCTTGTCACTTCCATAGCAGGGATTCCTAATTTCTTCTTGGATGAGTGGGCAAATGCATATCAGTTTGAGTCTATGTTGAAAATTCTTGAGACAAGCCTTAGTACATATTTCATAATAGAGAAAGAGGCTCAAGCTCCTGATCTTGTTGGGACTAATGATGATATAAATGGAATATGGAGTATGTACTTTGATGGCTCAAGGAATAGAAATGGATCAGGGGCCGATGTTATGTTGGTCTCTCCTACTCAAATAAGATACTACTTCTCCTTCAGGCTCCAATTCAGTTGCACCAATAATGTGGCCGAGTATGAATCCTTGATTCAAGGTCTCTTACTTGCCCAAAAGAGGGGAATCCAAGCCTTGAAAGTATATGGAGATAGTGAGTTGGTAGTCAATCAGGTGAGAGGCCAGAATATCACCAAAAATGGCCTGCTCAAGTCTTACAAACATAGAGTCTGGGATTTGCTTGAGGGTTTCAATGCATTTAATATTCAGAGCATTCCTAGGAAAGAAAATAAACATGCTGATAGACTTGCAGCGGTGGGTGCAGCTTATGATGTACTAGGGAATCTTGAGGAGGAGAAGAAGCAACAAATTAGGGTGGTAGTGAGGCCTGCCATCCCTGACAACAACACTAATTGGCAAGTGTTTGACTCCGATGAGCAAATTGTGAGTTTCTTGCAGAATGAGGCAGAATTCTCAGATAGAAACCAGTCAAGGCTGCAAAATCAGTATGGTGATCAGATCATTCACCTTAGTTCTAACAAGTTTCCCAAGGGTCTCATTACTTTGGAGAGTGTTTTTAATCCTGATGATCAAACAAGGGGTAAAGGAATAAATCTAGCTGCAGAAAAGGATGATTATGCCCCAGTTACAATTGCTGATGGAAAATCTCTGAATATGGGGAAGGTATGTTTTGAAACTGAGCAAGAAAACTTCATTCATTTATGTCAAGAATTTAATGATGTATTTGCTTGGACGTATGATGACTTAAAAGGTTTTAATCCTAGTTTGTTTCAACATACCATAGATCTAGTCGATAAGGCCAAACCAGTAAGGCAAAAATAGAGGCCAGTGAATCCTAAGATTGAGCCCCTAATTAGAAAAGAATTATCCAAGTTGATAGAGGCTAATATAATATTTCTTGTCAAACACTCATCATGGGTAGCTAACCTTGTCCCTGTAAGGAAGAAGAATGGGGAAATCAAATTGTGTGTGGACTTTAGGGATCTTAATCAGGCTTCTCTTAAAGATCACCATCCTCTCCCTTCCACGGAGCAAATTCTATCCAAGGTCAGTGGGTCAAGGAGATTCTCTTTTCTTGATGGATTCTCTGGTTACAACCAAGTGCTGGTTAAAGAATCTGATAGACATAAAACAACATTTACTACTAAATGGGGCACCTATGCTTACTACAAGATGCCATTTGGACTAACAAACACAGGTGCCACATTTCAGAAGGCAACGGAGATGGCCTTCAAAAAATTAATTGATAAGTTTGTCTTAGTATACCTTGATGATATAACTGTATATTCAAAAGATGTAGAAAATCATTTTGATCATCTAAGGCAGGTATTTCTAAGGTGTAGAGAGTTTGGGGTTTCCCTCAACCCAGCCAAGTGTGTCTTTGCTACAAGCCAAGGAAAATTATTAGGACACATTGTATCTGAGGATGGTCTGACCATTGATCTAGAAAGAACAAAGGCAATACTTTCCCTTCCTCTTCCTAAACACAAGAAGGGGCTGCAAAGTTTCCTTGGTAGAATAAACTTTTTGAGAAGGTTTATCCCTAATCTTGCTACCATGATGAAACCTCTTACATCAATGCTTAAGAAAGACATGGTTTTCTCATGGACCAAGGAGGGGAAGGAGAGTTTTGAAGAGATCAAGACAGCCATAGCCTCAACCCCTACTCTCATGAACCCAAATTTTGAGAAAGATTTCATCCTCTACACATTAGGTGGTGAGTCGAGTATCTCTGCTATCTTGACTCAGACAAATAGCAAGGATGAGGAGCATCCCATAGCTTTCTTTAGTGAGGGGCTCAAAGAATATGAAGATAAGTATAGATTTGTTGAGAAGCAAGCCCTTGCAATCATCAGAGCCTTGAAGAAATTCAAGCACCTCTTATCCCACAATAGGATCCATTTGTTGGTGCCCCATGCCAGTGTAAAAGATTTTCTGTTAAGAAAGGATATCAGCGAAAAGAGAGCTGGATGGATCACTAGGGTAATGGAATATGATGTTGATATTCAGATTACCAAGTTAGTAAGAGGGGGAGGATTGTGCAAAGAAATGTTATCAGGTCAGGATCCTGATGAAGAGGCCGCTATGGTATTAACAGAGCAGCAGGAGGAAGGAAATGTTAACGGCCCAAAGAGCTGGATAAATAATATGAAGAGCTTCTTATCAGGGGATGGATACCCTCAGGGATTGGATAGAGCTAAAAGGAGATAATATAGACTACAGTCCATTCCCTACATTGTGATTGGTAGTATCTTATTCAGGAGGGATTTTAATGGGACCCTATTGAGATGCATTGAAGAGGATCAAGCTAAGAGGATGATAAAGGAACTTCATGATGGCCCTGATGGTGGCCATTTCTTTGCAAGAACAACTGCTATGAAGGTCATGAGGGCTAGTTATTATTGGCCATCTCTGTTCCATGATTGTTATAGGTATGTGAGGAAATGTGAGAAATGTGCTTTCTTTCAAGCAAACAAAGGCTTGCATCTCTCCCCCTTCATCCTATTCAGGTGGATCAGCCCTTTAACCAGTGGGGGTTGGATTTTATAGGCCCTATTAATCCTCCATCTAGTGCAGGTCATAAATGGATTTTGGCTGCTACTGATTATTTCACTAGATGGACAGAGGCAGTTGCCTTGAAGGATGCCACAAAACCATCAGTGGTTGAGTTCCTTGATGGGATTGTATCTAGGTTTGGTGCTCCTTCTACTATCATCTCGGATAATGCTAAATATTTTGTTGGAACCCAGATTTGTGCATGGGCAATGAATCACAATATCTACCTAAGCACATCGTCAAATTATTATCCCTAGGGCAATGGTTTGGCTGAGTCTTCCAACAAGAATCTGATCAGAATCATGAAGATGACAATAGAAGACAATCAGAGGGTCTGGCATAAGAAATTAAGAACTGCTCTGTGGGCTGATAGGATAACGCCCAAGAGATCTATCGAGAATTCACCTTTTGTGCTGGTATATGGTAGGGAGGCTAGACTCTCAATTTCACTGGAATTCCCTTCCTTGGAGTTGGCTCATCAGCTGGAATTGATTGAAGATAGTGTCATGTCAGTAAGAATGGCAGAGCTGATGGAGCTAGAAGAAAAAAGGGATAAAGCTATGAAGACCCTGGAGTTGCATCAACAGCAGATGAAAATGAGTTTTGATAAGAATGCAAGGGCCAGAACCTTCAGAGAAGGAGATTTTGTCCTCAAGTGGGACTCAGACAGAGCGAAACCAGGAAGACATTCTAAGTTTGATGCATTGTGGAGTGGCCCTTACCTAATTGCCAGCTGCAAATAGGCTAATGCATTCCAACTAAGCAGACCCAACAGTGAAGTTCTGCCCATCCCAATCAATGGGATTTATCTTAAAGCTTGCTTCTGATGAAGATTGTGAATCCATGTACATAGTTAGTCTAGTTCCTTTTTTGTTATTTCCTGCCTTTCAAGAAGTGTGTGTGCACAGGGTTCTCCTTTTGAGTTGCCAGCTTTCGAAGTTTTGACAGTCTCAGGTTGTAGAGGAAGTTTTGTTTTGCTTCAGTTACAGAGGCAAATCTAGGGTTTTTAATGTTTTGATTTCCTTGCAAAAAGGGTTAGGGTTTTGCAGTTCTCAGATTTGTACCTTTCAGACCTATTTTTGACTCCGTAGCCCAATGGATTGTTTACAAGTACTGGTCTTATGCATCGAGCAGGCTCATGCCCCCAGTGAGTCGCCAGAATGTTACCACATTTTGTTTGCCCTGCCAAGTTTCAAAATTTGAATGTTACCCTGCCCAACGGTCACCTCCCCGATTACTAATATTTTAGTACCCACGAAGATATCAAAATTACTTAAGTTCTGAACCTTATGATATTTTTACATGTCGCAAGTTCTCCACCGTCAGATCAGGGCCGATCAATGGTCATCGCCATCTCACTATGATGAAGTTGTGCAAGGGTTACAATGGCGACGTAGTGACAGGGCACCATGTGTCTGGTGGGTCCAGCTTGTTTGCCCTGCCAAGTTTCAAAATTTGAATGTTACCCTGCCCAACGGTCACCTCCCCGATTACTAATATTTTAGTACCCACGAAGATATCAAAATTACTTAAGTTCTGAACCTTATGATATTTTTACATGTCGCAAGTTCTCCACCGTCAGATCAGGGCCGATCAATGGTCATCGCCATCTCACTATGATGAAGTTGTGCAAGGGTTACAATGGCGACGTAGTGACAGGGCACCATGTGTCTGGTGGGTCCAGCTTGTAGGGCAGAGGATGGCGCAGGTTGAAAATGTTCTGCGGCACCGTAGGCACTATGTCACTATCACACATTGGCCCAAAAATTTCCATGGCGACATAGTGCCCGTCGGAAAAGATGTGTCGATGATCGTGAATCAGCATGTTCGACGGCAAGGTTTGGTGGGCCGGAGAAGATAACGATGAAGTTTCAGGCAAGCGGTTGGGTTACGTCAAGTACTTTATCTGCCCAGTTGGTAGAGTTCGGTGTCACATCAGCGAATCAGAGGGAGCCACGTGCGCCAGATCTTCAGTTCAGCCAGCACAATTAAGAGGCGAGTCTTTACGGTTGTCAGATCTGCAGAGATCTATGGCTGGCGCTATCTCACCATCAGAAACTGCTCAGGAGATAACATCGGTGATGTAGCGACAGGGCGCCATGTGTCCTGGTGGGACCGTATTTCATCCCGCTAGTGCAGTAGGGATCAAATGACCGACAGACCAACAAGGAAGTGCCACATGTACCACGGGCCCAACGAATTACGAGGGAGGAAGGTTGCAGGAAGGTGGGTCTTTGTGGCCGTTAGTTTAGAGAAGATCAACGACTGTCACCATATCGCCATGGTGAAGATGTGCGATCTTTACCATAGCGACGTAGTGACAAGTCACCATGTGTCAGTGGGGCTAGGTCTCGCCAGGGTGCGATCACTGAGGTATTGCCAGGTGTCGGTTGGATACGAAAAGGTTGCAAAGGTGGCGCCAAATATGATGGGCCTGGGGTGAGGACATCATGGAGTATGACGAGTCTTCATGATTGTCGAATCTAGGCCGATCGATGGTTGTCACCACCTCGCTATGGGTAAGTCGCTCGAGGTTTATGTTGGCAACACAGCGCCTTGTTGACACGTGTCTCGTTGGTCCGGTCAGAAAGGACACTCGGTGGCTAGCGGTTAATGTAATCATCACAGTTAATATGAATATCTACAAGGGTGGCGCGGTTAGTCCGATGACGGAAGGTCAACCACAAAGACTTCCCCAGGTGGCGGAACAAAGAAAGGTAATTGGCCCGCATGACCCAGCTAGCTCGTATAGCCTATTTGACTTGCTTCAACCCTGTTGATTCATGAACCAGGAAGCAAAGGTGATCAAGGTTATCTTGCGATCTGATCTTCACGATCAATTCCGACCTACTTGAAATGAATGCAAGGCATAGGGAAACACTCCACCGTCTCAGCTGATCCATCTACTTTGTCAGGATCATTCATTGGCACCGCTTTTGCCTACTCGAGGTGTTCTTTCAGTCAAAAATCTGATTTTGTACTTGAGAACCATGCTCGAGTGTGATCTTTGATCAGATATTTTGGGATTCAATGGTAGTAGTTGAAGCAGTTAATACAGAATCATTTCCCTCAGTTATGCTGAAACTATAAAGGCAATTTTGTAATCTTTTCCAAGGGTCGACTCTTTCTGATTTCTCTGATATTGCTCTGCAACTCTTAGTGTAACATTCCCTGTGCCTTTGAATCGAATGATTCTTTGTTTTATCTCTTTCAGCCATTGATGTGTATGTGCATTCCTTTTGCCTCTCATTGGCGTATTGTCGGGATCTATAACCTGCATACTGTATCTGTTTCTTGCCTACTGGATAATATATAAGTGAGATTCCTCTTTCCTTGTGTTATTCAGTTGTGCTTCTTGATCTGCATGAGGTTATTAGATCAAAACAAGCCTGTATGTATATATCCTTAGTTTCATTCTGGTTCAATAGTGCATATATGGGCAGAAATGGTCTGAACACTCTATTTTGGTGCATCACCTCCGTAGTTTAGGTAGGGTAGAGTTGTTTTCTGTATCTCCTCTTTCCCCTTTTCCTTCCGAGAGTATTTAGGTGCGCCCTGATAGTAAGAGGAAGCCAACCTTCTCTGGAGACTCAACCTTGCAGTTCAAGTCCCACAGCTTGGAGGTTGTTTCCATGTTTCACTAGGTTGTCCTTGCGCATAGGCCTTGGACAAGGGTGCAAACCTAAGTGACAACAGTACTCCCACAACAAAATCCATAGTGATATATTCCCAAGGTCTGTAAGGAATAGGAAAAGGTGTGTACAATCCAACATTATGACTACTTCCTTTAGCAACCTAACATATTTTGCAACTCCTTACCATCTTCTAAACATCTTTATATATATATATATATGTGACCAAAGTATCTTTCTGGAATCATCTTCATAGTCTCATCAATCCCAAAATATCTTGCAAGTCCTCCACTATGTTTCTCTTTAATGATATTCTCCCTCATAGATCCTCTAGGTATACACAACTAAATTTCTTTAAACAACATGTCTTCCTAAATGAAATAATCAACCCACTTATCTTGTTCATCAGTCACAAGGTTCTTACAAGTTTTCCAAGGTTCAGAAAAATCAAGGTTAGATTCATACAAGTTCTTCAAGTCCTCAAAACCAAGCACTTGAACTCTCATCTCTGTTAATAAACTTGTTCTAATCAATGCATCTACTACCTTATTAGTTTATCAATTCTTATATTTCAACACAATTTTTAATTTTTGCATATAGTCAACCCACTTTATATGTCTATGATTCAACTTATTCTAACTTCTAAAATATTGGAAGGCTTTATGATCAATATTTAACAAAAACTCTCTAGACATGAACTTGTGTCTCAATTTCTTCAAAGCTTAAATAATTGCATAAAATTCTTAATCATATACTAAATATTTCCTTTTAGCATCATTCAATTTCTCATAGTGGAATGCTATAGGCTTACTGTCTTGACTAAAAACAACACCAATGGCATTACCACAAGCATCACAATCAACTTAAAAAGCTTTATTAAAATTGGGTATAGAAAGAATATGTAATTTTGTGACATTTTTCTTTAATGTTTCAAAGCTTCAATTTTCTCCATGTGTCCACTTGAAATCCTCTTTATTACCTCTTATAGTCTGTATCGTAGCACTAAAAATTGAACTGAAATTTCTAATAAACTTTTTGTAGAAACTTTCCAATACATGAAATGATCTAACTTCTCCAACATTCTCAGGTGTAGGCCAATCATGAATAAATTTGACCTTTTCATGACCCATCTTCAAACCATCAACAAAAATCACAAAACCAAGATATACTAGTTTCTCCTTCATAAAAGAACATTTCTTCATATTTATCAATAACTTCCCCTCTTTCAACCTCTACAAAACTTGTTTGATATGCTCAAGGTTTTCTTCCTTATTCTTATAGTAGATTAATATACCATAAAGGTATACAATCACAAACTTACCCAAGAATTTCTTCAAAATTTCATTCATCGGCCTCATAAAAGTACTAGGTGCATTAGTTAAACCAAAAGGCATAAGCAACTACTTATACAAACCTTCATTAGTCTTAAAAGAAGGCTTCCACTTATCTCTTTCTTTGATTCTAATACGATGATAGCCACTTTTCAAATAAATCTTTGTAAAATATTTTCCTCCACTCAACCTACACATAATGTCATCCATCCTAGGTTTTAGGAAAAGGAAACCTATGCTTCATTGGTATCTTATTTATAGCTCTAGAATCAATGCATATTCTCCATTCTTCATTCTTCTTAGGTGTTAATATAATAGGTACTACACAAAGACTCAAGATTTTGTTGATCAAACCTTTCTCAAATTTTTTTTGCACTTATCTATTCAATTATTCATTTTTTGTAGGTCTTAGTCTATGCAATGTTTTATTAGGCAAGCTAGCTCTAGGTATCAAATCCATACAATAACTTATACTTCTCACAGGAGGTAATCCATTAGGAAAATTATCAAAAATAATATCTTGAAATTCATCCAAAAAAGGTCTGACCTCAGGTGCATACTCAAGCTCATCTTTTTTCTTAGTCTTTTTAGGAATTAAAGCAAAGAAAATATTTTGTTTCTTCATATCTTTCAAAAACTGATTTCCCTCAACCAAACAAATTCTTACATAAGTACACCGACTTTCCTCACATTCCTCAACCAAAGGCAGTAACACTTGTTTTTTCCCATTATTCCAAATGGTATACTGATTTGAAATCTAGCATCATGCAAAGCTTTCCTATCATACTGCCAAGGTCTTCCAAAAATTATATAACAACAATCCATAGGCATAATATGACAGAAAACTTCAACAAAGTAGTTCCCAATATTAAATTTCACAAGTCATTTTTCACTTATCAAGCAATGTGATAAGGGTTAAGGTGCTCCAATCTCTACAATTTCAACTTAGTTACCGACTCCTCAAAAGCCAATTTCTTAGAATTTCAATAGTTAATAATCATTTTGCAATATTATTTTTCAATCTTACATCTAGTTGTAAAGAGACCTTTTCTCAAAAAATTTCATTATCCAACTTCTCATTCCACAAAGTTCTTTTCATCATCACTTTCTCTCCTTTCTCAAGTTCATTAGGTGCATCAATCACTTCTTCTTGAATTAAAAAATTTCTACTACTACTTCCCACTTTCTTACCAGAAAAGTTACATTGAAAGGCTCTATGTCCTACTTCAACACATTTTAAAAATGTACCATTAAACCAAGATTTATCTTCTCTTTTCCCATTACTATTATTCCTAGAGTAACTAGTATAATCACTTCTAGTGTTGTTACCTCTTCCTCTACTTCCACAATCTTCTTTCCATTTAGATTTGCATTTGTCATTAGGTATGATATCAAATTTGTTACTTTCTTCATAAAATCTTCCTCTACTCCATTAGAATCTCCCACCCCTTCCTCTTTGTTTGTTCTCTTATTTCTTTTCTATCTCTTCTTCAACCTTCAAGGCCTACAAACAAATGTCCTCAAAACTTTCCATCTATATAAAATTGATTTCATCCTGTATAGAAGTCCTCAAACCATTGAAGCATCTAGTAGATTTCTCAACTTTACCATCGATATGTATAGATCTAATGTTCAACTTAAATAATTCTTTAGTATAATCCTTTACAATCATATATTTTTGTTTCAAGTTTTCCATTATTCTCAACAAATTAACTTGATAATCAATAGGAAGGAATTTCTTTTTCAACTTACCAACCATCTTTACCCAAGGCTTTCTCTTTTCTTTTCCTCTTCTCTATCTCTTAGTTTGGAAGTGTTCCCACCAAAGAGATGCACACCATTTCAAATTTGTAGCTACTATCCTCGCTTTCTTATCCTCAATAATACTTTCATAATAGAAACATTTCTCAATTTCAGAGATCCAATCCAACAAAGCATCACTATAAAGTCTTCCACTATAAGTAGAAAGTTCAAAAACATGTTTGAAATTCTCTTTATTCAAAGCTATCAAAAGTATTTCTTCATCTTGTTCCACCTCAGTTTTAGGATTCAATATTGCTACTTCTTCTTCATCATCACTAATATCTTCAAGTTGTAGTTCTCTTTTCTAGGTTGTTTAAATAACTTCAAGTCTACATGTAATCCCTCTCAACATATCCATAATAGCATTATCTATATTTCATCTGCCTCAAACCATTTTGACAATAGTTCCTACAAGAATTGTAATCTTCTACAAGTTATAGGTCTAAAAAGTAGTTCTTCCACTCTACAACCAATCTTCAAAAAGGTTCTACACGATCCAAAACTTTGCCAAGAAAGAGTGTCACTCTGATACCACCTAATGCAAGGTAGGAGAAGATAAAGGACACCTCCTAGCTACCCTTACTTAGAGTTACAGATGTTGGAAATAAAATAGGGAAAGTAAAATCTGAGGGGTGGGGGGGGGGGTGGTGGTGAATCAGTCCTTCAAAACTTTATCCATCAAATCATTCATCACACATCCATCTCACAATTTGCATGTAAATTGAAAAACCAAACTAAGCATGTTCATCCATAGCATGAAAAAAATAAACATTCAACACATATATGACACAAGATATTTGGTTACCTAGAAACCCTCCAATGAGAAGGTAAAACTGGGGTGGGGATGATAGCCAGAAATCTTTACTACTATAGTTGTAAAGTGTATCCAATGAAGGTTACAATGTTTGATCATAAACTATGATCTACCCTATGAAAGGCCTTCTCTATTAAAGGCTTACCAAGATTGTTAGATCTCATCCCGTTAAAGGATTTCAACACCCTATTAGAAGTGTGTCTAGTTAAAGGACTTCAACTTACAATGAAGTAAGCACATGGTTATGAGATTGATACAACATTTTGCGAGAACTTGAAACCTGTTAAGGCTACTCTATTAAGGTGTTTTACTAATTCACTTGATAGAATGTATTAGCTTTGATCCTTCAGTTAGCACATCTCTGCTAGATATCAATCACCTCTTTCCTGATGTATACTTGATCCCCTTTGATCAGATGTATCACTTTTGTCCTCTCTTCTTTCCTCTGTTCTCTCTAACTAATTTTGTAATTCATATCTCAATTCACAACTCCTTAGTCACCATGAATACTCTATCTACACATGCAAACTTATTTCTTGGCTCCTTCACTCTTTAGGGTTTTTTCCTCCTTAAGAAAACCTATGTGACTTAGGGTTAGGTAAGAATCAATAATTGTGATTCACCCCTTTTTCTACTTAGAACATCCCTCAATCTGATTGGTTGCATGTACTACATAGGGATTATCAATATAGATTTACTCTTATCATCTAGAATCACAATTTTTTTTTTTATGTTGGCACAGAAATGGTTTACATAGGAGTTTGTGCCATTACAAACAACTATGTCTGAAACTATTTACTTGACACTTGAAGCCTCTGATGCTCAACATCCACTATATCTTCAATGTTGTAACATGACCTTTGAATGAATCGACATCCGCTATTCACTTGGCATCTAAATCACTTAGCATATACTAACTTGCTTGTCACTAGAGTGACTCGACACTAACTGTATGCTTGGCACATACTAGTGCTCAACACATACTGTATATTTTTCTAGGGTTGCATTCTCTAACAACTTATGATTGACATACACTACTTGCTCAACATGCACTTAGTCACTCATATGTCGAAACCAATATGAGATTTACAATCTCTCCCTTTGACATGAGTGGAAAAAACACTTTGTGATGCATATATAACATTAAATTAAGCATAACTTAGATAATCTATAATCTTTACTCGGCTTACATACAAAATTTCAAAATACCAAAATTTTGTAAAACTAATGACGTATCAGTCATACCTCAAAACTTCATAACTCCCCCTGAGTTGATTGTTCTATGTTGTATCTGAATCTGATACTCCTACTGAATAAATTTACTTCAACTGCTGGCTTACTCTATTTTTTTCTATACTCCCCTTTTGTGTAATCTCTTCTTTTCTCAATATCTCCTTGTTCTTTGCTATTCCCCCTTTTTTGGCACTTATGTCATGGGTGGTAAACGAATAGTGTGTTTGTCCAAAAATGTTTCATGGACCTCCATTACAATATTAAGTGTTGCATCCCAGTTATTGCATGCCACCTCTAGAGATTCGATTTGAAAATCTAGCTTGGAAGTAAGGTTCACTTAGCCTTCATGAGTAGAAAGATGAGCATCTTTCTCCATCAATGTTTCTGCAAAGGCTAGTTCCTTGTGCAACACCTCCATGTGTGGGGTCAACATGGCTTGAATATATATCAAGGTAGCCCTAGTATTTGCATCTTGTGCTTGTAATGCAGCTAGTTGAACTTGAGTAGATAATAACCTTTGAAAATGAGTCTGACTATGACCAAGAGACAACTTAAGAATATTACTTGTTGTCTTTAAGTCTCGTTGTAGTCTGTCAATAGCCCTTTGTGCTTTTTGTGCGAACAAATTCACATCAGAAAGATTTGTGTATAGAGAAAATATATTCTCTAACACATTTTTCACGTCTTCCTTCTTGGTTGCTAAGTCAACCTATTTGAGTGCAATGGCACTAGAAATATTCTCATCAACCTTTGTTAAAAATCTCTTCTCAAACCATTCTAAAATTTTGGTGTTTGTGTTGGGGTCTACATCACTGATTTTATCCACTAACTTCACTGGTGTCTCAAGAATAGGTATATTTGTATTAGGTTCTAGGAGGCTGAATGTATCAAGAAATATGTCTTTGATGTTGTATAGTACTTGTCTTTGCTTGTGCTCCCTTCTAAGTAACTCTTGATTTTTCTTCCTTGGTAGGGCTTCTAGCAATATGCTCATATGTTCTATGGTGATTGTTGCTAGATCAAACTTTGAAAGTTCAATCACCTCATCTAAGTTGACATCTCCATAAGATGTGCCTTCTCCAACCTTATATGTATCAAGATTAGGCCTTGATGCCTATAATGATGTAGCATCTACACTCGGCCTTTGAAGAGTTTGACTAGGAATAGGAGATGTAAAGCTTGGTAGGGTAACCCATGTTTAAATTGTCATCTGTTCCTCTAATTTTGTAGTCAAAATTGACTCTTCAATCCCATTCTTCTCCTTCTCTGTGTTTTCTTCACCTTGAATTTGTAAGTTAGGTGCAAGACTGCCTTCCTGACCTATATGGACTTGTCCTTCTCAATTTTTAATATTGCTTGCACTGAAGCATTTAGAACCAATGTGTTGACATTTGATGTCATTGTGTCCTTTCTTTGATATATCACAATGGGCATTCAAACATGAGTGTGAGAGGCAACACCCTATTATTCTTTTGGACCTCTTGTCTTTGTATATGTAAGGGGCACACTAGATGTGGTAGTGTTTTGTTTCTCACCTACTGATACCTTGCCAATTTCATCTATACTTACTAATACATGGTTATTGCAAAGTTTAGAAGCTAAATTTGAATCGTATAGAATCCTCTTCAAATCATCCTCTATCAAAGGATTGGTGTTATACATAGTATTATTGGAAACATCCTTTATCTTGATAGTTTCTTGTTGACTTTCTTGTTCCACATGAGGGGGACCAACACTCGACATATGTACCTCAGGTACATTATAATCTTGTTGCTGCTCTTCTTCAGCTATAGCCTCTACATCTATTTGCTTTTGTAGAAGTTGATGAAAGCCAACTTCATAGCTTGCCAAGATCACCTACATGCAAATAACTTGTCGAAGAGAAACCAAAGAAGGAAGGAACAAGAGCTTGAAGCAAGAAAGAAAAATTATATTGCAACAATGTGAAAATGAAATTGCTGTACAAAAAATGCAAAGGGATAATGTGTAGAGCAAACTTAGGAAGCTTATAGAACAAACTTAGGAAGCTTGTAGAACAAACTTAGAAAGTGCTAGAAAGTGCTAGGAGATAAGAATGCCAACTAAGCATACGTCCACAAAAGGTGGGATATCCTTGATCAAGATGAGAGGATAAGTATGACTTAGATAGGAACAAACTCTCGTGTTTCCAACAACTCCTAGTCTACAACTAATAAATAAATGCATTAACCTAAGTAAACTTAAGTAAAAGAGTAAATAATAATAATTTACTCTAATAGCCCCCCTTAAGTACAACTTAGGGGAATGCACTTAAGCTCACAAAAACTAAGATGAAATGCAGAATGGGTCCCAACAACAAGGCCATGTTAGGTACCCATGTACAATACAAATAAATGCAACCTCTAAAAATGGGGAAAGAGGGAAAACCTCATGGAAAAAATCCTCACCCAAAAAGAGGTAAGAACAAACATGCTAGAAAAAAAAAAAACAAGGAAGGCCTCAACAAGACCCCCCCAAGGACAACTTCCACCGGAAATGGCTCAAGAGACTCTTTGAAAACCATAAGTACAACTAGCCCCCCTATAAGAGATAGAAAAGATGCCAAAGTCCCCCCAGAATAATGGAGCCTGTGGAGAAAGAATTGAACCAATGAAACTCCAATGTGGAGTAAACAAGGGAACAAAACAAAGGAACCCTTGAATGAGAGGGAAAATTGGAAGGCCTAGTTGATGCTCAAAGGAGAAAATATGAGGATCTTGAAAGGGAATCCCGAAGGTAGGTGTGATGACACTGTCATGAATGTCCACTATAGAATTTGCAATATGTGCACTTGGCGGCTCGATGAATGGAGCTAGAGGATCAGGTAGAGCAAAAGAAGAATCTTGCTAAAGAAGAGAAAAGACCTCAACTAGATGTCGTGTGGTAGTCAAAATAGGGATCTCAAGAATAATATAAAGGTTCAAGTATCCTGACTGCACCACATGATGCTCCTACAAAAGAGAAGTAGTGCGCTCCGAAAACAAAGATAGTGGACCAAAGTGTGACAAGGTGTAGAGATAAGTGGAAGGATCAACTACCCCTATAGCAATAAGACCTCCTATTACACGATCCCAAATGAAGATTGAATTAGTAGTGAACTTAACTATCTTCCCTAATCCACTACAAGTAATCTGAGAAATCCAGAGAAGGTTTGTAGACAGAGATGGAACATACAATACATCATTGAATATACCATCCTAGATGCAAACTGAACTTTTCTCACAGACTGGTAGGGTAGTGTTATTCCCATGAGAATATGAGGAATGAGAGAAGCCTCAAGAGTAGAGAAGACACCTTGAGAAGATGTCATATGGTGAGAAGCACCTGAATCCAGTAACTAAGGGACCTGTGAAGAAGATGCAATGGAAGCCTATAATGCATGACCCTTTCCAAGATCTGGTGTAGATGTCGAAGAGGTGGAAGAAGCCTAAAAAGAAGACCCTTGAGAGGTAGAAGAGGATGGAGAGGAAATAGTGCTCTTCTTAAGGAGAGCTTGCAAATTAGCAATTTGTTTCTCATAGCCATCAAATCTCTTCTGAAAACAACATGATTCATCATGAGATCCCTTCTGACAATAGGAATAGGTAGGAGTCTCAATCTTCTTTTTCTCCTTCTTAGAAGATGATGAACCAATAGAGTGTTAAGAAGAGGAATTAGATATTTTCTTCAGCTTCTACTCTTGTGTATCCTTGGCAAGCAATGCCTGTGACTGTGAACCTATAAGTGAATCCATTTGAGTGATCTTGGACTATTCTCGTGTCAACCAATCACAAAATGTCTCAAAAGAAGGCACCTGATGTCTGTTACCCAAGGCATCCATAGTGGAATAGAAAGTGGAAGAGAAGATCTGATAATATCCTCACAACTTTGAGAGTATCAAAAAGATACACTCATCATCTATTTTGATTTTCCCACATCCTTGCAAAACTACACGCATAGATTTGAACTTCAGCAAGAAGTCTTTAATGGTGGGAAAGTTGTCTGGTGACAATGAAGTCTAGTCTGCATCAAGTTGAAGTGCCTAGAACTCATTCATTGTGCCAAAAAAAGTCTAAAATTTGGTCCAATAAGCCTATGGAGTGGTCAAACCATCTAAGTGAAATAGTAGACTATTTGAATTGTTCAATACAATCAATCCCATGGCCTCATCCATTTTGTTTATGTACTAAAGAAGCTCAAAGGGGTGCTATAAAATAGGTTGGTTCTCATTCAGACATGATCATAAACCTCATGACATGAGAAGCCTAGTCATTTGTGCTTTCTAGGTGTGATAGTTGTATGGTGTAAGCCAGGTCACAAAAGGATCTGACATTAAGAGAAGAAGATAGAAGCAAAAGGGTCTATTCTAAAGTAAATTGCAGAAAGGAAAATGCCCCCCCACCACAATTGATAAAGATATCCCTCCAATACCAAAGAAATAACTATAGAAAGCACAAAAACTAAGAAAAGAACCTGGATTCTGGATACAGAGAGGGAGGAAATCGAAGCCTCTACTCCAACACCAAAAAAATGAGCTCAATATTACTCCAAACTGATTCCAGATCTGGAAAGTAGACAATAAATCATGCACTTTTAAAAAATAGCATTGAAATATGTGTCCATGTGAACCCGAATGAAACCTTTGAAGGTACAAAAAATGGGATTTTTTAGTTGCAAAAAAATTCAGGAATAGAGATGTCAAAATTCCTAAACTATTGTGTAGATCACGAAATTCTACCCCAAAACAAAAAAAAAAATTGCTCAAAAAAATGAGTCTGTATGAGGGAGATATCATTGTTTGAAAATCACTTATGTAGTTATTTTTTCTAAATCACCACCATTGCACCTCCAAAAAATAAAGAAAAAAGCCCAAAAAATGTTAGATCTATTATGTCAAACCCTCTTTCTCCTTTTTCTCCAAATACTAAAAAAATGCTCTTCCTCCTGATTGAAGAAAAAATCACGAACAAAATAGGGTTTGTGTCTCCAAATCATGACTTCAAAAATCCTTCAAACCAAGAAGCAATAGGGAGGCTTTGATACCATGTAGAAGTTGATGAAATCCAACTTCACATCTCGCCAAGATCACCTACATGAAAATATCTTGTCAAAGAGAAACTGAAGAAGGAAGGAACAAGAGCTTGGAGCAACAAAGAAAAATTATGTTGCAACAATGTGAAAATGAAATTGTTGTACAAAAAATGCAAAGGGAGAGCCTATTTATAAAGGCCTCTAGGAAGCTTGTAGAACAAGCTTAGAAAGTGCTAGGAGATAGGAATGACAACTAATCATACGTCCATAAAAGGTGGGATATCTTCGATCAAGGTGAGAGGATAAGTATGACTTAGATAGGAACAAACTCCCGTGTTGTCAACAACTCCTAGTTTACAACTATAAATAAATGCATTAACCTAAGTAAACTTAAGTAAAAGAGTAAATAATAATTATTTGCTCTAACACCTTTTCTATGCCTCCCTCATGTCCAACTTTGATAGGTCTATCCTTTGTAATCTCCACTACCTCTTGGTCATCTTTGTCCTCACCTACCTCCTTAGGTGCTTGCTCAATTTCCTTTTCTGTTTGCAATCCATAGATAAATTTCCATATTTGGGTGCTCTAACTGAAAACTTCCTCAATTCTATTGTGCAAAATGTTGAAGGCTCTATATTTGGGAGAAAATTTCCCCTTGTATTTGTTAATGGCCTTAGTCATAGATGAATTTTCCAATTCTAGCATTACTCTAGCTAGAGTAGTCTCCCTTATATTCCTTTCAATAGTTAAAGTATATTGCCACCTTTCCTCAACTCTGTCATATAGACTTTTGGGTAGAGAGTTGGTAAGCTCAATAGCAATGGTTTTGAATGTGGCCATCATCTTTTATACAAATTCCTCAACCTTATTCATTTCTACCTTTCTTAGTTTGTCAAACTCAACATGTGTGATCCCTAACAAATTTGCATTATTCTTAATGTTATACACAAGTTGTCTAAATTAGAAGAGGGATTGTGGCTTACCAGTTGGAATTGATTGTTGTCATTTGACTCATTCCTCTCCTCATGTGATTCATCTAAATATATATACTTCCTCCTCTTTGGTTGATCTTGCTAACTCTGTTTTGCAGTAGCAATAGTTCTTTTTTCCTTTGGTTTTGTCAGCTTCATTTACTTTCTTTGTAGTAGCCCTTGTTCTAGCCCTGATGACATGTACTACTAGCTTTTATTGTATTGGATCCACAACCTTCTTTGGTTTATTTTCTACTGGCTCTTTGGCTTTTCTTTTCTTCTTTTCTACAAGTTTGGGTGCTTCATTTGCTTCTCCCTTGAAACCTTCATCATGTTCCACTTCCTCTTCTTCTTGGTTGTCTCCTTGACCTTGTGTTAGTGCAAGTTGGGCTTGAGATGGTTTCTCATCTTCTTCATCCTCATCATCACCTTCTTCTTCTTCTCCTCCTCCTCCTCCTTCACCAAATCTTTCTTTAAGCTTCTTCACAATTTTGTTCTTCTTTTTGACCATGAAAGTTGTCTTCAAATCTATTGTGATTTTGGATTTGGCTTCCTCATAATTTCCAAATAAGGTGTCACACTTGTATAATTCCTCTGCTAATAGTATTGTGATGGCTGTTGATGCCTCATCCACATTTATTTCATAGGGCAATGTCCTGAGCCATCTGACCCTAGGAACAACTATTTATACATATGTAAAATCAACATCAACTAGAAAACAAGCATCATCATAATATTTCTCTACTAGTGACATTGGTATCCTTAGTCTTTGTTTCATAGACTTCTTAAAGTATTCAAAATAGCTTGTCATGACTGACTCAAAGTTGTTCCCAAGTTGCTCTATGAATTCTCCAATTTGAATTGCAGTAGACCTATTGGTCTTCCAAGAAACTTTTCCAAATGAAGGAAATGTGTTGTGTACATAGAAGAATGTGCAAACCAAGTAATGAATGAAATTTGCATTGTGCACTCTTTGTCTTTCTTAAAGCTCCCAAGTTTTCTGATAACTACTGGAGCTATAACTTGGCAAGGTCATAAGAGTGATCCTTCTTCACTATCTTGTAGCCCAAATCCATAATCATAAAAAACACACTATTCAATCTGCTAGATTTCAATAACTTGTGAGCAATAATTCTTACTACAAATGTAATT
Organism: Cupressus sempervirens; assembly: GCA_028749045.1. NCBI lineage: Eukaryota > Viridiplantae > Streptophyta > Pinopsida > Cupressales > Cupressaceae > Cupressus > Cupressus sempervirens. The sequence goes on along the minus strand of CM053791.1, from coordinate 604,404,161 downwards.
AGGGGATCTGAAATTGTGTCAATTTTCATCCCTCTTTTGTTCCATAGAGCCCTTGTATTCTTCTCAATTACCTCCTTCACATCACTTTGCATGGTCTGAGGTCTATCTAGGGTAGGGTACCCTATTACTTGTTGAATGATCCTTTTAGTAAATTTGGTAGGGCCATTTTCCAACCATACAAAGTGATCATGTATTCTACTCAACACTATCTTAATCCATTCTATTTTGAATACATTTGGAAAATGTAGGGCACAGGTTAACCCCTTTCTCTCTACAATCTTGTTTTCCTCCTTTAGCATTCCATCAACATATAGTTTTCCTTACAAATCTCTGATTTCCATGTCTCCAATACTTCCAACCTTACAAATGTAACAACATCTTACATCTTGTATCATCAAAACCTATGGTGGTATCATCAATAACACACTTGTTGGATCTCCTTTGTATGCAATCTTGAGGATAGCTTAGAAGGGTGGTTGTTTAATCACATTGCTTATCAATTGAACATTTAAAACCTCTTTTCCTTCCTTCCTAACAATAGTAGAAGAACTAGATGCTATATCAAATAACTAGGGTTTGCGATAATTTGGACAATGTAACTCAACATACAATAAATACCTTATGAATCTGATGATTGGTGATGAGCAGTACTTGAATCTAGTTCACAGACACTTGAATCCTTCACCTCAATTCTCCCGATGCTCTTTGTGCTCTCTTTGATCTTGAATGAATGAAAATGAGTAAAAAATTGACCATAAATCCCTTAAAACTTGGAAATAAATTCTTAGCGCTTACACAGCTATAAGCTTTGCTATTATAGCAATTTCAACTCACTCGACTTACACATGATTTCTTTTATGCTTGGCAACCACAATGAGCTCAACCAATACTATTACCTTTAATAGCTTGACACCAATTGAAATTTTTTTCATGCATGGAAATGACATGAAAACTAAAAAAACTTATAAATTTATTCTAGGTTCTAACCAATACATTGCACCTTAATTCATGCATATATACTCTTTTTAGAGCTTAGATTCTTGGAGCTGATGTAAAATATATCAATGCAATATTAGTCCCACATACCTTTTGATTACCTAGTTGGCGGTGATGTGATCACCTGATCCATTGGATGAAGTGAATCCATTTGAACTTGATGTGCTACAATCTTCATTTTTCTTCCATGTCTTGTTCATCTACACTTTGACATTCTCAACATCAATCTTCCCTTTTCCTTTGTTGAATTCCCTGCTAGGTTCTTTTGACCTTGTTGGACAATACTTGTTGATGTAACCAGTCTTCAAATAGCTAAAACATGTAGTTTGACTCAACCATCTACTGTAGTCACTTCTAAAATGTGTTCTAATGAAATACTCAACAACATGTCCATACTCTTGACAACAGTGACAATTACACCTTGTATTGTAATCCCAATTGTAGATTTTTCCATTGTGCTATCCCTTTGTCTTCTTGTTTGATGTCAACTTGGCATTAGATTTGCATTCATATGCTTTATGTCCATACTTCTGACAATTGTGGCAATATCCTTCAAATCTTTGTGTGCTTGTAGTCTTAATCCTGCATTCATGTGTGCCTGATGTCCTTGCTTGTTGTACTTATGAAAATAACCCATGAACTTCTACTTAGGGTTTTGATTTGCATTGTTGCTCCTACAAACATTTTTTGTATGACCTAACTTTCCACAATTATGGCAAGTGGATTTGTAGTTCTTACTTTTGTTGCTTCTTTTTTTACCACTTTTAGATGGTTCTCCTTCCTCCATATTGGTGTATCCTAATCCAGTACTATCATTCTTAGATCTAGAAGATCTCATCAATTTATCAAAGTACTTGATGACTTCATTAGGTCTGTTGAAACTTTCAGAAAATTCCTTTTCTCTTCTTAGATCATTTCTCAGTTGTTCATTCTATAACTTTAGGGTTGTGATCTTAATGTCATTACCATTCAATTCATGGTTATAAATCATCACTTGATTCATTGTTTCCAATTGCACGCCAATAATCCTATGTGCCTCTGATGTCTTCTATTTCATTCTTTTGGTTAGTATTCTTTTGCCATCTTTAATCATGACTTTTTTTTCCTTATCTTTCTTTTTCTGCTTAGTCACCTCACATAGAAATACTGATTGGACTTCTTGTTCTATCTTAAGATTTCTAACCTCTTTAGTTAGGGCATCATTCTTTTCCATTAGATCTATAACTACTACATCAAATTCACTTGAGTTTCCATCTACAAATAATTCAACAGTATCTTCCTCTTGGTAATGTGTGTCATTCTCCTTCATAACTGTCTCATTCCTTCTCTTTAGTTAGTGCTTCAACTCATCTCTTGCTTCATTTAGCTGATGTAGGGAGAGCTGGATTTTAATCTTTTAGTTCTCAATGACATTTTCCAACTTCTACACTTCCATCTTCAAGATCTTTCCTCAAAGCTGCAAAGCTTTCCTTTTTAGAGAACTTGGATCTAATACCAATTGTTATAAATACAATAGGGAATGTTAATTCTGGTGGGGGGTGGGGAGGGGGGGAATCAATCCTTCAAAAAATTATCCATTAAATCATTCACCACACATCCATCTCACAATTTGCATGCAAATTGAAATACCAAACTAAGCATGTTCTTCCATAGCATGAAAACAATAAACATTCAACACATATATGACACAATATGTTTGGCTACCCAAAAACCCTCCTATGAGAAGGTAAAGCTAGGGTGGGGATGACACCCATAAATATTCACTACTATAGTTCTAAAGAATATCTAATGAAGGTTACACTATTTGACCATAAACTATGATCAACCCTATGAAAGGTCTGCCCTATTAAAGGCTTACAAAGATTGTTAGATCTTACCCTATTAAAGGATTTCAACACCTTTTTAGAAGTGTGTCTAGTTAAAAGAATTCAATTACAATGAAGTAAGCACTCAATTAAGAAATTTATACAAAAGTCTGCTAGAACTTGAAACCTCTTATGGCTTCTTTGTTAAGAGATTTTATTGATTCACCTGATAGAATGTCCCAGCCTTGATTCTTTGATATGAAAATCTTTACTAGATATCAGATCAGCACTTTTTTGATGTATACTTGATCCTCTATGATCAGATGTATCACTTTTATCCTCTTTGCTTTCCTTTGTTCTCTCTAACTGATTCTACAATTCATATCTCAATCTAAAACTTCTTAGTCACCATGAATGCTCTATCTATGTATGCAAGCTTCTCTCTTTACTCCTTCACTCTTTAGGGTTTTTTCCTCATTAAGAAGACCTAGCTAACTTAGGATTAGGTAAGAATCAATGATTGTGATTCACCCTTTTTTTGCGTAGAACATCCCTCAATCTGATTGGTTGCATGTACTGCACAAGGATTCTCAACATATATTTATTCTTATCATCTAGAATCGCAAAATAATCCTTAAGTTAGCCCAACAATGGTTTACATAGGATTTTGTGCCATTACAAACAACCATGTCCAAAACTATTTACTCGACACTTGAAGCCTTTGATGCTCAACATCTAACTATATCTTCAATGTTGTAAGATGACCTCTGAATGAATTGGCATCTACTCTTCACTTAGCATCTGAATCACTAAGCATTTACTAACTTTCTTGTCATTACAGTGACTTGGCACTAACTGTCTACTTGGCACATACTGGTGCTTGACACATACTGCATATTCTACTCGACATGCATTATTTGACAACTTATGCTCAACATACACTACTTTCTTAGCATGCACTTTATGAATATGACTAAGTGTGTAGTCACTCATATGTCAAAACCAATATGAGATTAACAACACATAGAAGCCACCAAACAAGAGAACCTACAAGAAATTACAGAGGCATCAATACATATTTGATGAGATAATCTTCACTCAACATGTCAGGCGTAAGGCCTACCTAGTTGCAGCCATATACATTCAAATTAAAATCAATGAACTTAAGAGCTTGGGCTATAGAGGCAAATCATTATATTTTCCTTCTATTTAACTTCATTATACTTTTCCTAATCCTATTTTCTACTTTCATAGCTAGGAAGACCACAAGTATTCCTATTAGACAATTTATTACAAAGTATAGGGCCTATCCCAAAGGAGAATTTAGCAACCTTTAAAATAAGCAAATTAACTTCCATGAGGACAAGGATAGGTCCAAACGTGATCTAAGAAGAGATTCCCAAGTGTGCAAAACACCATGACGTCAAAAAAAATATCACCGAAGCAAATCCTACACATTAAACAAGCTGTTGGAAAATTAGCATGCCTCGAACAAAGAGAACAACAATTCTTGTAAATGGTAGAATTAAATTCTTTGAGCTTAGCTAAAGGATCCATGATAGGTCAAAATTAAGAAGATGACTACATAGAAAGAGAAAACGTGAACAATAATGACCATTCTTAAAACAACAATAGGAACAAAGAAAGGAAATATACTTTTGGTTGATGCAAGATCGCCAAAGTACCCGAGATACTCTTGCATTAGATACCCTCCATATCCATCTCAAATTGTATCATTACTGCAACTTAGTTTTGATGCTATATCTTATAAACTTTTAATTAACATCTGTTCTTTCTCTTCTCTAAAAGATCTATGAAACTTTAACCAAGAACGCATAAATCATAAAATTTAGTTGTAAATGTTTAAAGACAAAAGACTTATTTTTGGAGATATTGTTATAACATTAGTTTTGGATAAGATCATGAGTGGTGATCAATGTGTTAACTTAGTAAGCTCCTCTTGTAGCCAAGGTTTAGAATTAAGTTGGTACAAAGGCTTGAGCCCTAAGCATCACTAGCTCAAAATAAGATGGTTGCAAAAATTTGCATCTAATTACTATTACATTAACTTTGTCCAGTAGACAATGTTGGTAGTGTATTTAGATGATCATGTCACATTAGTCATTTCCAAGATACTTTAGCACTCAAAGTATTACTTCAACTCCATTACAACAATGATTACAATAAAAAAGACCCCTTTTACTACTCAACACTAACCCAATTCTCTAAACAACTACTCTATCCTCACCTCCATTTATTCTCCACTTTGGATTGTAGAACTTATGGCCTTGAGGAAATATTTTTGGATAATATTTTATCCTAAACATAAATTTCACATTTTATGATCACCATAATAAATTCAGTTATAAAACAAAAACACATTTGAAAGGTCAATGGTCAAACATCTTTCTTTCCCATCCGATGCACTTAAATCTATTCAAGAACTTCAAAAGTGGCAATTCCTTGTAGCAATAAAAATAATTTTTCTTTCTATCCACTTGCATACCAACACAAATACCATATACTTAGGAAATTCATCAAATGGATTTCTAGGCCATGATATCTGTGAAAAAAAGAAGCATATATCTTAAGAAGATCAACATATTATGTTGTCTATGATGCTAACCATAAATTCTTACAATGTCATAGATGATGATCATGAATTCTGATTCAAGGTGATAATATATGTAAGTTTTAATGTGTCACTTCAAAAATTTAAAAAATGCAATATGTGCTAAAGGAGAATTGAATGATTTTTTTAAAATATAGATGGTTTAGTAACAAAATATGAAATGCCTTTCAAAAAGTATAGAAGGTTTATGACCAACAAAATTTGAGCTGAGAAACTTCTTAGCATGAGAAATGAATGAGAAAGGTTAAGTTCATCTGAATGATACAACATCTTGAGCCTACCACAAAAATGCCTACCTTTTGAAAGGAAACATCATTAATGCTTGAGCATATATGTATGCTTTAGTAACTTCTGTATAAAGATCTTAATGAAAGTATATCTAGCCAAAAAAAATTTAGTTAATATTACATGGTCACTTAAATACAAACACCTTAGTTAAATTTTAGTAAATTTTCTACATATAGTGCATCTATAATTAATTGGAATACAAACCAAGGCATGCCATTTTTAAAATTTAATCGAGCATATAAACATGTTATAAAATAAAAACCTTCATTTGAAGGTTGAGTGGTAAATCTAGTAGAAATAATGAGATAAAATATAATTAATAAATCAATAAACAACCTGCTCTTCTTATAGCTGATGAAACTAGAACTTCTAGCATCCAGCACAAAGAATTTCTTGCTAACTTGAATAATCTGTAGAGTATTTTGTATGCAATAATTTGACAAAATACCTTCAAGAAACTATGGCCACCACATGGTCTTTTGTGCACATTAATTTCCTTCCTTTTCTTGAGTGTATGTCAATTGAATATCCCACAATAGTGATCCAATCATACTCTCCATTTCATTCAACATGTTCACTTTCTCATGGAAAATGATATAACCTCTTGGTCTTAATATGCGATCAACTTGGCTCTGATACCAATTGTTGGAAATATAATAGGGAATGTAAAATCTAGTTGTGGGGGGGGGGGGGGGGGGGGGTGGAATTAGTACTTCAAAACTTTATCCATTAAATCATTCACCATACATCCATCTCACAATTTGCATGTAAATTGAAATACCAAACTAAGCATGTTCTTCCATAGCATGAAAACAATAAACATTCAACACATATATGACACAAGATATTTGGCTACCTAGAAACCCTCCTATGAGAAGGTAAAACTGGGGTGCAGATGACACCCATAAATCTTCACTACTGCAGTTATAAAGTGTATCAAATAAAGGTTACAATATTTGATCATAAACTATGATCTACCCTATGAAAGGTTTGCCCTATTAAAGGCTTACAAAGATTGTTAGATCTTACCATATTAAAGGATTACAACACCTTGTTAGAAGTGTGTCTAGTTAAAAGACTTCAATTACAATGAAGTAAGAACTCAATTAAGAGATTTATATAAAAGTTTTCTAGAACTTGAAACCTATTAAGGCTTCTCTATTAAGAGATTTTACTGATTCACTTGATAGAATGTCTTAGCCTTGATCCTTTGATAAGAACATCTCTACTAGATATCAAATCAACTCTTTCTTGACGTATACTTGATCCTCTATGATTAGATGTATCACTTCTATCCTCTTTGCTTTCCTTTATTCTCTCTAAGTGATTCTATAATTCATATCTCAATCTAAAACTCCTTAATCACCATGAATTCTCTATTTATGTATGCAAGCTTCTCTCTTTACTCCTTCACTCTTTAGGGTTTTGTCCTCCTTAAGAAGACCTAGCTGACTTAGGTTAGGTAAGAATCAACGATTGTGATTCGCCCATTTTTCTACTTAGAACATCTCTCAATCTAATTGGTTGCATGTACTGCATAGGGATTCTCAACATAGATTCATTCTTACTATCTAGAATCACAAAAAAATCCTTAAGTTTGCCCAAAAATGGTTTACATAGGAGTTTGTGCCATTACACACAACTATGTCCAAAACTATTTGATTGGCACTTGCAGCCTTTGATGCTCAACATCCACTATATCTTCAATGTTGTAACATGACCTTTCAATGACTTGGCATCCACTCTTTGCTTAGAATTTGAATCACTTGGCATATACTAACTTGCTTGCCATTGGAGTGACTCAACACTAACTATCTGCTCGACACATACTGGTGCTCGACACATACTGCATATTCAGCTCAACTTGCATCATCTGACAACTTATGCTTGACATACACTACTTGCTTAGCATGCACTTTATGAATATGACTAAGTGTGTAGTCACTCATATGTCAAAACAATATGAGATTAACAACACATAGAAGCCACCAAAAAGAGAACCTACAAGAAATTATAGAGGAATCAATGCGGATTTGATGAGATAATCTTCACTCAACATGTTAGGCATAAGGAATACCCAGTTGTAGCCATATACATTCAAATTAAAATAAATTAACTTAAGAGCTCGGGCTATAGAGCCAAACATTGTATTTTCCTTCTATTTAACTTCATTATACTTTTCCTAATCCTAGATATCTACTTTTGTAGCCAGGAAGACCACAAGTATTCCTATCAGACAATTTATTACAAAGTATAGGGCCTGCCCTAAAGGAGAATTTAGCAACCTTTAAAATAAGAAAATTAACTTATGCAAGGACAAGGATAGGTCCAAACATGATCTAAGAAGAGATTCCCAAGTGCTCAAAACACCATAATGTCAAAAAAAAAATCAATGAAGCAAATCCTACACATTAAACAAGTTGTTTGAAAATTAGCATGCCTCGAACAAAGAGAACAACAATTCCTGTAAATGATGGAATTAAATTCTTTGAGCTTAGGCAAAGGATCCACGATAGGTCCAAATTAAGGAGATGATTGCATAGAAAGAGAAAATGTGAACAATAATGACCATTCTTCAAAAAACAATAGGAACAAAGAAAGGAAATATATTTTTGGTTGATGCAAGATCGCCAAAGTACCAGGATGCTCTTCCATCAAATACCCTCCATAACCATCTTAGATTGTATCATTACTACAACTTAGTTTTGATGCTATGTCTTATAAACTTCTAATTAACATCTGTGTTTTCTCTTCTTTAAAAGATCTATGAAACTTTAACCAAGAGCACATAAATCATAAAATTTAGTTGTAAATGTTTAAAGACAAAAGATTTATTTTTGGACATATTGTCATAGCATTAGTTTTGGATAAGATCACGAGTGGTGATCAATGGTGTTAACTTAGTAAGCTCCTCTTGTATCCAAGGTTCATAATTATGTTGGTACAGAGGCTTGAGCCCTGAGCATCACTAGCTCAAAATAAGATGATTGCAAAAATTTGCATCTAATTACTATTACATTAACTTTGTCCAGCAGACAATGTTGGCAATGTATTTAGATGATCATGTCACATTAGTCATTTCCACTATACTTTAGCACTCAGAGTATTACTTCAACTCCATTACAACAATGATTACAATAAAAAAGCCCCCTTTTGCTACTCATCACTAACCCAATGCTCTAAACAACTAAGCTATCCTCACCTCCATTTATTCTCCTCTTTGGATTGTAGAACTTATGGCCTTGAGAAAATATTTTATCCTAATCAAAAATTTCATATTTTATGATCAACATAGTAAATTTAGTTATAACATAGAAACACATTTGAAAGGTCAATGGTCAAACATCTTACTTTCTGATCTGGTGCACTTAAATCTATTCAAGAACTTCAAAAGTGGCAATTCCTTGTAGCAATAAAAATAAAAATTCTTTCTATCCACTTGCATACCAACACAAATACCACATACTTAGGAAATTCATCAAATGGATTTCTAGGCCATGATATGTGTGAAAAAAAGAAGCATATATCTTAAGAAGCTCAACATATTATGTTGTCTATGATGCTAACCATAAATTCTTACAATGTCATAGATGATGATCATGAATTCTAATTCAAGGTGATAATATATGTAAGTTTTAATGTGTCACTTCAAAAATTTAAAAAATGCAATGTGTGCTAAAGGAGAATTGAATGATTTTCAAAAATATAGATGGTTTTGTAATAAAATATGAAATGCCTTTCCAAAAGTATAGATGGTCTATGACCAACAAAATTTGAACTGAGAAACTTCTTAGCATGAGAAATGAATGAGAAAGATTAAGTTCATCTAAATGATACACCATCTTGAGCCTACCACAATAATGCCTACCTTTTGAAAGGAAACATCATTAATGCTTGAGCATATGTGTATGCTTTAGCAAATTCTATATAAAGATAAGCTCTTAATGAAAGTATATCTAGCCAAAAACCTTTCAATTAATGTTGCATGGTCACTTAAATACAAACACCTTAGTTAAATCTTAGTAAATGTTCTACATATAGTGCATCTAGAATTAATTGGAATACAAACAAGGTGTGTTATTTTTAAAATTTTATCAAGCATATAAACACGTTCTAAAATAAAAACCTTCATTTGAAGGTTGGTTGGTAAATCTAGTAGAAATGATGAGATAAAATACAATTAACAAATTAATAAACAACCTGCTCTTCTTATAGTTGATGAAACTAGAACTTCTAGCATCTAGCATAGAAAATTTCCTGCTAACTTGAATAATCTATAGAGTATTTTGTATGCAATAATTTGATAAAATTCCTTCAAGAAACTATGGCCACCACATGGTCTTTTGTGCACATTAATTTCCTTCCTTTTCTTGAGTGTATGTCAATTGAATATCCCACAATAGTGATCCAATCATACTCTCCATTTCATTCAACATGTTCACTTTCTCATGGAAAATGATATAACCTCCTGGTCTTAATATGCAATCAACTTCTACCATTACAAGCTACACCTATAGTAATAATTTGCAGTGTGAATGCTGATTTTATGTTTTTGTTAAAAGAAACTAGGTAGGAAAACTTGTTATTAAAAGGATGCATCGCTAAAACACCTTTTATGTAAAACTATGACATCCAACAAATTATCTTTCATTAAAGGCCCACCAAATTCTTCAAGACATGTTAGTGAAATGGATGTCCACCCAGTAATAGAAGCATGCATATTTTCCAACCATGACACAAGTATCTATTTGGCTTCAAGTGTCAAGCATCTTCAAGTTATATTATTTTTGTGAGTTTACAACTACTAGTTACTATTCTAGTGTTATGTTGCAAGGTACTTATTATGTAGTGAAAAAAGTGTTGGAGAATTATGGTGCAAACTGACTATGAGAATTTAGAATAAAATAAAAGATGAAATAAGTATATGGATATATATGATTTTAATATTTTAAATATTTCAGTGATGATTGATCAATTCATTGAAAACTTATGCTATGACTGATTTATTGGAACGTCAACTTACTCCTTATGTTTTGTATATATTGGAATGTTAACTTATCCTACAAAATGATCATAATAGTTATTTCTTATATAGCTTATGTGTCTCAATCCAATCTTCTCACTAAAAAAATTATAAATTTTGAATCTTTATTTGTAGTGAGAAGAAAGTTATATTTGTTAGTATTATTATGGATAGAAATCTACACTATTCAATATCAACAAAGATTGGATTGAAGAGGTTTGGTTTACAATAATTCTATCATAAAATGACATACAAGATGATGATATATATTCCATAAATGAAGAATTCATTTATTTTGTTCAAGTACTCAAACAATGAATGAAACAATCGTCTCTATTTTTTCTCAAAAAATAGAGAGGGAAAATGAAGAAATAATATGATGTACTCCATTTGAAAAATAATCAAAAGTTAAAGAAAAAAAACCTATGGTTTCTTCTATATAGAAAGGAAGGACATGATGAACCATTTTAGACACCATAGTCCTCATAGAAGCAAAGCACAATGAGAAAAACACACTTTCAAATGGTGGGCCAATGGAGAAGGCTACATCATATACTGAAAAGTGGAAAATTATGGAGTAATATTGTTCTCATCATGGAGTATTTCACACAAAAAACCAATGTCAAGACTGATAGGAGCATGTTTTTACAAACTACAAGAGAATAAGAGACTACGAGTCACATATTATGTGTGGTCATGATAGTTATTGGAATATGAAAATAGAAAAAGAGAAAGAAAAATAATTCCATCAAACTTCCCAAAGGAGCTTATGGATGCGATGGAGACAAATTTTGGGACTAGTAGAGTTATTGATCCTAGAAATATTACTATGACTTTAATTTATGACCATTTAATACCAATTCAATTTAATTTAATGATATACTTGCATTTAAAATGTATTCTTATCTCTTTTATATCCTTTTCTTAAATGGATCTAGGAAGGACCTAATAAGTCCTCCTTGGTATTCCTATTCTATAACATAAAATATAAGGTTAGATCTATTTATCTAGGTCCTCCCCTTTCCTTTTAGTTCAATCAACATAACTCCTTTTCACACCAAAATAATATTTCCTTGGAATCTAGACTTGATTTCTAGATTCTAGGACTTATTTTGGAGTCCTAAGACAATCTTGACGATTTCTGCACCTAGTATTCAGAGGCATAGTGCATCCCTGACCAATTAGTTGTCTAGTCTACCCTTGAACTAATCAGGACAAAGTCCTATTTTAGGTCTCTATAATTGGTCACTTCTTGAGGTTTGGTTAGGGGTTAGGTTTTTGAGCCTAATTGACCTATGGGAGGAAATTAATTTGAATCCTATATAAAAACCATAAATTCCTTCATTTGACATAGAAGATGTATGTGGACAATGAAACAAACAACCAAACTTAGACTTAAGAAAGATAAAGTAAACATTTCTCATGTGGATGTAAGTCATTATGGACATCCCAATTCGTCTTAGTACATTTTCAAGTTAAAATAATGGAGGCTTGGAAGAATCCTTTAAAGAAAGATGAATAGATAATTATTCATCCTTCTCTTCACATTCTACAAAGCATTCAAGATTCAATCATAGGGTAACAAATATAGACAATGAGTATGGTTTAGAGTACTTAGCCTTAGGGGATTTGTATTCTTTCTAAGTTATCCTTAGATCTATGCATTATTATTTCATCCACATTCAAGGACAAAATTTTATGCTATGGTTTTGGAACTAAGGATTTAGATCCTTGTATTGTACATTCAAAGTTCATACATGAGAATCACACACATTACAATTCACAAAGTGATTAGCCATGGAGGTAGAAACCATCGAAATAAGGGGTTCAGTAAGGAAAACCCCTAAATAACCACCCTACATCCCCAAAATTTAGATATGAGAAGATCTCAAAAGAAAAAACCAGTCGCAGATTGGAGTACCTATTTCATCATTTATTAGAAATGAAAAATCAGATTCAACATTGTAGACTTTTCATCAGGGGCATAGTGCACCCCTGATGATATACTTCTCCCAAAATAGATAGCCAAAACATTTTAGGGTTTTCTTCACCTCGTATTTTCAAGGCTAGGTTCAATACTATTCATTTTGGAAAGGAGCAAGCATGTATAAGTCAAGGTCCCACTCTTCAAGATAATTACCTTTATCTCTCTTTGTCAATTTAGCATTGATTTTATTTTACATTGTGTATCTTTCATAGACATAGAAGTAATTAATTTAGATCTTAAGAGAAAGTGACATTATTTTCTCTACCTTCATAATAGTTGATCTTGGCTTGTTTTAGTGCTCCTTTATCCCTTGGATTGCATTAACCTACTAAGATTTGACACCTTTGAGGGTTAGTTTGAAAGAATCCCTTTCCTTGGACTCAATTTTTTTGAGGTGTGTGTGGTTATGTGATGAACCTAGGGTTAGTTTCCTTGACTTATACTCCCCCTACACATTTTTGGTGAACCTAAACTATGGCATTTTCACTTTTGATATTGGTGTTCGTTTTTATATTGCATGTTCACTTACATCTCTTTTATTTAAGTATGTGTATGTATGTATGTATATATGTATGTCATAGCAATCAAGCTTAATATTTTCCACAATTTTTTCAGTGGAAGCATTCACAAATGTATTTTTCAACTCACCTATAAGAGAAGTAAATATATTCCTTTTAGGTTCATTGTGTGTTTTAATAAAGGATGAATATCATACCTCCTTGTATTCTCTAATAAATGTATGATTAAAATCCAAAGTCCCTCAATCATCATTAGAAAGAGAAGAAGGGTTTTCATTCTTGGTTAGTTTTTCTTTAGTTTTAATTTGTATCTTGTGTGGAAGAAGTTTGAGCATATTCAACATTTAAACAAGGATTAGGTGAATCATTTGCATGAAGAGTATACATAAGGTTGTTGTGAACAAAACACACCTTCCTATGAAGTGTAGAAGGAATCGAAGGCATATCATACAACCAAGGCCTTCCTAAGAGAAAGTTTGTTCATATCTAAGTCATGTTGCCTATTAATGTCAAGAAATTAGTCATTTCCTAGGTAGAGTTGGTTGGTCATCACTGCGACTGAGCCACCCAATGATGGTTGAGTGATGTATTTCAACTTGTTCACATTTCAATTCGAGCTAAGCAAGTCTTAGGTTGCTGAGCACCCTAGTATGTCCTGAGTAAGAGTTTATGCCTAATAAGTTAGAAGTTAGTGGGCACCAAGATAAAAAAACTTAGTTCATGTCAAGTCACATATTTAGTGCTGAGAATTCAAAAGCTAAGTGACATCATGAGTATTAGTCATCACCGAGTGTCAATATTTTCATATTCCAAGTAAACCAATTTTGATAATGTGTTTGGAATGACACAAAAACTTATGTAAACCATTTTGACCTCCCTATATACACTATTTAAAGGTTCCAAAGATAGCTAATGAGTTGTTTACACATTTTATCAAAGATCATTAATCCCTATGAAAGTAGTGTAACCAATTAGAAAAATGGAAGGAATAAGCAATGAAAGGCAGAAATATGGATAATTGATTATGATCTAGAACCTTCTCCAAATAGTTATTTAAGATAATATAAACCCCAAATCAAGAGAGATGAATGAAAGAGTGAAGAGACAAGTGTATGTGCCAAAGAGACTATGTTTTGATATTTGAAGCAAAGAATAGGCAAAGCAACCTAATAATGAAGGACATAACATAGTTTATCATATAGGATATCATACTAGAATTAGAAAGAGGAGATCTATAATCTAGCATTAGAGTGCTAATTAAGGATTAGGTAATGATACATTCTAGCAAGTTAATTAGGGTAAATATCTTAAAAGAGTGGTCCTAATAAGCCTATACTAATCTCCTAACATAGTGCTTGCTTAGTTGTAAGTTTAAATCCTTTAATCAAGGTAGACTGAATAAGTCATGTAAGCTCTTAGTAGAGTAAACCCCTCATAGGGTAAATCACTAGAAGTGATCAAATATTGTAGCCTTAATAGGAACATTTTATTATTGCAGTACTAAAGATTTGTGTGTGTTATCCCCACCCCATTTTTACCTTCACCTTGGAGGGTTTTTGGGTAACTAGATCTTTTGTGTTATGTGTTTAAATTTATTTCTAGGTTTATGGATGTGATGGATAGTTAGTTCTATTTCAATTTATAGTTATATGATTCATGATGCTAATATGAGATGGGTTAAAGGTGAATATATTTGATTTGTTTTCTAATTCAGCCCCCCTCTTAGTACCTTACTTTCCCAATAGACTTCCAACAATTGGTATCAAAGCTTTGTTCTCTTACAAGATGTCTAACCACTTGAGAGTTAAGATCTTGGAGATGGAGGCCTATAAATTAGGAAAAATCATTGAGAATTAGAAACTTGACATATATATCATACTACAACAACTTGAAGTAGCAAGAGAGGAGTTGAAGAAATCCTTGTGTTGGAAACTACAATTGGAACAATTGTTGTGTTGTCATTGATGTCAAACCTATTGGTGAGATAGTTTTATATCCATTCTAAATGTCATATCTATTTCATTAATGAAGATGATTTGAGAATTTGTTCATAACAAAAGAATCTAGAGGATAGGTTGAGTTAAGAAGAGGAAACTACAAATGGACATTTGATTAGTTGGATTTTGATAAGATAGATACATTGTTTAAATCCTCTTACAAGTGGAGAAGATAGTAATGTTCAAGTATTGAAAGTGTGATCACAAACTAGTCAAATGCATATGCTTGACAAAGCAACAAAGCAGTAGGCTAAAGAATTTTGAAGTACATGCCGAGTGATGCTAGTGTCAACTAAGCCATAATAAGTGTTGAGAAATTTTAGTGTTGACTGAGCATCAATATCGACCAAGTGAGAGTGCATGTGCCAAGCAAGAAGCTTAGTAATGACCGAGTAACCCAATGACGATCAAGTGTCAGAACTTAGTGTTAGCCGAGGAACAAGATTTTAATTGTTTATGAGAAATTGTAATTTCCAGCCAACTAAGTTGATTTTTTGAAATATGAAAAGTGTGTTGAAGATAAATATTGATGAATTGGATCATTTAATATTAGGAGAGGATTAGGTAAACAACCTATGAGATGGATTCCAAGATAAATTTCTAGAAAAGAAGAGATAAACAAAATGGCAATCAGATACATTATATTTGATGGATCTAATGGTAAACCCTAAGATCCATGGTGATGTTTAATCAAAAAAGGATCAAAGTTACCTATTTAAGGAGGTACAAGGGTGAGCTTTAGATATGTGTAGAGGATAAGTTCTAGAGGAGATGTTCCAGATAGTTGGAAGTGATGTTGATTTTATTGAATGGAGAATCTAAGAAAAAGGCTAAATCAAGTTGAGAAGAAGTGAAGGGTGATTAATTGAAGGGTTGCCAAGTGAATCAAATATTGAGATGAAAATAGAGTCCAAATAGTGAATTAATTTTATGAACAAAACAAAGATCGATACATGCAAAGTGAGTTGTACTTAACAGATCAAACTTATTGTTACTTTCTAACCATTATAAATAGTATTTGAAATCCTTTAATCAAGGTTGACCTAACAATCATAGTGACCTAACAATCATAGTGACCTAGATGTCATATGTAAATCCTTTAATAGGGTGACATTCTAATGGAATGTTCTAAAGTCCTCTAACAAGGCCACTCCTAGTAGGGTGATTAAATCCTTTAACAAGGTCACATTTAATAGTGTGTTTTGTAAACTTTAACAGGGTTGGATCCTAACAAAGCTCACTTCAAAAGAGAAAAAATTAGTGACATGTTGTTGGTGGTTTTTCCCAAATTGGGTTTCCATGTTAAATCCTAGTGTCAAACTTGTGTGGATGTTATTGTGATATTTTATTGATCAATGTTTACATTTTGCAAGTATTTTATATTTAGAACAATAAAAAACTAGTTGATGTTGCTAATAGTTTATAGTAGAGACCAAGTAATAGAATGATGAGATCTGAAGTTGTTGAAGTGATTGTTTGTTCAATTGGTACATTTGGACATTGGATAAATGATTCACCCCTTTCTTAGTTATTCTAAATATTCTAACACCTTGAAGAGGTAGGAATTGGCTATCTAATAGAATGACACTATATATAAAGAAGAAGACACTAAAGGACTACTTGATAATGTAAATTCAAGTGAAGAGGTTAAAGGATTGAAAAGAGAGAATGAAATCCAATTAGTAAGACTATGTGAAATGATTGAACTAAAAAGAAAGTTGAGGAAGACAAAAACAAATGGAAGATGACAAGAGACAAATGACTACTAGACTTGATGAAAGGACATCTAATGTGTAGAAACTCACAAACAATCAAATAGATATGGTGAGCCAATTGCTACTTGCAAATCAAGAACTAAATAGAAAGCACATGAAAATTGCAAATATGAGGAATGAGTTAAGATCTGAAAAGGAACTCAATGAGAGGATGGACAAACCTAATGAATTTGTGAAATACTTTGAGAAACTGATGAGGACACCAAGAATACTTGGTGACACCTCTAGACTAGAATATAATTGTTAGCATGAATGCTAATGATATTCCTTTAGTGAAGTATCCTAAGAATTATCGAGTATTAACATGTTGTACTCATGACTATGTTTATCATTGATATCAACATAACATTATTTCTATGAAGTTTGACAGATTACCAAATAGAGAATGAGGTCATATGGATTGTGTATTGATGATCAAGTCAAGTGAAATTAAAGATGTGTTCTACACCGTGTCCTAATGATGTGGTTAAGTGCACATAGATAGAGTTGAAGACATGCAAAAGTTACTCAAGATTTATAGAAAATTGTAACCAGATATAGTACTTGATAAGTGGTTTCAGATGATTTATTTATATCTCTTAACTAAGATAAAATCATGATGAGCACAATTAGAAGGTGACAATAGAAAACCTGATGATGATGTCAGCAAATGCACAAGATTTGAGGTCACACATGTGGAAAGTTCCAAAGGTTGTGAGTCAACAATGATTTATAATTATAAAAGGATGTAATATTTTGTAATATCTTAATGAGGTCCAACTATAATTAATTGGGAAAGCCTCAAAGCCAACTCAAGGAATTATTTTGAGGATATGATATAAATGAATGCTATTTTCCTTATGGTGAAGTGTGTGATTGATGTATTCAAGTGTGTGATATGTGAAGTATTTGGTAAATGTGAGTAAGAGATCCAAGGGATTATTGGATGTAAAGTTGGTGATCTAGTATTGAGATTTGAAGAGGATAAGTCTAGTCAAGAGGATCAAGGAGCTAAACTTATTCCATTTCTTTAATTCTACATGGAATAATATAGAGACTAGTTGGATAGTGAGCTTGATGGTCTTACCCGTGAAGCTATTTGCAGAATGGATCCATTTGTCTTCTACGACTCTGGCTAATAGGGTTGACACAACTCCTAACTGGGTTGAAATATCCTAACAAGGATTAAAAGTCTCCTAACAAGGACTGATATGTACTAAACACATTTTATTGGCTCCTAATAGAATCTATCATCTTATGAGGAACTTTTATAGTAGTACATCATTTTGTGGGTACCATCCCCACTAGGGTTTTCCCTTTGATCAAGAGTTTCCCTAGTTAACATATCTAGTTATTGTGTATGTATATCTTCTTATGATTTATGCTTATACTATTCACATGCTTATGGATTAATAAGGTTGATATTTATTTTAATAGTTGGATAGTTCTGATTCACCCCCCACCACCCCTCTCAGTTATCTTGGTGGATTTTACTTTCTAAAAATAACAAGTACCTATCATCTACTAAAGAAAGAGAATCATCAAAGAGTGGAGAGCAAAGGAATGCAAAGACAAAGCACAAAAAACCTACATGCCATCACTTTGGGAAACTAGGACATACATCAAATATCTACATAAGCAAGAATGGTAAGAAAAATCCTAAACCAAAATTTGATGTATACCTAATTGCAAGAAGAAAGGACACCAAGCACATGAATGCAAGTAAAAGGCTAGTAATACACCTATTGCACCTAAATTTTAAGGATATTGGTACAACTATCAAAAGTAGGGACATAGAGCTCAAGAATGCAAAACTACGGTAAAACCTAGTTCGACAACCAAGAGTCAAAGAAAGACATCCAAATAGGTTAACTTCCACAATTAGGATTATAAAATGAGGTGTAGTTGTCATTATTGTGGTGAGTATGGTCATATTTCCAAAAAATGAATTAGGAAACACTTTAAAAGGAAATGCAAGAGTTGGACAAATGGAAGTTTGGTTTGTTATAGTTGTCACACGATTGGACATGTAAGAAAAAAATTGCAGAACCAGAGCATCAACACCTAGAAGTGAATAAATCAAAGACAAAAATATTGTTGAGATGAAAAAGAACTAGATGAATTAAACCTAGATAAAGAAGGAAGAAGTAGGTAGTAGTGGAGCCAGTGAAGCTAAGCTCACCCAATTCAATGGATCAGGTGATCATACTACTTCTAACTAAGAAAAGAAGCTATGTAAGGAATTGTATTTTTGAATGCTACATTATACACCAGTTCCTAACATAAGATGTATTTAAAGTCCATATATACATAAATCAAGATGCATTAGGAAATATTTCAGGAAAAAACTAAGCATAGAGTTCATATACATAATTGTTGTCAAGTATCAATATTAGTGTCTGCAATGATCGAGTATCACTATGTGAACTAGGCTCCCATACAAACCAAGATGATATGTTGAATTAGTACTAGTCTTGACTGAGTAATGGAAGGAAGATACTGTGTTAACCAATTTCTTATGTTAAGGAAAAGCTAGTTGTAATATGCCCACCATTGTACAAAGTATTTATTGATGACCTAATTCAATCATTTGAAACTATATAGTAAATTTTATAGATCATTTCTACTTACTTAGTGATCAAAGAACCTTTAGAGTGATTCAAAGGTGATTGACAGAGTGATTTGCGTAAAAATTTGTGTGATTCAATAATGTATCATCAACAAATTTAAGTAAAAGTAAGTAAAGTTTTAGTACCAAGTTTAGTTTTTTGATGAATTTGTTGTATCATTTCAAAACCCTAGTTCATTATGCCATCATGTGCATCTAGAAGTAGAAAGGAAGCTGTGAAAGATAAAAATGGGCAAATTGTGAGGAATGATATATCTCCCCTACCAAAAGTTAGGGCATATCTATAAGTTGCAATGACTAGAGATGTATTTGGTGTGTTATCATCCATCCTCCCAAAGTCATCATGGTGCATGATGTGTGATCATTCTATATGTTTAAAATTGGATAAACTAGTGATTTTGAGCTGAGATGTGCTTATGAAAAGTTGTGTGAGAATGGAGTCTTGAAAGTGGAGAACATGATTGTTGTCAAGAAAGGGTTTACCCATGCCCTATCTTTTCTAAAAGTTTATCAGGTTGAATGGATCAAAATTGTTTTGAGTAGGGTATATGGCATGAAGATGTGGCTAGAGAATGGGCTAGCCAGTCAAGATAACAGAGGTGATTGTTCATTAATTGACTGCATAGCCTACACAAGATCCTGTAAAGATCATGCGATGCCCAACTAGGAATGTGATAAAGGAACATAAAAAGGATAAATGGAATGGTAGAGTAATGTCTATTGATGGAATTGAGGATCCTATTATTGAGTTTATAGTCTGAGTGATTGCACACAAATTTTATCAATCAAGTGATTGAACAATGTACCATGCATGGCAGTAGATTTGGGCTACAAAATTATGAAGAAGGATCACAAATATGACATGGTTGAGCTGCAACTGATCTAGTTAGCATAAAATATTGAAGCCATAAGGAAGGCAAAGAACACTACATGTAAGTTTGGCTCACTATTGTTGTGTATATTCTTTTATGTATAAAATTCATTTCCTACCATTGGAGATATTGTGTGGGATAAATCCAGACCTATAATTGAGTAGATCAATAATTGCATTGAACAACTAGGAGAGAACTTTGAAACTATTTTAGATGGATATTTTGATGAATCCAAAGGAAAAATGAAGAATAGAATGAGAATCCCCAAGTCAGTTATTGAAAATTACAATGATCACATTTACTTTATGGTGGATAATAACTACACCTATGCCCAAGATGGTATAACAAGGGTTGCATGGCTAAGGCATACGCAATATGAAGTGAATATTGATGAGATATCTTTAATAGTAACAACCTTGTTGTAGAGGAAGTTGATAAGAATGTTGAGCCATTAAATATATATATGATAGTCAAGATCAAGATGCTTATGCAAAAAAAAGTGACCAAGATGGATATGAAAAGAAAAAAAAATCATAGTAGATCTTGAAGGAAAACTTGGTGAGTCACCCCTGCAAATCACATAAGGAAAAGGGGAAGATGAGGAGACTAAGAAGAAGAAGAAGATGAATCAAAATGAAAATAATTGGTGGTTGCCAAGCCTCAGGAACCAAAAAAAGAAAGAACATAGTAACTGTATATCCCAAGGACAAGAGGAATCTAAAGAAAAGGGTCACACCTCTCTCTCCTCCAAACCTTAGAGAAGAATAACTAGGCAATGATCTAAGGAACCATCTCTTGTAGCTGGAGAGCCAAAGGAAGGGACAATAAAGATTACAAATCCAGTGAAGGAAAAGCCCCCATTAAAGAGCAAACAAGTAGGTAAAGGGATCGAGCAAGGTTAGAAGAATAAACTAGTAGTTATACTTGATGATGAAGAGGATGAAGGAGAAAGAACTGAATCTGATGACTTGAAAAAAATTTAAATTTTTCCTAGGCAAATCCTCAAGACATTGAAATGGTATGTGATAATATTAGAAATTTAGGATGAATTTTAGGTTTTAAGCATTCAGAGCATGATTATTAAGAGAAAATTGATAAAGAGAAGGTTGAGAAAGCATTTTTAGATATGATGATAAAATTTAAATATACACCTATATAGTCGAGTAAAGAAATCCCAGAAGAATCATATAATAAAATGGACACAAAATGGAAATGGAAATTATCTAATGGAAGACAAATAAGAGAAACAAAATTTACCCAAAAAATTGTAGATTTAAGGAAGAGACACGTCTATAGCCCTAAGGGATTATGCCAAAAAGTTTGTGCCCAAGACAAGGACTTATAAAATTTTGAAAAATAAAATTGAAGATGTAGTGTAAGAAATACAATTAGTTTGGAAGAAAGTATTTTGGCTACTAACTTCAATGACTGATGAAGAAAAGGAGGAAGAAGAAGTTGAATTAGATAATAAGGAATATTTCAATGAGTCATAAAATATGGAGGAAAAAATAAGGAGGAAGGTAGAGGAGAGTGAACAATAAGATGTTGTCACTATTGAAGACATACCTAAGGAAGCACAACCAGATATCAATATCTTGACTGAGGAAGAACTTAAGAATGAAGCATTCATCAAGGCAACCTTAGATACACCTCTACCATGAATCAATCTAGTTTTGATACATATTCATGATTGTCCAAGGATAAAGAGTGAACCAACTATGGATTTAGTAGCCATTCATTCAACAATCATAGTTGAAGAAAAGAGCACACAAGGTGTAAGTGCCAAGGAATAATGTAAGGCAATAATTACAATTTTAAATCCATTTCCCAAGACCAACCTTATTATTAATATAGAAGAAGGAGAAGTGAAAGAGAAAGTAGATAAGTATACAACTTATGGCTCAAGACCTGATGTTGAGGGAATAAAGGAGGTTGTGCCACAAAGGACCAAGGAATCATAGTAACCAAAAGAGCAAGTGACAACATTGGTTCAACTACCAAGTGTAGTGCCTTCTACACTAACTAGAATAGAGACAACTGCTACACCTGATCAACATGTGGTATCTACTTAGAAGGAGACCATTTCAACTAGTATTGCTACAGTAGGCTAAGAGATGCCAAAGGTGAGTGCTAAAGTGACACCATATAGATAACATTGCTGAGTACCAGCACACCAAAGGCAAAGAAGATGAAGAAGAAGGCCAAGTCACCTAGAAAGCCAGTGACACTAGATGAGGTCATAGTAATTCCAAGGTTGGATCTTGATAATATGACTCTTGATGAAATGCAAATTTTGCAAGACTTATTGGCCAAAAAGACAAAGCAAGAAGAAAGAGAATGTCAATAGAGGCAAGTACTGCACGAGATCAAGGATATTTGTGTTGATAAATTTGATACACAAGGTATCAATAAGAAGGAACCTCTAATAGACTAGTTAATTCACATTGTTGAGAAGGTTAATGATGATGAAATTGAGGCAAATGAGAAATTAATTGCATTGGTCTGAAAAGAAATTTGAGAAGCAAGTTGTTGGAGAAAGTGTCAACCGAGATTGTTATAAGGCAAGTTGAACTTTCTAACCTTGTAAATAATATAGAGGAAGTTGTAAAGAATATTCCAATTTTGTATAAAACATTGTGTGATGTAGTGAGGTTCACACAAGATATTTGGATCAGATTGAGAAATTGTAGCTAGACTTGAAGTCTACAAATTAATTTTTGCCCAAGGGAGATTGTTTGAATTACAAGCCATGGATGGTCACATGAGAGATAAATTCATTTTTATTAAATATATGATGATACCACATTTGGAGGCAATTTAGAGAGAGATAGCATTAGCAAAGGAGGTAGCAAGCCAAGATTCCCAACTCTCCACTATAGAAAGTCTAGTTGATTTAGCTACTAAGGTAGAGAGTAAAATTTTAGTTTTGCAATCTATTAGAACCAGTTGGGATAATGCACTTGCCATGGTTATATAGATTCATTAACAATTTTTGGACAAGTATGGTTTGACCCCTTTATCCCAACAACCATAAGTGACAAAAATAAGGGGGAATACACACACACACACACACACACACACACACACACACACACACACACACACACACACACACACACACACACACACACACACACACACACACACACACATACAAGGGGGAATTAGAAGAATTGCATATATTTAATAGAGGGAAATTAGCTAAAGATCAAATGTATGAAATAATGTAATGTATTACTCATTTTTGAGGACATGTATATATGATGTATATAGTGAAGTCATTATGAAGACTAACTCATAGTCAAAGGGGTAGTTCTATTTTGTAATTTCTAATGTAATGATCAGTCATCAAAAAGTTATTTTTCCACTAATGTCAAAGGGGAAGATTGTTGATCTCCAAGTCATGTTTCCTATTAATGTCAAACACTTAGTAATTTCCTAGGTAGATTTGGTCTCTCATCACTATGATTGAGCCATCTAATGAAGGCTGAGTGATGTATTTGGACATGTTCACATTTTAGTTCAACCTGAGCAAGTCTTAAGTTGCCGAGCACCCCAAAATGTACCAAGTAATAGTTTATACCGAGTAAGATAGAAGTCAGTGGATGCCAAGATAAACAAAGTTACTTTATGCTGAGTCACACAATTAGTTTTCAGCATTTAAAATCTGAGTTACATGAATATTAGTCATGACATAGTGTTAGGGTTTTCATGTGCCGAGTAAACTCATTTTGGTATATGTGTTTGGAATGACAAAAACACTTATGTAAACCATTTTAGATGACTTTTATACACTAATTAAAGGTTGTGGAGACAACTAAGGAGTTTTTTATGTGTTTTATCAAAGATCATTAATCCCTATGAAGGTAGTTTAACCAATAAGAAAAATGGAAGGATTAATTAGAAAAAGGGAGAAATCGTAATCATTGATTATGATCTAGAACCTTCTCCAAATGGTTATTTAAGGAGGATCAAAACCCTAAATCAAAAGAGACAAAGGAGAGAGTGAAGAGACAAGTGTATGTGCAAATGATGCTATGTTTGGATATTTGAAGCAAAGACCAAACAGAGCAACCTAGTAGTGATAGACATAACATAGTTTATCAAATAGGAGATCATATCAAAATTGGAAAGAGGAGATTCATAATCAAGAATGAGAGTGCTAATGAAAGGACCAGTTATTTATACATTCTAACAAGTGAATCAGGGTAAATCTCTTAACAGAGTGGTCCTAATAGACCTATACAAATATCCTAATAGAGTTCTTACTTAGTTGTAAGAATAGATCCTTTAATCAAGGTAGATTGAATAAGTCTTGTAAGCTCTTAATAGGCCAGAACCCTCATAGAGTAGATCACTAGAAGTGATCAAATACTATAGCCTTAATAGGCCACTTTATTGCTATAGTAGTTTAGATTTGTAGGTGTCATCCCCACCCTAGTTTTATCTTCACCTTGGAGGGTTTTTGGGTAACTATTGTCACATAATTTTGCACCCTCACCTAAAGTTTGACATATAGGAAACCTTGTGAAACATGGAAACAATCTCCAAGCCATGTCACTTGAACTATGATATTGAGTCTCTAGAGAAGGCCAACTTTCTTACAATTAGGATGCACCTAACTACTTCTTGGGGGAAAAGGGAGAAGGAGATGCATGAAATCAAACTACCTAATCTAATCTAGAGGGGGCAATGCACCTAATTGTAAAGGTTACAAATTTGCCTAAGGATGCACAACACATTGATAAAACACCCAAATACACAAGTCTTGACTCTATCATACCTTCTAAGAAACCACATGCAAGTTTGCAACTAATCAAATGCTAAAAGGAAAGACATCTTCATAGTACAACAATCATTAATAGTTTGAACACAACATAGAAATCTAAGGAAACAAAAAAGAAACATTTAAAGAGAGGCAAAATATATGCATAGACTCATGAATAGCAAGAAGAGGTAAGAAACCAACTATTTCATTAATGGAATACAAGGAATACAGTTGCAGAGCATAAGGCTACTACAAGTAAACATAACAGAAGAGAGAAGAACCCCTTACAAATATTAAAAAATTTCTTTTATAGAGTTTAGGCATAACTCTGATATTTACATTGAAACTCTAAACTCAACCACTGAGTTTGAGTTGCAGAAGAGCAATAATTGAGAATTAGAAGGGAGATCTAACCAAATGCATGCCCCATGCATAAAAATTGATCTTGTATGCAAATTGAGCCTTGAAGAGATATAAGCGGTAGCCATAACTGCTTTGGTAGGGTAGATGGATAATCAAGGTAGTGGAAGGATGAAATTTGCACTTACAAGGCATGGAGAATACCAAAAGAGTGGTTGTAGGAGATCAAAGGACTTGTTCGCCATCAGAGTTGCTTGATTTCATGTTCACAACCATGCTAGGTCAGCCATATCATCAAGTCAACTAAATTCAATGGTTGACTTCACCATGTGGTCCTATATCTCTTAAGCATTCTGCCAGATCATCCAAATTTCTATTTGTTATGTTGATTTGTGCTTGCTCTTGTTCTCTTGTTCATTGCTTCACAACTCTTTATCTTCATTAACTACATGTCCTTGGAAAATGTGATACCTTCAATTTATGCCTTATCACTACTTCAAAGCTATCTATCATTCTAGTCCACTAACCATCATAATCCGATAATGACCACCAAACTGCCTTCATCGCATCATTACAACTGCTCTCTGCTTAACACTTTCTTTTCTATGATGCCCCTACCTTAACCATGTCACCTCCTCATAACTACCAAACACAAGCTTTTCTGAAACTGTATGATGCTACAATTGCTACCCTAGATGATTGTTATCATTTGTTTCACAACAGTGCAATTGAAAACCTTAATTGTAGATGAAACCTTGCAATGTTGCACTAGCTGCTAACTCATCTATTTTAATTCATTTTGTAACTTTGTGACTTCAATTTTTAAGTCATATCTTAACCTTACAAGTGCAACAAAGGAATATGCCACTCCACTGCCCAAACCTTGGGTTAACTTGAATTGCATGCGACAATGTAAAACTATTAAACTTGACCTTCTCACACCCTCATGGTAGTTTAGGATTAAAAATTTATTTTACCTGTGATGCTTGAATCTTTACCTTTGTTGCATCCTCATAGCCATGAATTTTAACTACAATACTAACCTTATGACAGTGTGAACAAGGCATTTTGTGACCTTATAGCCTTTATCATAGGTTAGCTTTAACTTTTTATGAACATACAAAACATTGAAAATTAACTACTATTAATAGCCCTTCACACAATCACAACTTAAAATCCTTGTTCACAACTTGACCATGTGATGTTGTGATGACTGTTAACTTGACTGTTTGGTCCATCATAACCACTAGTTGCTTCTTATTTTTTAACCCAATGATGTTGTGAAAGCCTCTTAGAGTAAATATTTTCTTTGAATTACAAAATCCAGCCTAAAAATCTAACTCATCTTTAACTCTATGAAGCTATGACCAAAGCATTTTGCTACTTTGTAGCATTAACCCCGGGTAACCTTTAACTCCTTGCAAAGTAGTGAAAACCCTAAATCTTGATTGAAGTTGTTGAGCTTCGTACCATCACAAATCATTTCCTCATTGACCATGTTGACCTATGAGGTTGCTAAGACCATCCTCAACTGTTGATCACCACTTTGCAATTGCAAACTGCTTCCTTTGCTAACTACTACAACCTGATGATGACCACTTGACTGCCTTCATCATAGCTTTGCAACTTAAAGCATCAAAGATTTTCAATGGAGTGATATCAGTTTAATTTCAAATGTATTTATCAACAAGACACTCCCTTGAAAATGATCATTAACATGCCTCTTGACCTTGTGAATTAGATGCGATGAAGGATCTCTTGTGAATTGGGCCCACCAAGACACACATCCAATGCTCAAAACTACTCATCGCTATAGAAATAGTGATAAGCCATAGAATTTCCCATTGCTATACCCATTTTTTTCCTTTTGTGCATAACAATAACCAAGATCGTTGTATCCTATAGCAATACAACAATTTTCTTGGTTCTTCTGCAAAACTACCTAGTGAGCCTGAGCGAGAATGAAACTTCACCAAAAATTTTAACTTAAGAATGTCAAATGAGAAAAAATGTGTTCATTCGATAGTAGACTCATTCTATACAGCTCCCATGACACATGGAACTACACTATTTAGTTATGTGCCCTAAAACTGTACTGTATTTTCATGCACTCAAGGATGCTTGAAACTATGACAAAAAAATGCAGAACTTATTCCATAAAAGATATCTCAGATTGGTTATTTGTGATGGAATAAATGGTGAAAAAAAATGCCAACATTTCTTAGTGACTTAGTGGGGTTTCTTTCCTACTAAGCATGGGCCTGTGGCCTTAAGCAATTCATTGGGCTATAGAGTCACAAAAAATGAGCCCTGCTCCCACCTGCAACAACTAGAAAAATTGCAACGTCTGCAACTAGAAAAATTTTGAAACTTTCTATTTCATAGAAAAATAGCCTGTGCTTGTGCACTTCTTAAAAAAGAAGAAAATACCTAATCTAACATGTATATGAATTTACAAACAAAATATCAAACAAATCCATTGACTAGTTTTTTGAAGTAGCTGCCCTTTGTCACTAGTTGATTTTTTCTTCCATGCACATGGGCATCTAAAAAGATTAGCAGACATGATAAGCATATTGCTGCATGGAAAACCTTCTTTCCAATGTGGAAAATAATGAAGCTTCTCTTTAGCATTGAGACACCATGATCCTAAGCAAAACATGCTTGTTCTTCCTTGTGGAACTCTTTCTCATGCCCTAGAGTAAACATGACTGGGGGTAACGTGTAGATTTGTTACAAAGATAGATGCCTTATGGGGAATTCTCTTGATGGAACTTGGTCTAAGCAATTAGACTTGACCATATTTTTCTCTGCAACCATTGTATCCTTCTAGCCAGTAGGGTCTAGCTATGCTAATGTGGTTGGTAATGCACTCTCTTCTTGTTGCTACTAAAGAATGTGCTCTTCATATACATGAGATGATGATTCAACATATATGGAAGAGTAGATAGCATCAAACTCATCTAAAAGGTAATCCTCATCATTGATATCCCCCATTATGTCTACAATAACATGCATAGGTTGAGAGGCAACCTTATGCATATTAGCATGTTCCTACTCAAGGATAGAGCTATCCTTGGAATCCTTCTTTCTATCCTCCACATCATGGGGGACTGTCTACTACAACAAATGATTCTCTTCTTGCTCAACTTGCAGTAGATCCTCATTCACTTGTAAAGGATCAAAAGCCATGATTTTTTCCTCAAGAGAAGGAACAACCTTGTTGTCTTTTTCTTCCTCAACAAAGGAGGGAAGCTCTTCAAATGGGAAGATTGGGTCATCCTTTTTCCATTCAAATGCTACCTCCTTTTCATCCTCCATATCATGAAGGGTTTTTTCAGTGCAACATATGTTCCTCAAATCGGGAAAATTACTTTTTAGACAAGCACAAGGCCTCAAGTTCATAGAAATCAATTTCCCCAATCCACTATGATGCCCCCATGTCACAATAGTCTTTATGATGGCTTGAATAAAAGAGAAACTCTTATTCCTAGAATTTTCTTCTCTATTGTAATATTTAATGAGGCTAAGGAGAAACCTTATACACATTGATGTGTTCTTCCTTGAGGATAAGGATTTCTCCTTGATGTTCTTTCTTTCCAACCTCGTGCTGCAACACATGTTCTTCAATTGGTGGCTTCTCATTTTCTATCTTTGATGTGGGTGAAGACATATCAACTTGTTCAGGAACTATAAGGAAGGGAAAATAATCATGTTGGGGCTCACCATAATTAACATGTGGAGATGTCTAAACTATAGGTTGATGTTCAGGGAAGCTTGAAGTAGAGATATGAGGAAGGCTTCTTTGTCTAAAGCTAGAAAATTTACTCCTTGGAGGCTCCTACACTTCAACTTTGTGCATTTGGGAAAGCTTGAGTCTTGCCTCCTACTCAAATCTCTCCTATCTTAATTCTTCCTCTTGCCACAAATGGAAGATAGTCTCCTAAGCCTTGTTCAAAATATCAAATGCCCCCAATACAAGGGTGCTAACACAAGGATCATTCTCCTATATCTCCTTGTCATCATTCAACTCCACAAGCCAAGAAGTCATAAGGAGCTTAACATAGGAAAATTTCCCACAATTTTTATCTGGGTATGGAGTTTCAACATAGTTGAAAGACTTGGAAAATTTAGCAAGCCTGGATTCCAAACTATTTGAACAAACTTAAAACTCAAAAAGCTTTGAGTTGAGGTTTGGGTAATTAGGTTGTTCACAACTAGGCTATGACTAATATAGGGGATGGGAGGGCTGAGGAATAGCCTCTTCATGATATGGGGTAAAGGGGGAAGCATCTATATGAAGGGGATCCATGATAAAGCATTTAGGAAAACAACTTCACAAAAATACTAAGGAAACATAAAATTGAAAATCATACCAATACCTGGTCAATTGAAATTGATAGATGCATAGAGTCACCATGGTGTTAGATGAATGCCTCCAAAGGCTGATGACGCTAAGTAAAAAACCAAAGTTATCAATGAATGGATCTTCAAACTGGCTAACTATTACACTTATGAATCTAATTCTATCCCATAGGGTGTGGCAAAAATTGTTATCACAAAAAGTTTGCACCCTTGCCTGAAGTTTGACCCATAGGAAACTTTGTGAAATATGAAAATAATATCCAAGCTGTGAGACTTGAATTGTGACATTGAGGCTCTAGAGAAGGCTAACTTCCTTACAATCACGATGCACCTAATTACTTCTTGAGGGGAAAAGGGAGAAGGAGATGCATGGAATCAAACTACCTAATTTAATCTAGAGGGGGTGATGCACCTAATTGAAGCAATTACAACTCTACCCAAGGATGCACAACACATTGATGAGACACCCAAATACACAAGTCTTGAATCTATTCTACCTTCTAAGAAACCACATATAGGTTTAGAACTAATCAAATGCTAAAAGGAAAGATATCTTCATAGTAAAAAAATCATTAATAGTTTGAACACAACATATAAGTCTAAGGAAGCAGAAAAGAAACATTCAAAGAGGAAAAATATATGCATAGACTCATGAATGATAAGAAGATGTAAGAAATCAACTATTTCATTAATGGAAGGCAAGGAATATAGTTGCAGAGCAGAAGGCCACTACAAGTAAACATAATAGAAGAGAGAAGAACCCTTTACAAATATTAATAACTTCCTTTTATAGAGTTTAGGCATAACTCTAATGTTTACATTAAAACTCTAACCTCAATCACTAAGTTCAAGTTGTAGAAGAGAAATAACAAAGAATCAAAAGGGATATTCGATTAGATGTATGCCCCTATGTAGAAAATTTGATCTTGCATGCAAATCAATCTTTAAAGAGATAGAAGCGACAGTCATAACTGCTCTAGCTGGGTAGATGGATAACCAAGATGGCAAAAGGATGAAATTTTCACTTACAAGGTATGGAGAATAAAAAATGAGTGGTTGTAGGTGATCAAAGGACATTTTTCCATTAGAGCTACTTGATTTTTTGTTCACAACCATGCTGGGTTAGCCATGTCATCAAGTCAATTAAATTCAATAGTCAACTTTTCCATGTTTCCCTATATCTCTAAAGCATTCTGCCAGATCATCCATCTTTCTATTTGTTATACTAATATGTGTTTGCTCCTATTTTATTTTTTTCTACTTTGCAACTCTTTATCTTCATTAACTACATCACATTACAAAACTCTGACACCTTCAATTTATGCATTATCACTACTTTAGAACTATCTCTCATTCTAGTCCACTAACCGTTGTGACCATGAAATGACCACCAAACTATCTTCATCACATCATTGCAAGTGCTCACTACTTAACACTTTATTTTCCTATGATGCTGTGATGCCCATTTATTAATTGTGTCACCTCCTTACAACTACCAAACACAAGCTTGTCTAAAATTGTGCAACATTATGATTTCTACCGTGGATGGCTACTACCATTGTTCAAAACTTGTGATGTTGCACTAGCCACTAACTCAACTATTTAAATTCATTTTGCAAATTTGTGACATAAATTTTTAAGTCATATCTTAACCTTGCAAGAGTGTATCAAAGGAATTTGCCACTTTGCTACCCAAACCTTGGGTTAACTTGAACTACATGCAACAATGAGAAACTATTAAACTTTACTTTCTCGAACCCTCATGACAGTTCAGGATTTAACATGTATTTTACATGTGACACTGCATTACTTGAATCTTTACCTTTGTTGCAGCTATGTAGCCATGAATATTAACTACAACACTAACCTTGCAACAATGCGAACAAGGCTTTTTGTAACCTTGTGACCTTTATCATTGTTGGTGTAAATAAGTATTTACTATTTACAATTTACTTCAGTTTACTTAGGTTAATGCATTGTTTTATTATTTATTTAGGTAAGACACTTAGGATTTTATGTACTATCATGAGTTGTCATGTTGACAACACAAAGGTACGCAACTCTAATTCAGCACATGGTGTCTACAACACTGGAGTTTGCATCATTCACTGAGTTGTCATGTAGACAACATAGTTATTCACACTCCCTATTTAGTACATGTTGTCTACACCGTTGATTTGTGTGATACACCATTGTAGGCTTATCCTCTCATCATTCCACTTACTTCTGTGCTTAATGGAGGATAACCCATATCTGATAGACATGTGCCTAGTTGTATGACTTATCATGTTGCTAACTTCTATGCATTCTAGAATCTCTCCAAATGCCTTTATATATAGACACTCCTAGTGTACTTTGATATGGCATATTGAATTAATATATTGTCATTCTAATCATACTCTCTCTTTGGTCTACAGTTGTGCTTGTGTTTGAGTTCCTTGGTCTTGGGTGAATTTTTCCCTAAGGAAAATTCAATATTCTCTACACATAGCCATTCAAAACCATTCATACTTCAGCACCTTGATTTGAATCTAGAGAATCTATAGAAATTGGGAGTGTCCAGAGCTAGATCTGACCTTGCCATTGTGTTTTGAACATCAATTTGGTGAAGATTGACTATAAATTTGTCTATGCTAAGCTAAAGTTGATTGTGAGGCAACAAATTTTTGCAAATCGACACCCAAAGGCACCAATTTACAAATTGGGTATGGTCATTTAATCGAACTGATTATTTGTTTTTCAGATTTGTATTTTATTTAATCTTACATTTTTTCAAATTTATATTTTCAAAAAAAATTCTTGCCCAGTTGGGTAGTTAGAGAATTTTTTTTTTTAGAACAAGACAATCAAACCCCAGCTCTACAATTTCGAAGGAATATTAATGAATTGCAAGCATATATTCCTTATTGGTGGGCATCTCATCATAATCCAGCAAGCATCATATTACATCCAGTGATTGAACCACATCCGGTTGGACCATGTCTTCACACAACTCAACGGCCTTTTTTTATTGCTTTCATGGGCATTGTTTTTTTAAAAACTCTATACTCCTGCTCCCCCACGAATGTGGGATAAACATTGGCAAAATTGATGATGTCAAAACAAAATCTGGTGCATATTTCAATTTTCAACAATTGCTTGCATTGCAAATTCTATTTCCTGGCACCATAAAATTGGCACCGGCCGTATAACTCACGACACAGGTTGTTAAAAAGGTTTTTGGCATCAAGCAAGGAATTCTAAAAACCCACAAGAATAGTCCAATAGTCAAATCTCTAACATGACATGTGGCATGCACTACAAACCCACCTCAGATAGCATTGTAAAAAAATCCACCATGCGGCTTCGACAACGAACCACCACGATATATTATACAGTTGTCAACATATTTGACTCAGAAATCTGACTAGATTGTCGCGTCTAAACCTAATCAATGCTAACTATACAATATGTCAGTCCCTACACATGCCTAAGTTAGCAACACATGGTGTACACCGCGGTGCCACATCGTATCCCAGTCAACTACCACATACCTAAACATGTCAATTTTTTGCCGTATGTCCATACAATTCTGTATTACCACGCCAACTGCTGATGTCATGCTGAGATCATCATAGGAGTACAAGTTGTTGATGTCATCACATCTATGTGCCTAAATTTGATGGTTGTCTAACTATCATTTTAGGAAAAATTAGAACTACTATGATGGATGTATGACTGTCAAATTTAACCCTATCTTTTTGTGGTGCAATCCTTCTCTAGATTGATTTTTGATTTTTGTAGTCCAACTTTGGGAGGCTAATACTCAATCATCTAGACTCCAAATTAGGTGCAATTTTTTTGAAACAGGGTAGAATTTCCTAAAATTTTCAGTGGTGTAGCTCTTTTTTTTTTGGTTTTGGTGCACAAATTTATTAGAATTTTCATTTTTTGATGACTGTACCTACATAATCTTGCATTTGGCAACTTCAAACGCTCCGTACGGGCACATCTGGACTTGAAAATAGGTTCTATTTTTTTTGAAAGTGCATTATTTTTTGTCTACTTTTCAGATTTGCAATCAGATTGTAGGGTTGTATGGAAAAAAGTGTCACTTTCAAAAATAGGGCCTTTGTTTGCTTTGTATTGCTTCAGAATTGTAGCACATTGTAAAGTTCTAGACTTATAATCTTTCAAGAGGTATTAACAAAAAAAATTAGAAGTCCACAAAGGCCAAATTGGAAAGTGGCCATTGTAATCACACTACTTATAAAGTGTCAAAAGAATCTATTTTGGGGGGGTTTCTTGATTTAGTGAAAAGGGGGAGTTTTCTTGGTGTTGTGTTCCTTCTTTTTTGCAATTTTCTTTCATTTTCTGCATTATGGGAAATTTTAAGTTTCCAAAATTAACTCCTTGTAACTATGCTACACGGTCAATAAAAATGTGGTATCACTTAATGCATAATGGAGTTTCTCAATATGTAGATGGTACCCTTCCTAAACCAGTAGGTGATAATGTATCAATGAGTGATATTTTAGCTTGGGTGCCAATGGATAGGAAAGCCCTAGGTGATATATGTTTGGAGGTTGATGACAAGATCATGTATCAAATTAAGAAGTCTTCTACATCCAAGGAAGCTTGGGATAACCTCAAAAACCTTTATGGTAAAGTGTTTGAAGAGGATATTTTCAAAATTGAAGATGAGCTTGTCTCCTTAGATCCTAAGTCATTTGATTCTATACAGGATTTCATCATTAAGGTGAATGAATTAAGGACAAAGCTTAGTGATTGTGGGAGTTCTATCAAAGATGATAGTTTGATCTATCTCATACATAACAAGCTACCATCAGAGTATTCCACATTTGTTTATTCTTTTAATACCTCAAAGACTACATTAGGGTCTACTTATAAGAAAGTCTCCTTTGATGAATATGCTTATCTGTTGGATACAAAAGAAAAGAAGTTGAAATCAATGGGGATTCTCAATTCACCTAAGTCTAAAGCATTGGTGGTCAATAATGAAGGTTTTCAAAATTCAATTGGACAGTCTTCAAATAAAGGAAAGGGTAAGAATAAGAAGTGGAAGAACAAATTAGAAGATGCAGAAAAGACAACATCACAATCCAATCAACAAGGTAAGTCTTCCTCAAATTCGAACAAGAAGGGTTTAACAATAAGGAGAAGAAAAAGTGTGCCTATTACAAGAAAATGGGTCATGAAGAACATTAGTATTATATTAAGAAGATTGATGAGTTGACCAACATCATAAGGTAAGGTAAGGTAAGGTGGTTTTATAGTCCACGACACTATGCCATAGTTTTTGGGTTTACATATGGTGACAGTGATATGGGACTACCTCGTACTCTTAATGTTTCACTGCCTAATGCTTATAAGGATAAAGGTTCTTCTTTAGATTCAAAGGGCAAAGGGCAAGTACTTATGGCAAATACAAATTCTTTAAAGGAATGGATTCTTGTCTCAGGTGCCTCCTATCATATGGGTTCTTCAAAGGAGGATTTTTCTTCAATGAAGGTCAAAGGTACCACACATCTTTGTGGGAGATGATACTAAAATGGAAGTTGAAGGAAAAGGAAATGTGGAAATAGAAAATGGAGAGTTTCAAGATGTTCGCTATGTTCCAAACCTAAGTTCAAATCTCCTATCAACCTACCAAATCACTCACCTTAGAGATGGACATAGAGTTGACTTCCTCCTAGACTTAGTATAGGTGCACAATCTAAAAGATGACTCCATGGTTGTAGTAGGGAAAGTGAATCATGGAAAAATGTTATATTCTTTCTCCTATTTTGTGCCCAAGTCTCCTTTAAAGGCCTTATTATCTCAATCCAATTCAAACATGCAATTATGGCATGAGTGATATGGATATCTTTCCTTTGCTATCTTCAACAACTTTGCAAAAATAGAATGGTCAAAGGTCTACCCAAAATCAACTTTTCCCACAGTGAATGTTCAATAGATTTAGTGGATATGCATCTAGAGGGGAAGTTACAGAAAGGGAAGTCTTCAAGAGCACCAATTTTTCTATAGATGGTTCACATGGTATTAGCAGGATCTTTTGTAGTGACATCAATTAGTCAAGGTTTCTATATACTTACTTTCATTGATGAATTTTCAAGATACACTTGGATCTACTTTCTTCATCATAAGAATGAAGTGTTGGACAAGGTTTTAGCCTTCAAGACTCATGTTGAACAAAAATTGAGAAAAGCCATCAAAGTTCTCAGAATGGACAATGGAAGTAGATATGTGAATATAAGACTAAAAGACTTTTGTAGACTTGAGGGAATTGATCTTCAGAATCCACTAGCATTTAGTCTACATAAGATAGATGTTGCAACATTGAGGATCTGTACTCTTAAGTCTATGGCAAGTTGCATGATACAAGCTAAGTCTTTTGATCCATCACTCAAAGTTGAAGCAATTAGTAGTGCCACTCACATTCTAAACAGGTCTCCTCATCTACCCTTAGATGGAAAGACTCCTTTTGAGGCATTGTGTGGTAGAAAACCTATTGTGACACACTTCAGAGTCTTTGGTTGTCTTGCATAGGCAAAGATATCTTCTAGGGGATGCAAGGCATAGTCATCTTGACCTTGTACTTTCATTGGTTATAAAGATGGTGTGAAGGCATATAAACTCATGGATCTAGAGACACATCAGATCTTTGTGGAGAAGGATGTACACTTTGAGGAAAGTTCACCAAGCTTTTCCTCTAATCCTCTCCACACATCATACCATGTGCAAACTGATAGTGATACTAGTGATAGTGCTTCAATAGATTCAAATATGTGGGGTTCTATCGATAGTTGCAGTGAGAGGTCACTACATTAGTACAATCCACATGCATATATTGCCACAGTGATAGGTCCAACAAAGCAAGGTACATCCAGTCTTCTAGGTGCAACTTTAGTGATAGATTTGAGAGATAGTATTCATGATGCAGCAACACCTTCTTTAGTTATCATGAGGGCTCCATTTGGCCCTCTTGTTCATTCTCTACATAATCAATCATCAAAAGTTGAAGTGATTGTGGATACTTATGATCAATAGTTGTAGGGGGGTTCTTCATCAGCTAAGGATATAGATAGTTCTTTGAGATAGATTCTTCAGCTAGATGAGTAGGTTTTAGAGACATCACTTATCTATGGGATTCTTTCCACACATAGCGGAAGCATCACATTTGTACCTTTGGCATTTTTTCTTCCTAAGGGGAGGAACACCATTCTACAGTTTTGGATCAGCTCCTTCATCGGAGTAGTCATTGGTAGCCATTCTTCTTTTGGGGGGAGGCACCTATCCTATCTCTCTTCCTCTTCTCTTTTTTCTCTTATGTATATACTAGATGTATGTCATAATCGAGGGGTCTTGGTTACTCCATCTATCCATACATCATATGTTTTTTTCATCTCTCTTTTTGGGGAGGGTTTTTCCCATGAGGTTTTCCCTCTTTCTCCACTTTATGAGAGATTGCATTTCATTATGTACATGGGTACCTAACATGGCCCAGTAGTTGGGACCCATCATGCATTGCATCCTAGATTTCATAAGCTTAAGGGCATTCCCCTAAGTTACACTTAAGGGGGGGGGGGGGTGTTGGTGTAAATAAGTATTTACTTTTTACACTTTACTTAATTTTACTTAGGTTAATGCATTATTTTATTATTTATTTAGGTGAGACACTTAGGAGTTTGTGTACTCTCATGAGTTGTCATGTTGACAACACAGAAGTATGCAACTCTAATTTAGCACATGGTGTCTACAACACTGGAGTTTGCATCATTCACTGAGTTATCATGTAGACAACATAGTTATTTGCACTCCCTTTTTAGCACATGTTGTCTACACCACTAATTTGTGTGATACACCATTGTAGGCTTATCCTTTCATCATCGCACTTACTTCTATGCTTAATGGAGGATAACCCATATTTGGTGGACATGTGCCTAGTTGTATGACTTATCATGTTGTTGACTTCTATGCATTCTAGAAGCTCTCCAGAGGCCTTTATATATATGCACTCCTAGTGTACTTTGATATGGCATATTGAATGAATATATCATCATTTTGATCATACTCTCTATTTGGTCTATAGTTGCACTTGTGTTTGAGTTCCTTTGTCTTGGGTGAATTCTACCCTAAGGAAAATTCTTACAAACACAGGTTAGATTTAAATCCTTGTGAGGATGCAAAAAATTAAAAATTAATTGCTATTTGTAGCCCTTCACACAATCACAGCTGAAAATCCTTGTTCTTGGCTTGACCATGGGATACTATGATGACCATCAAACTGATTGTTCACTCCATCGTAGCCACTTGCTACAACCTATTTACCCCATAATGTTGCAAAAGCCTCCTAGAGTTAACATTTTCTTTCAATCACAACATCACAGCTTGAAAATTTGACTCATCTTTAACCTTGCAAAGCTGTGACCAAAGCATTTTGTCACTTCATAGAATTAACCCTGAGTAACCTTTAACTCCTTGTGAAGCAGTGAAAGCCTTGAATCTTGGCTGACATTATTGACCTTCACACTATCGTAACTCATTTCCTCATTGGCCATGTTGACCTGTGAGGCTCTGAAGACCCTCCTCAACTATTGATCTCCACTTCACAATCGTAAACTGCTTATTTTTGCTAACCATTGTAACCCAACGATGACCACCTAATTCCCTTCATAGAAGCTTCACAACTTAAGCAATCAAAGCTTTTCAATGGAGTGATACCGATTTGAGATCAACAACATTTATCAACAAGACACTCATTTGGAATGGATCATTAACTTGCCTCTTAACCTTGTGAAGACGAGATGAAGGATCTCTTATGAATTGGGCCCTCCAAGACATGCTTCCAATGCCCGAAACTACTCATCACTATAGAAATAACAATACGAACTAGAATCTCCCATCACTATATTTATTTTTTGCATTTTGTGCATATCAATAACCAAGATCACTATAACCTATAATGATAGGGTAATTTTCTCCCTTGTTCTAGAAAACTGCCTAGCAAGCCTAAGCGAGAATGAAACTACACCACAATTTTTGACTTGCAAATGTCAAATGGGTATAAATGTGTTCATTTGATAGTAGACTCATTCAATATAGCTCCCATGATACACAAAACTACACTATTTATTTCCATGCACTTGATACGACACTGTGTTTTTATGCAACCAAGGATACCTAAAAATGTGGCCAAAAAATGAAGAACTCATTCCATGAAAGATATCTTAGATCGGTTATTTGTGATGGAATAAATGGTGACAAAAAATATAAACAATAACTAGATCTTTTTTATTATGTGTTTAGATTTATTTTCGTGTTTATGGATGTTATGGATTGTTAGATCTATTTCAATTTATGGTTATATGATTCATGATGCTGATATGAGACGTGTTAATGGTGAATAAATTTGATTTGTTTCAAGAAGATAAAAGTTTGATAGATCTTGATTCACCACCCTCCCCCTGCCACTTTTAGTATCTTACTTTCCCAATAGACTTCCAACACAAGTTAGAGTTCAATGGACTAGGCATGATAGACATAGAGGTCTTTAAGATGACACGACCAACCTTAATAGGTAATATTATAATCCCCAAAGTATGTTTAGCAATGTTATCAAATTTATGAATAGGTATATAATTAGGTTGAATATTTAAAATATATGGTTGTATAGATTTTAACATGTCTATGATACAAATATCCAAGCCTGAACCATTAACAATTAAAGTGTGTTGTATGATGTTTCTATTAATAGATAAAACAACCATAAGAGCATCATACATGTTCTAAATCTCTAGAGGAGGAAGATTATCTCTAGTGAAGCCAATAGAAGGAACATATGACACAATATACACACAATCCAAAAATGAATTAATAGTATCTGCAATAGGTGATGGAGTTGGAAGAGTAGATAAAGCATTTTGTAAAGCTTCATAGTAAGACGTAGGTGAAGTTTGCACGAATTCCTAGAGAGAAATCTTAGTAGGAATAGCTCATAGTTGCTCCGCTAAATCATATTTTTTGAAAGAAATAGTTAGTAATCAAGGTTCTTGAGGAAGCATAGGTTGAGAAGGTTGCCAAGAGATAGGAACAATAGGTTGAGGATTATTCTGAGTGCAATAAGAATGATAAACAAAATCTTGATCAATGAAATAATTCAAGGGGTTTGTAGGTTTACCCTTGATACTAATCTTAAGAAAACCCTTAAAAGTCATCAAAGGCTTCATATAGCATACATGAGGTGCATCAATAGAACAAATAGTTGTAGAAAAAGGAATCATGCACATAAATTATCATAAAAAAGTTCTTGAAG
This sequence comes from Cupressus sempervirens, assembly GCA_028749045.1. Taxonomy (NCBI): domain Eukaryota; kingdom Viridiplantae; phylum Streptophyta; class Pinopsida; order Cupressales; family Cupressaceae; genus Cupressus; species Cupressus sempervirens. Next base: position 604,363,852 of record CM053791.1, on the reverse strand, counting down.
AAGAGGCATGTCAAGGTGAAAATGTGAATCAAGGATAACAAAGTTTAACTTCATCATAAATACCACTATCACAACTCAAAGAGGGACTTAAGGAGATTGACCCCTTCTATTCCAAATCTAAGGTAATTAGAATTATGAAGATTAGTGCCAACTGAGTGATAAAGGAGCACTAATGAAAACAAATATATAATGGTTATAAGATTGGAGAAAGGATACAAAGGTCCTTAAAACCCTAATTTAGCAAGAGCTATGAAGATTAATTAGGTAGATGTGCAATATAGAATTAAGAAAATGTTATAGTGTATCAAAATGAAAGAGGGAAAAAGATATACCATGTGAAAAACCTAAAAATGGGCTATCAAATAATCTCTGAAAGCACTAATTTTGGTTAACAAGCCTAAAAATGATGCTACAGACAAAATCCATAAATTGTTCGGTGAGAAATCAAGGGTGACATGGTCAAATAATGGTCACAATGTGACCTTGATGGAATTATTACGAGCGAATAGTCAAGGTCAAATTGGAGAAATCAGGATTGACCTAGAGCTAATCAGGGGTGCAATGCGTCCCCAATGATGGAGCCCAATGCTAATTTCAATTTTGCAATTTTGTAAAAAAGATGAAAAAGGTGCTCAGATTTTCCATCCGTTCATCAATCTTATATCTGCAAGCTGCAATATATATATTTTTGGTTGATGGAGGGTTTGCCTCAATCAAACCCTAGTTTAAGAATTAACCTTGAATTGAAATAATTGAAATAACATGAATGTATTATAAATGTGAAAATTCACCTTACAATAGTCAAATCTCTCAAATCAAATGTAGTGTGCACCCCTAATGACAAAGTCCAAAGCTGATTTCAATTTTGCAATTTTGTAAAAAAGACGAAAAGGGTACTCAAAGTTTCTATCAGTTCATCAATTTGAGATCTGTAAGTTGTAATATATATATATATATATATATATATATATATATATATATATATATATATATATATATATATATATATATATATATATATATAGTTGATGGGGGGTTTACCTCAATCAAACCCCAATTTAGAAATTGAGCTTGAATTGAAATAATTCACCTTACGATAGTCGGATCTCTCAAATCAAATGTAGTGTGCTCACTTCATCAATTCATTTGGATCAAGAAGATAAAGATGAATGGATGTAGAAGATTGAACAAATGATCTTGAATGGATGGAAGGAGATTGTGAAGATGGCTCCCGTAATTGTTTCAATGCTTGAATCCTTGATCTTCAATGAAGGAATAGCTTGAAGAATGTTTGAAGACTTGAATACTTGGGGTGCTTGAGAGTGATTACTTGATCTTGTGAATGCGTGATATATAAAATGCTTGTGGTGTGAAAATGAAATGAGAAGACTCCCTTTTATAGAGATCTCAAAGTTCCCAACGCCTCTCACTTTAAAATGAGGCAAGACCCATCTTAAAGTGGAACAATAAATGAGATTTGTTAGGGAAGTAAATTAAGGATTAATATTTTAAATTAATAAATGGTCTACCCCAAATTATAAAATAAGATGAGACACACAATATTAATTTATAGAGGAGATAAAATATTATCTAAGAAAGGACCAATTTTAAATATTAATTTAAATTAATTAAGAACAAGGACACAATTTTTAAGAAATATAAAGGTCTAACCCATTTATATTAATTCTAAGTTAATAAAAGATCCAATGAGATGAAATTAACTATTTAAATGGAGGAAGAATAGAGGATAAATGTAAATAAATTATATAGTTACATTAAATGGATGCTAAACCTTCATTAAATTGGAGTGCTTCCAATATAAGATAGTACAAGGAAGAAGAGTGAGAAAGTAGATCATGGTGATTCCAAATCCAACACATCCTCCTTACAAAGATGATTCTTATCTAAAGTGTCATTCCTAAGAAGCTCATATTGCTAGATTGTGAGAAACCTTATCTCTTCAAATTATGAAATTGAATATCTTTGATGATTCTTAATTGATTCTGCAACAAATAAAGGGTTTGTCTCAAGCTAATAATGATAAAATGATGAAATATCATGAACAAGCTCTTGATCTATTGAACAAATTCTCATCTTATGACATCTAGTTTGCTCCTCGTAAGGATAATAGGCATGTCAATGCTATGGCTAGTGCGACATCACTCTTGTGTCTTGATGATAATAAAGGTTTTTAGTTCACTATTCACACTTTTTTGGAACCTTATATTTTAGATAATGATTTTGATGTAGATCAGTTTTGTAACCTCAATTTTGATGAATGGTTGCTAATATCTTCTACTACTTGAAAGATGAAACTTTTCCTAAATCTTCTTCATGAAATACTTGTAATCATATTATAAAATTGGACGTTTGATATGTTTTTGGCTAGTAGTTTATATAAAATATTTTATGATGGTCATTTTCTAAGATGTATAGGAAACAACAAAATCTTATTTGCTTTACAAGAAGCTAATACTAGATCCTGTGATGGGAATTTTGGTGGAAATTTATTGGTTAAAACATTATTATGAATGAGATATTATTGGTATGCAATGAAACAAGATTCTTTTTCTTCTGTCAAGAAATGTTTGCAATGTCAAAAAAATAGTAATCTTATCCATGCTCCTGATACTATGCTCTACACTCAACTAGCTTCTTGGAATTTCAGTGTTTGGGGTCTAAACCTCAGTGGCATGATAATTCCTCCTTCCTCACGAGGACATACCTATATCTTAATAGATACAAATTACTTTACTAAATGGGTTAAATTTGTTCATCTTCAATCTACTATGAAAAAAGTTATTTATGATTTCATTCTTAAAAATATTATCTCTTGATTTGGTATTCCTTCTACTATTATTTATGATAATGGAACCTCTTTCAAAAATTAGGAAGTTAAGAAATTCATGGAGAAATATCCTATTCATTAGAGATTTTCTACTCCTTATTATCCTCAATCTAATGGTCAAGCTAAAGCATCTAACAAAGTTGTTGAGAAAATATTATGGAAATAAGTGAAAAAGCATGGAAAATATTGACATATTCAACTCACATAGGCTTTATGGGCTTATAGAACTAGAGTTGATACTGCTGCTAGTACCTCTCTCTATAACTTGGAAAATGGTATAGATGTTACTATGGCTTTAGAATTAGAAATTATTTCTCTTTGAGTCTCTTTTCATTGAATTATTGATAATGATACATTTAGAGAAAAAAATTATAAGAATTAGAAATTTTATAAGAACAATGAATCAATGCATTGGAACATTTAATAGCTTATCATAAATCTCTTGAAAAACACTATACTATTAAATTGCTTGAATGCTCCTTTTCTTGGGGGTTATCTTGCTTTTTATGAAAACCAACAAAATGTTAATGCTCTACTAGATAAAAATGAAAAATTAAGTCCTAATTGGTTAGGTCCTTTTGTGGAAACTAAAGTTTAAAACTCTAGTGCATACAAGATTGCTGATATTGATGGTGTTCCTCTTAAGGAACCTATTAATATTATGCATCTTCATCCTTATTGTGTCTAGCTTACATTTCTTATCATACTTATGTTTCTCCTAATAGAATAATTCATCATGTTTTATTTGTGTGCAATATAGTGATTCCCAAAATATTATTATAGAAACATTGGTATTCTCTCTATTATTGTTATTTTTATGCAATTAATTTAAACATTAATCATAGAAATCTCATATATTTAATAAAAATTTGGTATCTATGGAGGTATTATAAAATATATGCCTTTATATGTCATCTATCTATCTATCTTAATACTCCATCAAGTGATGACTCCCTAATCTCTCTCATCCATGGTGTGAGGAGGACATTTTTTGGGATGCAATGCTACATGTATGGCTCCTAGATAAGCTAAACTTCATCATGCATTATTTCATCACTTGTAGCTTGGTCTCTAGCTCTACTATGTGATGTTGGAGTCGCTTTGCATTCTCCTATCTCAATCATATGTCTAGAGTGGCAAACAAAAAGATGTCAGCATGTATGCCTAGATATCTCTATCCTCTAACCTCATGTTGTTGGATAGATGGTATCTGTTAACACAAAAGTCTACGCCCTTGCTTGAGGAACTACTTCTCAAGTGACCTTGTGTAACATGGAAACAAACTCCAAGTGTGGGACTTGCATTCTGAGACTAAATCTCTAGAGAAGTTTGGCTTCCTTACTATTAGGATGCACCTAAACTATCACTTGGAAGGAAAAGGGAGAAGGAGAACTAAAAGAAAATGTAGAAAGGGAAACGGGGTGATGTACCAAGATAGAAATATGGTTACAACTCTACTTGTAGATGCACTACACATCAATGAAATCTTGAAATGTACTAGACTTGACTTTAATCTATCTCCCAAAGTGACAAGAGGGTCTAAAACTGTGAAATGTTGAAAGGAAAGGTAATTTTTGCTTATGTAACAATTGCCAAAATGTTAAACACAACATTAAACTTAAGAAAGTAGAAAGAAGAAATTTACTACAAGGCATATACATGCACTAGAAAACAAAATGGAAAGGGAAGGTAAGGAACAAAGATTTCATTAATGGAAGGCAAGGAATTACATAGCACAATGCTGCCACAAAAAATGTAGATAGAGAAGAAACCAGATAAAGTACTTACAACTTGCCTTAATAAAGTTCAGGCATAACTCAAATCTAACTTGAATTTCAAACCCCACAAGATGGAGTCAAGTTGTAGAGAGGAGCAATAAATTAATATCATAACTAAATCTAATCTTGAAATCAATTTGCTATAGTGAAGTGACAAGAAGGGCAAAACAAATGCATTCAACCATAGGAAGTCAAACCCCATGAGATTTGATCATTATAATCACTTATGAGGCATGGAGATGCATAAATGTTGTGCAAACAAGGCCAAAGAATTTCATTCAACATTAAATAATAGTCCTTGTAATGTGTCATGGCTGTAACAAATAAATTCACGTCACTATAAAAAAAAAGGGATGGGATAACAAACAATGTTAACCTGCCACAAAAATTATAGAGTTGACCTGCATGGAATAAATCTAATTTGCCTAGAAAAGGTGTGAACCATTGATGTAGATCTTTATTTTGAAATAAATAACCTAGATGTTGTAAAACTTTCCACAATAGATGAATAAAACACAACCATAGATCCAAGATCTTCTTCAAAAGAATGGACAACCCTAATGCATCTAGAAAATATCCAAAGATTTGCAACCTAGCACAAGAAAGATCTACCACATGGTATGAAACTGTTGGTTGGCACATTTCCCAAATGCATGATTGAAGAGACAACAACAATTTCATGATTTTGTAGAATCAAAATGGTAGGCCTTTCGAAATAGTGAATTTCACTTTCTTAGAAAGAGAAACAAAGTAATTCTCCAAAATGGTGAAAATTGTTAATGTAAAATGATAACCCCAACAGAGAATGTGTGTTAACCCACAACTTGGCAAATGAATGAAAATAGGACAACTTAGTCAATGAATAAACTGAACTAGCTCAATCAATAAAGGAATTGATCCAACTCAACTAATGTAGGGATTGAGTTAACACGAGATGTTAACCCAACCAAAAAGTGTGTTAACCCACATCAAGGAATCTAACATGTTAAATATCTCTCAGATTGGTTATGAGTGATTAGTTGAATGGGGAGCAAAAATGGCCAACATTCTTGATGACTTAAAGGCGATGCTTGCTTGTTAAGAATAGATCAGTGGCCTTAAGAAATCCATTAGGCATAGAATCACCAAAAGAAATGACACATTATCCCACCTATAACTGCACAAAATTTTGCAACCAGCAAAAATAAAAATAGCTCTAGGGAGTTCCAAAAAAGGGAGGAAATGTGCTCATGCACTTCTTGGAAAGCACAAAAGTCCTACTCTACTATGTACAAATATATATAATGAAAAAAATAAAAATAAAGCCATCAATTATCTTGTTGAAATAGTTTACTTTCCTCACAAGTTGATTCTTTCTCCCATGCACATGGGTGACTAAAGATAGCAGCAAGCATAGAAAACATGCTGCTACATGGAATACCTCCTTCCCAATGCTGAAAATGATGAAGCTACTCTCTAGCACTAGGATGCCTTGATTCTAAGCAAGACAGACTTACTCCTACTTATGGCCTTCTCCCTCATGCTTTGGAATGAGCATGATTGGGGGAAACTTGCATTATTGTAGAGCTAGATACCTAATGGGGCATCCTCTTGATGGCTTCAGATCTAAGAAATCAATCTTGATCGTGTTGTACTCTAGAAAACTTGTATCTCCATGGCTAGTGATGTGTGTGTCTCCTCATGTTGTTGCAGAAGGGGATGACTACTCTATATAAAGTGAGAAAATTTCATCCTTGGGGGCTCTTATGCTTTAGCCACTTGCAACTAGACAAGCTTTAGCTTTGTCTTGTCTGCTACAATAGCCAACTTTCTCGTGAGCTCCTCCTAAAATCAAGCCATCCTCACCTTATACTCCAAAGAGTGGAGGTGGGCCAAAACATCACTTTCATTCTCATAATATGGAGGGTAGAAGTAGGGTTTCTATGAAGTAGGTCCATGTTGAAGCATTTAAACAAGAGATTTCAGAGAAACATAAAAAAGATCAGAAGATATTTACACAAACCAACACTTGATCTGTTGAAATTAGAAGATGCATAGAGTCATCATGATGTTGGATTAAATGTATCAAAAGGTTGATTTCACTAAGAATAACACCTAAATTCTCAATGCATAAGATTGGATTAGCTTCCATTGGACTTGTGCAACTGAAAATGTTTGTCCCATTGGGTGTGCAAAAAACTATTGACACAAAAGTCTACACCCTTGCCTGAGGAACTACTTCTCAAGTGACCTTGTGTAACATGAAAATAACCTCTAAGTGTGAGACTTGCACTCTAAGACTGAATCTTTGAAGAATGCCAGCTACCTTACTATCAGGATACACCTAAACTACCACTTGGAAGGAAAAAGGAGAAGGAGAACTAAAAGAAAATGTAGAAAGGGAAAGGGGGTGATGCACTTAGATAGAAATATGATTACAACTTTTCTTGTAGATGCACTATACATCAATGAAATCTTGAAATACACTAGAATTGACTTCAATGTATCTCCCAAAGTGACATGAGGGTCTAAAGCTGGTGAAATGCTAAAAGGAAAGATAAATTTCACTTATGCAACAATTGCCAACAAATTAAAGAAAACATGTAAACTTAAGAAAATGGAAAGAAAACATTTACTACAAGTCATATACATGCACTAGACAAAAAAATGGAAAGAGAAGGTAAGGAACATAGATTTCATTAATGGAAGGCAATGAATTACATAGCATAATGCTATTGCAAAAAATGTGGATAGAGAAAAACTCAGAAAAAGTATTTACAACTTGCCTTTATAGAGTTTAGGCATTACTCGAATGTAACTTGAAGTTCAAACACCACAAGATGGAGTCAAGTTGTAGAGAGTAGAAATAAATGAATATCATAACTATATTTGATCTTGAAATTAATCTATTGTAGTGAAGTGATAGGAAGGGCAAAATAAATGCTATGGAGATACATATATGTCATGCAAATAAGGCCAAATGATATCGTTCAACATTAAAGAATAGTCCTTGTAATTTTTCATGATTACAGCAAATAAATTCACACTACTGTTAAAAAACATGGCATGGGATAACACACAGTGTTAACCTGCCATGAAAATTATAGAGTTGACTTGAGTGGAATAAATCTAATTTGTCTAGAAAAGGTGTGAACCATTGATGTAGATCTTCATTTTGAAATAAATGACCCAAATGCTGCAAAAATCTCCTCAACAGATGAATAAAATGCAACCGTAGATCTAAGATCTTCTTTAAAAGAATGGATGACTTGGATGCATCCAAAAAATATCCAAATATTTGTAGCCCAACACAAGAAAGATTTGCCACATGGCATGAAACTTTTGGTCAACGCATTTCCCAAATGCATGGTTGAAGAGACAACAACAATTTTGCAATTTTGTAGAAGTAAAAGGGCAAGCCTTCTAAAATAGAAAATTTCTCTATTTCAGAATGAGCAACAAAGTCATTCTCTAAAATGGAAAAAATGGTTAATGCAAAATGTTAACCTTGACAAAAAATGTGTGTTAACCCACAACTCAGTAAATGAAGAAAAATAAGACAACTTAGTCAATGAACAAACTAAACTAGCTCTGTCAATAAAGGAACTAAGTTAACTCAACTTATGTAGAGGCCAAGTTAACACAAGATGTTAACCCAACCAAAAAGTGTGTTAACCCACATCAAAGAATCCAACCCATTGAAAATCTCTTAGATTGATTATCAGTGATGGGTTGAATGAGGGACAAAAATGGCCAATAGTATCCTTAAAGATATAGATAGGTCATTTAGGACCTCACTCACAAAGCTCCTCCACTCTCTCTATGTACTTTTAATCATACCATATATAATTTCATCAACATTATCTTCTCTCTCTCAAAGTCAATTTCAAATCTATAATTTTTTTAAAAACTCTACCTACTATCCCTTAGAGTACTTTTTCTCTCTCTTTGATGTTGAGGGTGGGGGCATGGACTGACTACTCTTTGCATGCTCTCATTATTTTGGCGATCGGAGTGGTGTATCACTCTAGGACTGTGGGTATCATGACCATAATGGTATATCAATAATGATAAAATTTGGCTCCTCATCTATCACATGATCTGGTGATAGCATCTCCTCTTCTCTCTCCTCTATAGTGGCCTCCTCTACCAAAGGTGGTTGTCTCTCATCTCTTCTCTCCTCTGGCTCAGGGATCTCCTCATCTATCATCTTAGGTGTTGGGTGATCCTTGTCCTCCATCTTCTCACCCTCTTTAATGACCTTGTCTTCATCTCTACTAGCTCCTCTATGAGCTCTTTAGAGTAGACTTGGGTCTCTTGTGGGATGTTCTAGTGGAAAGATGGGCCTAACTCCATGTTTGATCCATTAGAAGATGTACTCCTTTATAAAACCTACATATAATTCTATTTTTTTTGGACATCCTCTCCCTTCTTTGTACAACTAGAGGTGATATGAACTATTATAGGTTAATGTATAGCTTTGTCTATTTGAATATATCTCTAAGGATGGGTATATTGTGGCACTGCCCTTGGTACACCTTGTTGCAAGATAAACTATCTCAATACTTTATCATAGTAGCATGGCATGATCACATGTCTCTACCATCTCTCAAGGAATCTCCTCCTCTATGATTATCTCATCTAGTATGCAATATCAAGCCACTTTGTCATCTTGAGATATGGTCTCTACACTATTTGATCTCCTTGCATGTGATCAAATCTAACTCTTCAAAATAATGTGTCTCCAAACTACCATGACTTAGAAAAGAGATATTCATATACTCTTAGAAGCCTCTGATCTAGTTCTACAAGAAATCCTTCTAGCCTGGTGCATGTAAAAATCTTGAACAACCATACTTGTAAGAGTGTACATATTTTCATAATGTCTCTCTAGTATTTGGCGAGTCTATTCAACTCTGAATATAGAGTAGCTAGCATACTCCCACCCCATGCAAGCATTGATCACTCTCTCTCTACCACTCATACCAAATGTTTAAAATTTGACAAGAATATTTTCCCCATTCCATTTGGGTTCACGATGTAACTTAATATGTAACATATCCACCATGTCAACAAAGGAGTGCCACCTAGAATGATATCATATAGATCAATTTGATATGCTCTTGATATCATTAATGATCTCCATCTTATATGATTCTCCTCATCATCAAATACTTGATTTGCATTTCTACTAGTATGAGGCCACACTAGAAGTCCTTTGATAGGAAAACATAGTATCATGTATACATATCTAGCATAATAGTGGTCTCTATGGTGGGAAGATGGAATGTACATTTATCCTTTTTCCACAACTCTATCAATGCTAACATCATGCTTTAATGAAATATCAACTACAAAAGCTGGCCTACCCAATATAGGCCCATATTTCTAAGGAGTTAAATGTATTCCATGTTCTTATTGTGCATACTATCCTAGATGAAGTGCATCATGTATTGTTGGAAATAATTCAGACTAACAAGGTTACTGAGAGGGGAGGGGTGAATCAGTAACCCTAAAAATTTAATTCAATTATGTATAATAACACATTCACCATTCATCCATCTAATCTACTATATGCATGAAAACATTTATAACACATGAACACACTGATTTGGTGACCCAAAAACCTTCCAATTAGAAAGTAAAACTGGGGTGGGGATGATGCCCACAAAACTTCAATACTACAGTATAAAGTTGGCCGGTTAAGGCTTACAATGATCACTTCTGATGATCTGCCCTGTTAGGAGCAAGTAGGATTTCTAGATCCACCTTGTTAGAGGATTTACAAACATACAATGAAGTATGCACTCTGTTAGGATATTTACAAAAGACTACTAGATCTACCCTATTAAAGGATTTACAAATTGGTTCACCTATTAGGATGAAGCAGTGGATCTAGTTACAACTGATTGCTGATAAGATCGCTTGTGCTTTGATCACCTGATGTGATGGATATAGCTTTTCTGCATCAATTGTTGACCTTACTGTATTCTGCTTTTCCTCTTTTCAAATATTGTAATATAACACCAACGATGATCAATATTTCATTATTTCAAATGATATATATCATTCCAATATTTACACTGGCAAGGTCGGCCAATCACAAGTGAACAAACATTACTGAGTCGGCCAGATAGTAGAAAACTCGAGTTCCTTAAACTGACTCGGTGACCTTCTGATACTCGACATCCACTACAATAAACTGCATTGTCATGCACTCGGTAAGAGTAGAGGCATGGTCCAGACTAATCATTCTAAGTAGCTTGGAACTCAGTAACCATTGGTGACTTAGTGAATATTGTGTCACTTGGTAAAAACTGAATCCATTGATAACCTTCTTCACTTGGTAAACACTGATTCCTTTATTTACCTTTTTTCTTGGTAAACACTGATTCCTTCATTTACCTTGTTTACACGGTAAACACTGATTCCTTCATTTACCTTGTTTACACGATAAACACTGATTTCTTTGTTTACCTTGATCAATCGGTAAACATTGATTTCTTTGTTTACCTTGATCACTTGGTAAACACTAAGTTCTTTGTTTACCTTGATCACTCAATAAACACTAAGTTCTACTAATGACTCGATGAGCACTGACTACTGGGTAAACACTACGAAGCTCGGTAACCACTAACTGCTTGGAGAACACTGTTCTTCTCGGTAACCATTATGAACTCGGCAAATACTGTTGAACTGCCCATATGCTTGATTTCCAAAGGAATGCTCGGTATCAACTGTAGACTGAGTGATGAGCTCGGTAATCATTCAAAATTGAATAAGTGTTGTAACTAATGACAAATATATCATAATTCCAACAATCTCCCCCTTTGGCATTAGTGACAAAAACACTTATGAGCCAAAACTTATATACAATATCTGACACACTGGTGACTGATTCTACTAAATATACATGACTTCCTTACATATAACTCCCCCATACAATATACACAAGATATTTACATGAGTTATATGACTTTTATTCACAGTATCTCTTTGTCCCTTTGTACATTTATCTCACCAATATTTCTTCATGAGTATCTCTTTCTCCCCCTTTTTGACAATAATGCCAAAGAATAAAATAATATATTTACATAAAGACTCCAAAATGTGAGATAAACTCTAAATGTACTTGGAGAATGAGTTGCAGAGTCTTATCCCAGTTCTCTTGCAAGATTTTACATGTGGATAGAGCTATTTGAACTTCTGCAGAGAGTTCAATTACATGGTTTGCAATGGAGAAATTGTTGTCATGGATCAATGTTTTTGAATGGGCAATGTGCTTCTACATTGTGTCCATGATGGGAAAGATCATATTCTGAATATCTAACAATGTAGATTGGATCGTTGACTCTTCTCTCAACAATTTTGCTTGCTTTTCTGACAGAAATTTGATCCAAAGGTGATGAGATGAGGTTGAACTGGGGTCAAGCTTCAGGTGTTGTGTGCTTGCCTTTAGATCCTCATCTATCTTATTCAATTTCTCTCTTATTTCCTTAGTATACTCGGTAACATCACAAAGCTTAGCAAAAAGAGATGTTACATTATTAAAAGAATTTTCAATGTTGGCCAAAACTGTGGTTAATTCAACCTGTTTTATTGCTATATGCTGAGCAATGTGCTCAAGCACCTTATTATCAAAATTCTTTTCTGCCTTCTCTATCAACTTTTCTTGACCGGAGGTATCCTCATTGAATTTATTGATTGCCTCTTCTAATTGTAGCAAAATGTGTTGAGAAGTATCAACATCAACACCTATAGCCTTAGTAATATATTTTTCACTTCATCAATAATTTTAAACTCTCTATCTCTCTCATTCCTTAGTTCTTTATGCTTTGCCTTCAGTTCTATGCACTGACTGAGCAGTCTTAGTTCATCAACTGAAGCAATATCCGTATCTATCTTGGGAATGACAATTTTAGTATCTAGGTCTACATCCTTATCAATTGTCTTGCCTATAAGCAAAAGTTTTAATGGAGTCTTTGGTTTTTCTACTGTACTAACATCTTTGTCTTTGAAAACAGAGACAATGGTTGATTAGGTTAGACAAGCTGTCAAAACTGGAATAGGACCAACTAAAGGAAGACTGAGAGAGGGGCTAAATGTATCCAAAATTGATATACTTCCTAGAATTGATGTGCATACTGGAATATTTACAATTGAAGAGCTTACTGGTGCAAAAATTGGTGCTAATGTAGCTGAAGTTGACAAAATTGGAGAGCAAATTGGAAAACTTACTGTACATACTGTAGGAGGAATTGATACTTTTGATGTAGTGACTATTGCAGTGGATGACTCAGTAACTGAAGAAGTTACCTGCAGCTTGATAGATGAAGTGCTTGGCACTTGCATTGGGAATACCTGGAGCTAGGAGGAGATTGGTGAAGATTGAGCAATTAATGTGGCAGTAGTGCTCACAATCTCACTAGTGGAAGCTGTCTCTATAGTAACAGATTTTGGTGGAGACTGAGGAAGGGATGCAATAACTATTGCTGCAATTTTCACCGGATCATCTTCCTCCTTATCTGCCTCTTTATCTTCTTCCTCCTTTTCTTCTTCCTCTTTATTTTCCATTAGTGCATGCGGTTCTCCTGGTGAGGATGTGATGGGTGGAGTGCTATCAAGCTCATCATCATTGCTACTGTCATCATCTTTAATTTCTACTGGGTCTTCATTGGGCTTATGTAGATGATAGATATTTTTCCACATGTTTGTAGCATCATTTACAACATGTTCAATGTCTTTAATCAAAATCAAATAGGTGTGGAATATGATCATCATTTTACCTTCATGGCTTTTCATTTCAGTTTTTACTTCTGCTCTAGTGAGACTTGGTCGGAGATTCTTTAGGGATTGCTCATAAATATCTTTTACCATTTGGGTGGCTAACTCCCATCTCGGTTGCAATCTCTCTAGTAGTTCTTTTGAGATTTGAGGGGCAATCTGGTCTGGGGAGTATTTCTATTTACCCATTTTATTGAGTACCAGCTCCTCAATCTGCATTTTCTCAGCATCAGTTCTAGTTTCAAATTTCAATGCTTTGAAATTTGTGATGCTAGCTCCTTCCTCCAATTTTTTGAGCCTTTGCTTGAATGAGGGTGTAGGCTTGACTAGTATAGGTTCCTGCTTACCTTTCCTGGTTCTTCTGGAAAACACTGCAGTAGGATTCTTCTTAGGTTAGGTAATGATTACTTTACCTTTCTTCTTTGGCTATTCTTCTACAGATTCTCCTTCTCCTTCTTCTTCTCCTCCTTCTTCTTCTTCACCTTCTTCATCTTCACCTTTTCCCTCGGTGAGCATAAGAGGACCGGTAGAAATTTTTAATTGGCTATTTTCCTCTTGCCCTTGCTTATGGCCTGTGGTAGCTTGATTTCAAGCTCAATTCTGGCCTTAGCTTCATCATAGGTTCCAAAAATTTGTTGCCTTGGGTCTACTAGCTCATTTACTAGTGCTTCTATGATATCTTTGGTTTCATCAATATTTACCTCATAGGGAAGAGGATTCACCCATGCAACTCGGGGTCTGAGTGCCTGAATGTATACCTTATCACAGTCAACCATGAAGCATAAATCATCCTATAATCTTCAACAAGCTTTGGAGGAATTTTGAATTTGTTATTCATTCTTTCCTTGAAGTCTTCAAAATAATTATCCATAATACTATCAAAATTTTCACCCATTTCTGCTACAAATTCATTTATTTGATACAAAACCGGAATATCTTTTCTCCATACAACTGTACCTTTTGAAGGGAAAAAATTTTGTACATAGAAAAATAAACAAACTAAAAAAGAACCAAATTTACAAGAGTTGGTTTTTTAGGTCCTTATACTGTCCATGTTCTTATTAAGTTGTTTCAACACCACATCTGTTAGGTCAAATTCCATGTTTTCTTCATGACCTTATAGGCTAAGTCTACATCCTCACAAGGCATGCTATTCAATCTACTGGAACTATACATCTTATATGCAATTAAATAAATTCCAAATCTTAGCTCTGCATTAGATACATTGTTAGGTTTCAATCCTCTGCCATTCCATTTAGCTAGGGTTAACTTCTGAAGTTCATGTCGACTTAGGGTTTTAGTGGTTTTGGATTTTCTTAACATAGGTAAACCCGTGATCTTATGAATCATCTTCTTTGTTATTAGGACGGGTTGCTCTAACCACATTTGACCATTATGCACATGGCTTAAAATGTATCTTATCCATTTCATTTGAAAGTTCCTTGGCAAGTGTGGGATATGGGTCAAACCTTTGGTTTTCAGATGTTTGAACTCGGGTTTTAGGGTTCCATCCACACATAACTCAGCTAGGGCATTATCCATATCTAGTGTCCCTATTTCTTGAATAGTGCATTTGAAATGAGTACAAATGTCATTTATAAGTAGTACCTTTGGTGGAATTTGTGGTTGGGCTCCATGCAGGTCGAGCGATTCAACTATGGCAGGAACGAACTTGAAGGTAGGTGCTTTCCATTCTACTCCCTTCACAACCATTTCAAAGCCTCTCTTTGTCTTGTTGTTGCTAGTGCTTGTAGATGCCATTGCTGCTCAGTGAGTGAATGATTTTGTTAAACAAATTCTTCACTAGAAAATCACTTCAAATTGCTTGAACTCACTTTCGTGCTCTTGGAGATCTCTTTGTTGGATAGTGTTGTCCTTGATGTCACACAAAATGTCATATCAGTCTTTAATCTCAGTTAATCGAGTTTAGATAATGATAACTGAGCTCACTCGATCATCGAAGAAAATAAAACAGACAGTAATAACTGAGCTCACTCGATCATTGAAGGAAAGATGGAGAAGTCAGTTTTCACCAAGCTCAATCAGACATTGAAGGAAAGATGGAGAAGTCAGTTTTCACCGAGCTCACTCGGTCATCGAAGAAAAGATAGAGAAGTCAGTTTTCACCGAGCTCACTCGGTCATCAAAGTGGAGTCAGTTTCACCGAGCTCACTCGGTCATCACAGGGAACTCAGTGCTTACCGAGTTCACTCAGCGACTGAAGGATTTCATGGAATTCTCTGTATTAACCGGGCTCATTCGGTTAACACAAGAATTATTTTTTAACAAAGTTTACCGTGCTAGATCGACCAGTAAAGGGATTTTTTAAATCTTGCAAATCAGCCAACTGTTGGAATAATTGTTTTCCAAGTTATTTGAGCCGACTTGATAATCTGAAATATATATATATATATATAGAGTTATTCAAGTTGTAAAAGTGTGTGAGAAAAAAAAAAGGTGTAAAAACAAGTAAAGAACAAGAGAAGCAAGGATGCGAAAGCAAATACTTGGATAAGAGGAGACTGAGCGAATCCTGATGAAGGATTAAAGGAGCTGTAAAGTTGTATTTGATCAGTAAGGATCCAATCAAGCTGAACAGAGATCTGTAATCAGCAAAAGATAAGTTGCATATTATTCAAGTCACTTCATTGTTGCTTTATAACCTTTGCAGCAATGAATCCAAATCTCTTAACAGAGTTGGTTTAACAGCCATTTTGTAAATCCTCTAACAAGGTGACAATTCAGTTGAATTGTTCTAAAGACCTCTAGCAAGGCCACTTCTAACAGAGTGTTTAAATCCTCTAACAGGGTCACACCTAACAGTGTGTTTTTGTAACCTTTAACAGGGTTGGCTCCTAACAGGGCTCACTTCAGAAGAGTGAAAAATAGTAACTAGTTACATTGGTGGTTTTTCCCATATTGGGTTTCCACGTTAAATCTGGTGTCTCTAGTGTTTGAGTTTGCTGAATTGTTTTGATATCAGTTCTTAATGATTGTTATTATTTGCTACAATATCAAGTTTTAGTAATCTGTAAAATAGATCAAACTTTTAGACATCTAAGGGACTATGAAATGTTTTTGTAGTAACTGATTCACCCCCTCCCCCTCTCAGTTACTTCATTCTCATTTCCAACAATTGGTATCAGATCTTTTAGTACTTGCAGGAGAAGATTTCAAGGATCTAAGAAAAAGATCAGGATGTCTTACAAAAGAGAAATTCCAAAACTTAATAGAGATAACTTCTCAGCATGGCAAGGACTGATGAAACTTCATCTGGCTATTGTTGGTGATACTGGACTGAAATACCTTGAAGAAAAATATGAAGAACCTTCTGGCACACTGTCAGTCAATGATATTGCTGAAAAGAAAACTCACAACAACATGATGATAGACATAGCATCTGCTCTCAGCTATGAAGAATTTGATGACATTAAGGACTGCAAAACCACCTTTGACATGTGGAACAAGCTAAAAGAAATCTATGGAGGCGATGACAATGTGAGAAGAACAAAAGCAGAAAGTCTAAGAGGACAATTTGATCAAATGAGGATGAGAGAGGATGAAAACATTGCAAAGTATGTTGAAAGATTTAAAGCATGTGTAAGTGCAATCAGGGCAGATGGTGGTGACATCAAAGGAGAAACAGTTGTAAGCAAAGTTCTTAGAACCTTGCTTCCCATTTATGCAATCAGAGTGTCTACAATTCAGGAAAGAAGATGTGAAGCAAATCATCAGATAAATCTTAAGGCCATAGTTGGGAGATTAACTGCATTTGAACTAGATAACTTTGACAACTATGTTCCAGCTTCCAAGAACATGGAATCAGCATTTGAGGCCAAACTTTCACTCAAGGAGAAAAGCAAAAAGAAACTTCAGTCATAAAGTGAAGATGAATCAGATCTAAGCTCAGACAGTGATCTTGAAATAATTGAAGCTCTTCTAGCAAGAAAATACTCTAGAGGCAGAGGAAAATATAAAGGTACAGTTCCTCTAATATGTTTTTCAAGTGAAGAAATTGGTCATATTGCAGCTAGGTGCTCGAACAAGCAGAACAATGATGAAAAGAAGGATCATAAATGGAATGGCAAGAAAGATTTCAAATCATTCAAGAACAAAGGTAAGAAATCATTTTTCATGGCTGAAAATTCTAAAGATTCTGACAATAGTGAGGATGAAATTGTTTATATTGCTGTTAAAGATGATTCTGACAATGACGAGGAAGATAAAATTGCTCTTATCTCTCATATAAGTAAGAATGATACATGGATTATAGACAGTGGTTGCTCACATCATATGACTGGTGATAAAACTAAGTTTGATCAGTTTAAAGATTATGATGGTGGCAGTATAAGGTTTGGTAATAATGAACCTCGTTTCATAAAAGGAAGAGGAAGAATCTGTCTAACCAAAGAACTTGTTTGTAATAATGCCTATTGGGTTGAAGGTCTCAAACATAATTTGCTAAGTGTGGCACAGTTACTCAATACTATATTCAAGGTGGAATTCATGCATGGAAAGGCAAGACTGTTGAATGAGCAAGGAAAGCTGATAGGATCTGGCACCCAAACTAAAGGTAACTTATTCTATCTAGAACTTGGTGAATGCTCATGTTTTATTGCTCAAATTGAAGAGAGTTGGTTATGGCATAAAAGGTTGTGTCATGTCAATTTTGATAATTTGATAAAAATAAGCAAATTCAAGAAAGTAAGAGGCATTCCTAACATTAAGAAACCTGAGGTTGGTCTATGCAAGAATTGTCAGATTGGTAAAATGGGAAGGACTAGTTTTAAAGGTAAAAACTATCAATCTGAAGATATATTAGAAATTGTGCATACTGATTTATGTGGACCTATTGGAATAGAAAGCTATACTAGAGAGAAATTTTTCATTCTCTTTGTTTATGATTACTCAAGAATGATGACTGTCATGTATCTAAGAAATAAATCAAAAGCATTTGAGAAATTCAAATGGTATTTGGCAAGAGTAGAAAAAGAAACAGGGAAAAGACTGAAATGTTTAAGGTCAGACAGAGGTGGTAAATTCATTTCACATGAATTCAATAACTTCTGCATTGAAAGGGGTATTAAAAGACAGGTTTCAGCACCAGGAACTTCAGAACAAAATGGAATAGCTGAAAGAAGAAACAGATCCATTATGGATTGTGCAAGAACCCTGATGATAGAAAAGAACATTGCTATCAAATACTGGAAGGAAGCCATCAGCACTGCAGTTCATACATTAAATCGAGTACATCTGAAAAAGGACTCATTCAAGACTCCTTATAAATTATGGTATGGCCACAAACCCAATGTAAGTTATCTGAAAGTATTTGGAAGCAAATGTTATATTTTGAAAGAATCTAGAAAAGGAAAATTTGATGTAAAAGGTGATGAAGGAATATTTTTGGGATATTCCTGCAAAAGCAAAGCATATAGATGTTTAAATCTATCCACTCAAAAGGTCATAGAAAGTGCACATGTGAAAATTGATGAGTTTGCAGACAAATCAGAAGAAGAAAGCAAAAAGGTACCTGAAGACTACAAGAGATTTGTTTACATTGAACCAGATACTATACCAAGTATATCGTTCACTCAATAATCCTCAACTCCTGTGTCTTTACTAACCGAGTTGCAAATAGTTCAAATCGAGCCTCAACAACTTTCAGACACTACTGAGCAAGTGTCTACTGAGTCTGAATCAACCGAGCCAATATCTATCGAGCTAGAACAGCAAGAATCTAAAGTACAAAAGGATAACAATGAAATTCATTCAAGAGGCAAGGAACCTGTATTAGCAAAATATGTCAGAAGACATCATGCACCAGATCAGATCATTGGAGACAAATCTGAAAGAACCCTGACAAGAAGTAAGTTGAAAAATACTTGTTTACTTGCTGATTTTGAACCTAGAAGTATTAAGGATGCACTGGCAAATGATAGTTGGATTGAGGCAATGAATGAGGAAATAGAATAGATAGAGAAAAACAAGACATGGACTCTTGTACCTAGGCCTAAAGACAAGAATATAATTGGAACCAAGTGGGTATTCAGAAACAAGTTGACTGAAGATGGTAAGGTATCCAGAAAAAAAGCTAGATTGGTATGCAAAGGATACTCACAAGAAGAAGGTATAGATTATGGAGAAACTTTTGCTCCTATTGCAAGATTGGAAGGAGTCGGAACCTTACTTGCATATGCTACTCACAAAGGATTCAAAGTTTATCAGATGGATGTCAAGTCAACATTCCTCAATGGAATACTGGATGAAGAAGTTTACATTGAACAACCTGAAGGTTTTGTTGATCCAGATAAAATGAACATGGTCTGCAAATTACACAAGGCATTGTATGGTCTAAAACAAGCTCCTAGAGCATGGTATGAAAGATTGCATAATTATCTTATTCAGATTGGTTTTCAAAGAGCTAATGATAATAGTAGCTTGTATATAAAGGAAGGTCCAGATAATAAGATTGTCTTGGCAGAAATATTTGTAGATGATACTGTTTTCACAGGGCATGATGATCTTTGCAAAGATTTTTTAGAACAAATGAACAAGGATTTTGAAATGTCTATGTTTGGTGAGATAAAATTCTTTGTTGGTCTTCAAATCCAACAAAATAAGAATGGCATCTTCATCACTCAGTCAAAATACATCAAGGAGATATTGAAAAAGTTTGGTATGGAGGACTGTAAACCTGTTGGAACTCCTATGTGTACTGGATTGAAACTTACAAAAGATGATGAATCCAAAGAGGTAGATCAAACATTGTATAGATCTATAATTGGAAAATTGCAGTATGTAGTTCATACCAGGCCAGATATTGCTCTCGCTGTTGGTATTGTTGCAAGATTTTTAGCAAAACCAAGAGAAACTCACTTGATGGCAATCAAGAGAATAATGAGATATTTGAAAGGAACTGAAGATTATGGGCTATGGTACAAATTTGGAGGTAATTTGGATTTGAAATTTTTTACTGATGCTGATTGGGCAGGGAACCTTGATGACAGAAAAATCACAAGTGGAGGAGCATTCTTTCTTGGAAAGAGATTGGTTTCTTGGACAAGCAAAGAGCAAAATTGTACATCCCAATCTACAACAGAGGAAAAGTATGTTGCTGCAGCCATAAATTGTTCTAATATTTTTTGGTTTAAGCAACTATTGCAAGGAATGAAGATGGAAAAAAAAGAACTAGTTGTTATGTTCTGTGATAATACAAGTGCAATCAATATATCCAAGAATCCAGTGATGCATTCCAAGACCAAGCATATTGCAATCAAATATCATTTTGTCAGAGAATTGGTGAAAGACAAGGAGATCAGATTGGAATATGTCCACAGAAAGGAACAAATTGCTGATATATTCACAAAGCCCTTGTCTAAGGATGCATTTTAATATCTTAGAGGTAAGTTAGGGGTCATTGCCCTATCTGAAGTTCACTAAAGGAAGCTTTAGCGATGCATCAACGCATACCAGATTGAAGATCTATCTGTTGATGCAGTTTAATCAGAAATCATTGCATATGAATCAGTACTATAGGTACATTGCAATTCACTTTACTTCTGTTGTCTTTGGCATGTGTTGTCAAAGAGGGAGAGATTTACTGTCATATCCTTCTGAAATTTATGAGACTTAAAAAATCTGCTATGAAGCTCCTTAAAAGAAGGAGACTAGTGAAAGAGGGAGAAGTATGTTATCTTGTTTTCAAAATTTCATTCTGTTATGACATGTTGTGTTGCCATCAATGCCAAAGAGGGAGATTGTTGGATAGTGTTGTCCTTGATGTCACACAAAATGTCATATCAGTCTTTAATCTCAGTTAACCGAGTTCAGACAATGATAACCGAGCTCACTCGGTCATCGAAAAAAATAAAACAGACAGTGATAACTGAGTCATCGAAGAAAATAAAACAGACAGTAATAACCGAGCTCACTCGGTCATCGAAGGAAAGATGGAGAAGTCAGTTTTCACCGAGCTCACTCGATCATCGAAGGAAAGATGGAGAAGTCAGTTTTCACCGAGCTCACTTGGTCATCGAAGAAAAGATGGAGAAGTCAGTTTTCACCGAGCTCACTTAGTCATCAAAGTGGAGTCGGTTTCACTGAGCTCACTCGGTCATCACAGGGAACTCAGTGCTTACCGAGTTCACTCGGTGACTAAAGGATTTTACGAAATTCTCTATATTAACCGGGCTCAGTCGGTTAACACAGGAATTATTTTTGAACAGATTTTACCTTGCTGGGTCGGCCAATAAAGGGATTTGTTAAATCTTGCAATTCAGTCAACTGTTGGAATAATTGTTTTCCAAGTTATTTGAGCCGACTTGATAATCTGAAATATATATATATATATATATATATATATATATATATATATATATATATATATATATATATATATATATATATATAGAGTTATTCAAGTTGTAAAAGTGTGTGAAAAAAAAAAAAGGTGTAAAAACAAGTGAAGAACAAGAGAAGCAAGGATGCGAAAGAAAATACTTGGATAAGAGGAGATTGAGCGAATCCTGATGAAGGATTAAAGGAGCTGTAAAGTTGTATTTGATCAGTAAGGATCCAATCAAGCCGAACAGAGATCTTTAATCAGCAAAAGATAAGTTGCATATTATTCAGGTCACTTCATTGTTGCTTTATAACCTTTGCAGCAGTGAATCCAAATCTCTTAACAGAGTTGGTTTAACAGCCATTTTGTAAATCCTCTAACAAGGTGACAATTCAGTTGAATTGTTCTAAAGACCTCTAGCAAGGCCACTTCTAACAGAGTGTTTAAATCCTCTAACAGGGTCACACCTAACAGTGTGTTTTTGTAACCTTTAACAGGGTTGGCTCCTAACAGGGCTCACTTCAAAAGAGTGAAAAACAGTAACTAGTTACATTGGTGGTTTTTCCCATATTGGGTTTCCAAGTTAAATCTGGTGTCTCTAGTGTTTGAGTTTGCTGAATTGTTTTGATATCAGTTCTTAATAATTGTTATTATTTGCTGCAATATCAAGTTTCAGTAATCTGTAAAATAGATCAAACTTTTAGACATCTAAGGGACTGTGAAATGTTTTTGTAGTAACTGATTCACCCCCTCCCCCTCTCAGTTACTTCATTCTCATTTCCAACACTCTTCGCTCTATATATTCTAAATTTGTGGTGAAAAATGAGATCAAATTCTGCCTTTTTAAAAAAAAATCTGCCATTAATGCTCAGGTACAAAGGTAGTTGAGATGACCTAGGGTTTTTCAAATAGTCACTGACTTACTCAATAAACCTTGCAACTCGGTGAACAAACAAAACTTTTCATATTCCCAACCTAGCTCGGTTAAGTCTAAAACCAACCTTGCTTGGTAGATGCACCACAGTGAACTATGTCTTATATTTGAAATACTGATTTGTCTTTTGCACTCCTTTATTCAGGAACTGCTTAGGATATTGCTTGAAGATGCAGTCCCTGATCCCCTTTTGATGAGTCTAATTAGAAGTGGAGTCACCCACTTCTTGAGTGACATAGCCATTATTTGAATTTTTTGGCTTGGTAGATTTTGGAATCCACTGTTGTCTCATCTATTTTCGAATGTTGTCAGCTCTAGCTTTCTTTTCATCTTCAATTCTTCCTATATTCATACAATTCTTGGATATATGACCAAGTTTGGTACATGTATAACATCTTATAGTAGTATCCTTTTTCTTAGGTGATGCCTTGCACAGTTTATTCCAATGTGTCCATATTCTCCACAATAGTGACATCTGCACCAAGTATTGTAGTCCCAACCAAATATTGCTTTGATAACCTATTCTGCTGGATTGAATATTTTGGATCTACATTCAGATGCCTTGTGCCCTTGTTTCTTGCATTTGTGACATTTGCCCTCAAACTTTGGTTTCTCTTTGCATTCATTTGCTTTGTGACTATGTTGATTGCAATTGTAGCATTTACCATTGAATTTTCTTTTACCATTGCTCCAACATCTGTTAGATGTATGACCTAACTTACCATAGTGATTGCAAGTAGGTCTTTGATTCTTTTGGGTACCCTGTTTGGAAGATTCACCTTCTTCATTGTATCCAAGGCCTGCTTTACCTTTTTGTCAATGAAAATTTTGCTCATTTTGCAAATTCAATTGATCCATATCTGCTTGAGATTTTATCATCCTTTCATTGACTTGTTTTTCAACATTTAAGTCATTTTTCAAACTTTCATTGATTTGTCTTTCAGATCTCAGATCACTTTGTAAGCTTGCATTGATTTGTCTTTCAGTGATTAAATCATTTTTCAAACTTTCATTCTCAGATCTTAGATTCATAATTTCTTCATTTGCATTAGGTAGTTGCCCTACAAGATCTTCATGCTAAAGGGATTGATTATTTCTTACCTCTAAGTCTTCATTTTCCTTGTTTCTCTATTCTAAAACTTCACATAGCCTAATGGATTGGATTTCTTGTTCTCTTTTGAGCTTTCTTACTTCTTCTTGCCGAGAACCATTCTTTGTTAGGAGTTCCTTGATTGCTTCATTAGCTTCATTTGAATTGCTTGATGGTAAAAGGTCTTCAATCATTTCTTCAATATACTGATGATCATTCATTTGTCTTGCAAGTCCATTCCTTCTTTTCAGAGATTGTGAAAGATGCTCCTTTGCTTCATTGAGTTGAGTCATGGCCATTTCTAGATCTAGCTTTTCATTCTCAATAGATTTGTCAAGTCTGAATATCTCCATTGTCCTTGATCTTTGCTCAAGCTGTCAAACTTTATCCTAAGAACCACAAGGCTCTGATACCAATTGTTGGAAATAATTTAGACTAACAAGGTTACTGAGAGGGGAGGTGTGAATCAGTAACCCTAAAACTTTAATTCAATTCTATATAATAACACATTCATCATTCATCCATCTAATCTACTATATGCATGAAAACATTTATAACACATGAACACACTGATTTGGTGACCTAGAAACCTTCCAATTAGAAAGTAAAACTAGGGTGGGGATGATGCCCACAAAACTTCAATACTATAGTATAAAGTTGGCCAGTTAAGGCTTACAATGATCACTTCTGATGATCTGCCCTGTTAGGAACAAGTAGGATTGCTAGATCCACCTTGTTAGAGGATTTACAAACATACAATGAAGTATGCACTCTATTAGGAGATTTACAAAAGACTGCTAGGTCTACCCTGTTAAAGGATTTATAAATTGGTTCACCTGTTAGGATGAAGCAGTGGATCTAGTTACAACTAATTGCTGATAAGATCCCTTGTGCTTTGATCACCTAATGTGATGGATATAGCTTTTCTGCATCAATTGTTGACCTTATTGTATTCCTCTGTTCTGCTGGTGACTCGCTTTTCCTCTTTTCAAATATTGTAATATAACACCAACAATGATTAATATTTCATTATTTCAAATGATATATATCATTCCAATATTTACACTGGCAAGGTCGGCCAATCACAAGTGAACAAACATTACTGAGTCGACCAGATAGTAGAAAACTCGGGTTCCTTAAACTGACTCAGTGACCTTCTGATACTCGGCATCCACTACAATACACTGCATTATCATGCACTTAGTAAGAGTAGAGGCACAATCCATACTAATCATTCTAAGTTGCTTGGAACTCGGTAACTATTGGTGACTCGGTGAATATTGTGTCACTCGGTAAAAACTAAATCCATTGATAACCTTCTTCACTTGGTAAACACTGATTCCTTTATTTACCTTGTTTACTTGGTAAACACTAATTCCTTCATTTACCTTGTTTACATGGTAAACACTGATTCCTTCATTTACCTTGTTTACATGGTAAACACTAATTTTTTTGTTTACCTTGATCACTCAATAAACACTGATTTCTTTGTTTACCTTGATCACTCGGTAAACACTAAGTTCTTTGTTTACCTTGATCACTTGGTAAACACTAAGTTCTACTAATGACTCGGTGAGCACTGACTACTTGGTAAACACTGTGAAGCTCGGTAACCACTAACTGCTTGGAGAACACTGTTCTACTTGGTAACCATTATGAACTCGGTAAATACTGTTGAACTGCCCATATGCTCGATTTCCAAAGGAATGCTCGGTATCAACTGTAGACTGAGTGATGAGCTCGGTAATCATTTAGAATGGAATAAGTGTTGTAACTAATGACAAATATATCATAATTCCAACACGTATGATATGCAATTCTCTCATAGAGACACTGGAACCTACAAATCACATCAAGTTGGACATCAATATCATACCATGAGCAACTCTAATCATTCTAGACAAGGTCAAATTCCTCTTGATTAGGGTTGACCTCCCTTAATCAGGGTCAACTTCCTCTCATCAAGGTTGACCTCCCCTAATCAAGGTCAACTTGCTTAATTAGGGTCAACCTAGCTAATTAGGATCAATATTTTTTCCATAATGATAGTAATAATCTCTTTTATACATCATAAAGGTGAAAAATATGCATCAAAAACTCTAAAACATGCATATCAAGATAATAATCACTCTACACTAGTACTCACCTTAGGTAGTGGGTCACTGAATGCTATGACTATTCTTAGGACCTCCATCTGCATGGGCTCTAGCTAATTCATCTTTAATACTTCTTCATTATTTCAAAGGTAAAAAGGTAGAAAATGAATGGTAAGACCATCTATTTATAGTTTTTTTCAACATAAATTAGGGTTACAACTAGGGTTTCCTTTCTATGCATTTAGAATAGGCATTTACTCTTTTCATCATAACTTGAGCTAGATAACTTTGATTTGATTTTTGTCAAAAGTGTTGGAACATGAATCAAGTATCTTCCCTTTGAAGTTGATTGAGAGATGTTTTTAGAACTTCCTCACTAAGTTTGAAGGATTTTATTTTTATCAATCTATATTTATGATTCCTAGGGCTATATCACCCTATTTCACCTTCTCGAAAAGAGCAAGCTGAAATAGGGAGTGGCATATGGGCACCTATGTACCTCAAAAAATAATTCTTAGTAAGATCTAGGTGATTTTGAATTTTTACTAACTTGTGTTCTATAGGGTGCGAGTACTAACACTTTATTGTAGGATTGTGCCTCTTAGAATTTGCTATATCCTTTTCCTTTAAAATGTTTTCTTTTCTTTAGCTTGCATATTCACTTACTATCATATCTAGCTAAAGTGGGGGCTAAATATACCATCTTATAGTGGAATCACTTTAGTTTATGACCATTTAGCACCTATTCAATATAATTTAATGATAAATTTTCACTTAAGATGTATTCTTATATCTTTCCTATCCTCTTCTTAAATGAGATCTATGTAGGAATTAATAAGTCCTCATTGGTATTACTATTCTACAACACCAAAATCAAAGTAGGATCTATTTATCTAGGTCATCCCCTTTCCTTCACTTAAATCAACATTACTCATTTTTGCACCAGAATGGGATTTCTATAGAATTTGGACCTGATTTCTAGATTTTGTGACTTGTTTTATAGTCCTAAGACTATCTTGAGGGTTTCTATACCCAATTATTAGGGACATGGTGCATCCCCGACAATCAAGGGCATAGACTGCCCTTGATGGACCAATCAAGGGTGCAACACATCCCTGATAAAGTACTATTTTGGGTGCCAATAGTTGGTCACTTCTCAAGGATAGGTTTTTGAGCTTGGTTGGCCTGCAAGAGGAAATTAATTTCAATCCTATATAAACACCCTCAATTTATTCATTTGGCATAGAAGATGTATATGGTCAATAAAACAAGAAAACATACTTATGCTCAAGTAAGATCAAACAAGCATTTATCATGTGGACATGCCATTTTGGAAATCCCAATTGTTCTTAGTACATTTGCAATGTGGAAGAAAGGAGGCTTGGAAACATCCTTTGAAGAAAGAGAGTTATTCATTTTCCTCTTGAAATCCTACTATTCAAGCATTCAAGCTTCAATCATGGAGTAGCATATATAGATTATCAGTATGGCTTAGATTACACTAGCCTTGGGGGCTTAGTATGTTTTCTAGGTTATCCCTAGATCTATGCATTGTCATTTCATCCATATTCAAGCACAATACTTCATGCTACAGTTTCTGATCTAAGCATTTTGATCCTTGAATTGCATGTTCAAAGGTCATACATGAGAATCACACATTAAATTTCACAAATTGGCTATCGATAGAGGTGGAAACCACCGAAATGGGGGGTTAAATAAGGTAAACCCCTACATAGCCATCCACCTAACATTCCCAAAATTTAGATATTAGTAGATCTCAGAAGAAAAAACTAGTCGTGGATCATAATACCCTTTTTGTTGTTTATTAGAATTACAAAATTAGAAGTAGTGTAGTAGACCTTTCATCAAGGGCACAATGAACCCCTAATGATCTATTTCACCCCTGATTGGTCTAGTTTGTCCCTGATAGATCATCAAAATATCCCTGGATTTTATCTACCTCATAGTTTCAGGTCTAGGTGTAATCATGTTCATTCTAGAAAGCATCATAACACACAAAAATCAAGGTCCCACTCTTCAAGATAAGTTCCTTTATCTATCTTTATCAATTCAACATTGGTTTTATTTTACATTGTGTATCTTGCATAGCTCTAAAATTAATTAATTTAGATCTCAATGACAAGCATCATTATTTTCCCTACCTTCATAATTGTTAGATCTTGGCTTGTGTTAATGCTCCTTTATCCTATGGATTTCATTAAACTACTAAGATTTGACACCTTTGAGGGTTGGTTTGAAAGAATCCCTTTCCTTGGACTCAATTCTTTTGGGTTAGTTTCCTTGATTTAGATTTCCCCCTACACACAACACTAATACATCTAGTGCTACAAACTCTATTCTAAATGAAAATTTTCTAGTGGATCAATTTGGTACAATGAATGGAGCATGTCAACGGTCAGTACACACTTATAATGAAAGTAAAAAGGGATATAGGGAAAAAGTGGAAGGAAACTCTAAAAACAAACCATGAAATATACAATTCTTGAAAATAATAAATAAGTTGTTTTTACACTATAGCTAGTTGAAGAGGCCTGCATGAAATGTCATGAAAAATAATATGCTCTAGTGGAAAGGAGGTTGAGTAAGGAAGAAGAAAATGATGAAATATTGATCAAATTGTAAGAATAAAAAGTCAATATCCAGATGAGCCTAGTTGTTGCCATTGATTGTACAGGTCAAGCAATGGTTAATATTTTTGAATTATTTTCAAATAAAAAATGATTCAACTTCATGGTAGTAATTATATAGGTTAAAATTTTGTATGGAATTTAAATAATATTCTTTTTTGACATTTTAAATCATTGTAGCTTGTCTTGTGCACTAGTTTCAATAGATACTGAAGTGATAAATCATAAGTTTCTTAGAAAACTTGTCCTTGATTTTCATTAAATATAAAGTTTAAATTTTATATTCATTTGTCATGTTGCTAAAGAATCATTTTGTTAGAAAAAATCTTATTTTTGTTACTTTGTTATTTTTTAGCTCACATACATAAATAATATTCAATGTTAGTGGGACATTGAGTATAAGCATTGATATAGTCTATATGAGACTTAGAACCACTCCTAGGTTCTTAAGCACTAAAAATATTGCAAATAGATTTGATGTTACAAATAGAAGCTGAAGTGATAAATAATAAGTTTCTTCCTATTTGGTCCTTATAATTGGCACAATGACATGGCCATTAATGTCTAGATTCTATTTCTCACATGGTGGTCATCATAAATGGATGTTTACATGGCTAAAGACAAGTGGGTGGCCTATTCTCATTTTTCCCATTTGGATATCTTGATGTAAAATATAATCCACCTATAAGATCCATGTTACACCCAAGATTTTCCTTTCATGTATTGTGTTGGGTGTGCTCACTATTGTTGTTTATTTCTTCTATACATGGGGAGTGGCCTATCCACCTATCTCCACCTATTCTCCATTGATTCCAAGACAACTTGGCTATAATGCATTTTTTCTATTCCTTCTAGTGAGGCAAAAATTTATTCCTTATTCAATCATTGTTGTATTTTTTCTCACCTTGGGCTTTGTGATGCTTGCTTTCAATACTGATAGTGACATGCCTAAAGAAGTTATAAATATGCAGTATCAGATTGGGTTTATTATGACCATTTCTGTAATTGGCCTTTGTGGCTTCATTATTCCTTTGACTGAGCTAACTTATAGGAAAACCTCAAGGAAAGTAACTTATTTGCTAGTTATGGAGATGTATCTTATCATGTCCTTTTGTTTCCCACTCTAGATAGTTCCTTAATTGATTGGGTATCTCTATTTTCTTTATTGACTGGATATCTTTATATTATTTATTGAATAGATATCTCTATTTTTTCTTTATTGCTCAAAATTTGCATGTAGAAAGGGATGGGATTAGAAGCTGAAGCAAAAAATGAACCTTAGTTTCCACTATAAACATGTGATTTCCATTTTTGTAGGTGGAGATCTAATTGGTCTTAGCAAAATATTGTAATCCCTTTGCCCCTTTTAAAAGTGTAAATTAAAAATGAGAACTATTTCAAATCAGTTCTCTCAAATTCATTTTATCTAGACAAGTAGTCATGAATATTATCTCAAGCCACATAGAAGTCAATGGAAAATAAAGTAATTAATTTTTTAATTGTAGAGGTGTATTTGCATATCTACTTTTCTCATCTCAAATGAAATTAGAGCAAGTTTTATTGTTAGTTCAATTCATGTTTAAATAGAGTTGGAAATTCTGAGAGTTGTTATATAATATATGGAGATATTCTTTTTTGATATATTTTTTCGTATTTTCTTAAAAATACCTTTAGAGAGTCATGGGAAATTTGAACTATATTTATAGTAGCAATAATTTCCAATAAGTCAATCATATATTGGTCTACTTCTTGTTAAAAGTTGTGTTAAGTATTCATAATTATGTAGTACACTTGAATTTTTGATAGATAATTATTATCAATGAATATAGTGGATTCTTTATCTTTGTTAAAAAATGTTGGTCTATATTATGTTACTATCATGTTCATATTAGAACCATATTAGAACTATATTTCATACCTTTTTTATGTAATTTTTTAAATCTTAAAAACTTAATATATTTTTTATTTTGTTTTCTGGTGGGGTGGAATTCAATATAGCATAATGAATTCTAATTTACCAAAAAAAATTATTCTTGTTGTATAAAATGTTATCGAATTGGAATTATAAATTTGGAATGATACCCATAATTGAAAGTATACAAAAAAACAATAAGAAATGTAGAGTAGATTTCTCTAAAATAATACAATTTTCAAACATGGAATCAGATGACATGGAAATAGTCCATCATGCAATCATTTATGAGCTAGAAGGTAAGATTATTAGAAATGATTTATCTATTTCTCAGTGGGAAGGAAGAATTTAGGGTGAGTGGTATGTCAAGCCATGCTCTTTACATTAGTGGAACCACTACATTTTTAAAGTTAGATGTGATGATGAACATTTTTACAACATTTTTAGGTTGCCTTATGCATTATTGTAAGATCTTTTGGAAATTTTGAATATGACTTGAAGCAAGGTGTAATTGTTGAAAATAATTGTTCAATTGTATATTGTCTTTGATGTTACACAAATTGTATAGTTTCCAGTATCAACGGAGCATTCTAGAGTAAACCAAGTTTAGAGACACTATGTGTCAAGCTTCACTTGGGCACCAAAGGAAGTTTGCAGAAAGACAATGTTTGCTGAGTTCACTCAGGCACCAAAGAGAAGTTGGCATGGAACCAGTGTTAACCAAGTTCTCGCAATTAATAAAAGAAGTTTGAAGAAAGTATTTTCTAAGTTAGTGTTGACCAAGAAGAGTATCCTAAGTTTACTAAGATGCATCAAATATTCTAATCAAAGAGGATAAAGTAAAGATAGAGCTCAATTCTACATGTCAATGTCAAAAACAACGAAAATTGAAGTAGGAGGAAAATCCATTAGTTTTATAGATCGTGAGGGTTCAAGTCTCTATATCCCCAGGTTATCTATTTTATTTTTTATTTGTTAAGTGTCTTAGAACATAATAATTTTTAATTGTATGACCAATGTCTTCTTCTCTTCTATATACATCTTTGTATATAACTATATATAACATACATAAATAATAAACAATATATAAGCCAAAATAGAGATCTGACATCAACAATTCAGTTGAATTAGCAATCAGGTCATATCATTATTTCTGAAAATTGTAGCAGTGTATCAAATCTCTTCACAGAGTTAGCTCAACAGGTATTTTCCAAATTCTCTAAGAAGGTGGCATTTCTAGATTGAAGTGTCTAAAGACCTCTAACAAGGCCACTCCTAATAGGATGAACTAAATCCTTTAATAGGGTCACACCTAACAATGTGTTTTGTAACCTTTAATAGGGTTGGCTCCTAATAGTGCTCAATTCAGAAGAGTGAAAAATAGTAACTAGTTGCAATTGGTGATTTTTCCCAAAGTGGGTTTCCACGTTAAATCCTCATGTCAGATGTGTTCATGTTATTTACTTTATGTGTTTGCAACTAAGTTAATTATAGTTAATACAAATAAACATCTTAAGAAGTATTTATTTTAGTGATTGTTAATATCAATAATTCATAGTGTATGTCAAGTGACAATAATTTCTAGTGCTAACCAAGTTACATCAATAATAAAGTTTTAATAGAGTTTTTGGTTTTGATTTGTATTGACATCTAAGGGATTTTAGATTTACTTTTGTGGTAACTAATTCATCTCTCCCCTCTCAGTTACTCCTCTTATATTTTCAACAATTGGTATTAGAGCTTTTGGTACTTGTAGAGAAGGTTCCAAGGACCTAAGCTAAAGATTAGGATGTCTTACATAAGTGACATCCCCAAGTTGAATAGAGATAACTTCAAAACATGGGAGGAACTGATGAGACTACATTTGGCATCCAGTGGAGACTTAGGTTTAATTTATCTAAACACAAAGTATGTGACACCTACTGGAACTATGACTATTGAAGAAATTGTAGAAATAAAGAATCATAATATCATGATGATTGATATTGCATCAACTTTCAACTATGCTAAATTTGATGAAGTTAAAGACTAAAGGTATTGCTTATGATATGTGGATCAAGCTGAAAGCCATCTATAGAGGAGATGATAATGTGAGGAGAGATAAGGTAGAAAGTCTTAGAGGACAATTTGATCAAAAGAAGATGAGAGAAGATGAGAATATTGCAAAATATAGTGATAGAATCAAAGCCAATGTGTGTGCAATCAAAGCCTCAAGAGGAAAGATAGAATTGAGACAATGGTATGCAAGTTTCTAAGAACACTTCCTCCTATATATGCAAATAGAGTTTCAACAATTCAAGAGATGAGATTCAATCCCAAGAATGATATAACATTGAATGTAGTAGTGGGAAGATTGACAACATTTGAATTAGATAACTATGATAACTATGTTCCTAACACTAGCAACATTGAGTTTACATTTCAAGCCAAGCTATCACTCAAGAAGAAGGTTGCAAAATCTAAAAGCAAGAAATTTGACAGTGAAAGTGAAGATGTTTTTGATGAAGATCTTGAAGTTATTGGAGCATTACTTGTAAGAATATTTTCCAAAGGAAAATGAAGGTACAAAGGCAAGATTCCTTTGATATGCTTTTCTTGTGAAGAAGTTGGTCACATTGCTACAAGGTGTCCAAAAAAAGAAGGAAAATAAGAAAAGAATAATGACAAACATAAAGGCAAGAAGGATTTCAAAAGCTACAAGGACAAAGGTGATAAATCTTGTTACATTGCTAAAGATTCTGATACTAGTGAGGAAGATGCAATGGTCTATATTGCTATAAAGGATGAATCAAATGATGAGAATGATAAGATGACACTTATCTCACATGTTAGTGAAAATGATACACGGATCATTGATAGTGGTTGTTCTCACCATATGACTGGTGACAAATCTAAATTTGAGAACTTGGTACACTATGATGGTGGAAGTGTTAGATTTGGAAATGATGAACCATGTTATGTGAAAGATAAAGGTTTTATTACACTAACCAAGGATCTTAGATGTGATAATGCTTATTGGGTTGAAGGACTAAAGCATAATCTACTTAGTGTGGCTCAATTGAATAACATTTGATTCAAGGTAGAATTCATTAATAGAAAGTCCAATCTGCTAGATGGGAAAGGAAATTTGGTTGGGATTGGTAAGCAAACAAAAGGTAACTTATTCTACCTAGATCTAAACAAAAATGCATGTTTCCTAGCCCAAGTAGCAGAAAGTTGGTTATGGCATAAAAGGTTATGTCATGAGAACTTTGATAATCTAGTCAACATAAGAAAAAAAAAGAGAGGGAGGTATTCCAAGCCTCAAGAAACCTGACATGGGTGAATAAGAAGAAAATAGGATCTATCCTCAACCCAAATTCTCAAAAGGAGTGATTCAAATTGATTAACCACAAGGAAGTGATCAATGCACAAATGAGTCAAGTAATGGAGAATAAGAAGAAAGGAGAGGATTCTATAACCTTGGTAAGAAAAATTATGTACTTGAAATATGAAATGAATAGAAGACAAATACTAACCTCAAAATAGAAAAAATCTAGAAAATGCTGATTTTTGATGTCTGTGTATAGTTTCAAAGAATTCTGTAACACGTTCTAGATTGGAAATGTCGAGATAGAGAGAACCCATAAAACTTTTGTCTTTTTTAATGTAGGTTGACCTTGACCTAGATAGAGGAGCACAATCTTACCCTGAGGCACAATTGTACCCCAAAATTTTGACCTTTACCTACACTTCTGCGATGAAATTTATGTTCATGGATCTTGCAAGTTTGATGAAAAGGCTATCTAAATATGCACATTAATTTGTTGGCCCACACCTATATCTACAAGAAAAAGGATTTTGTTGTTTGGATGAGGGCGTTGTCTTGGTCAAACCCTAGTTTGGAATCAACCTTGAAATATAATTGAAATTGTAATATGAATAAACAAAATAAATGGAACTATTCACCTTGTTTATATTGAAATCCTTGTAGAGGATTCGAATCCTTGAATCCACAAGTCCGAATGCTCCAAATGAATGTAGAAATGTGTAAGATGTCTCAAACCAATGGAATTAGATATTCAACACCAATCTTGAATAGATATTTACATAGGAAAAGGCTTGAATGAAAGTGAATGGAGAAATCTTCAACAAGAAGGCTCCATAGAGATTGAATCCTTGAATAGCTAACAACGGACCTCCTTGAAATAGATCTTGAATGCTTGAACACTTGAATACTTGAATGCTTGAATGCTTGATGGATAGATCTTCACTTCATAGAATAATGGATGCATAAGATAATGGTTCATAGAAATTGGATCTCCAAAACTTCATAGTAGGTAGATGCTCTCATGAAAAGTAGATGCAAAATGAGGGAAGAAGGCTTTCTTAAATAGAGATCTAGGGCACAAACTTCTAAAGAAGGCTGACATGAGAGAATTAAATCTCAATTAACCTTAACCCATAGAAATGGACCTAGATTAAATGAAATTTAAGAGTCTACCATTCTGAAACTTGAAATAGCTGACCTGGAAACGGGAAAATGAAACTTTCCAAAGCCTGATATCTTGAAACCTCTAAAAATTGAAAATTGAACTTGGGGTCAGGGATGAGGTTGACCTTGTCCTAGGTCAAGGTTGAGGTCATCCTTGACTTAGGTTAGGGTCAACATCCACCTTGACCTAAAAGGTCATCCTTGACATAGAAAGTCAAAGTCCTTATTTCCACAGAGAAAGTTGTTAGAAATAGGTTGGAAATGGAGAGAGAGAAGCATAATAGGGGGAAAACAACTAGATCCATGCAAAGACCTATTCAAGATGCTTGACATGACCACAAACCACTTACTCAGAGGGCTAAACACTCTTAACATGGAAGTGCTTCCATTTTAAGATGATACATTTAGCCCCCACTTTAGCAAGAGTATAGACTTGATGCAAACTCTAGGTAAAGTAGATCGTAATGAAAAGATAATCTTATTAAAATCAAATGGACAAAGAGATCCTCAAGCCCCTAGAGACTCAAGTATTCATCAATTCCAAGATCATAGTAAGAGAGACATCTTTAGAAAAAGAGAAAAAGAGAAAGAGTATGATTATCTTTCCCAATGAAAACTTATGTCCCATTGTGAACCACACAAGGAAATTGCACAATTGGAAAGATGGAATTGAACCACCTAGTGAATGTCGCTACTCACTAGTCAACATAGCAAGGATTTACCCTCAAGAATATTCTATTATATGAGAGTAAAAACAAAAAGAAAAAGAGATCCAATCTTAAGGACACCTTCAACCTTAAGGGATCAAAATATTTTAAAACTAGAGGAATCAAGAGATCTTGAAATATAAATCCATGCTTTAAGGATTAGTCACTAATCCAAAAAGGGTGAAAAGGTATCTTGAAAAATAATATGTGTTTTGAAAAGTGTGTGTGTACAATAGGTGAGCAAAGCATATGCCCCCATGTTAAAATCATTGCTAACACTTTAACAGGAGAAATTGCTTTAATAGAAACATAAACAACTCCACTAATTATGTTTCCTCTACAAGATGCCACCTGGTGAAGACAACTCAAGGAAAAGACCATATAAACATACATAATAAATAGAAGAGATCTATCTACTGTGAGGCCAGTATATATCATTCCCCAAAGAAAGTAGAACTACAATCATAAAGGAGGAAAGATCACATAAGACATATGAAGAAGAATCTTTTCAGACCATAACTTGAAGACCAAAAAGAATCAGTGCTACCAAGTTGTAGATCCAAGTAGATTACACAAGGAAACATGTACGAACAATAGCACAAGTAAAATATAACATGAAACAACATATGGAAGAATAGAGATACATATAGAGGAATAATACAATAGGTTTGATTCTTTTATAACTTTGCACCAATAGAGAAACAAAGATCGTATAAAGGAACATAACAACATTTAGCGAACACATCACAAGAGAAACAGAGTATAATAAACAAACACACAAAAGAGGCTACCATGAAGGACTAGCCAATAAAGTGCATCACCTACTCTCCCCATCTCATTGTATATCATTTAGGGAAGGTGGGTAACTCGCAAAAGGGACTATATCCAACATAGTAAGAATGATAGCTAGTTCCAAACAAGGATCCTCTTGAGAATCACAATGTTCAATACTAAGTGTAAGTATCAATTGCAAGGAAAGCATATTAGGTAAACCAATGTCAAGGTCAATAGTTTCATATTCATCATTAACATTATCAACATCATTAAGAGTATTTTCTTCATCTAGATTAATTAAAATAGGATCTAAGATATGAATAGAATAATTAGAATCATGCATCTTAACATCATTATTAGCAACAACTTCTTCTAACACATCATGCATAGTTGTATCCAAAGAAGTTAAAGATTTTTGAAGAGCATAATTATGAGCTTTAGCTTGAGCATGATGCTTCTTACAACATTTATTTGTAGATTGATTACATTTTTTCTTTCTTGAAATGTGTTGAGAAATAGGAGGAACAATTATTGGATCCTTCACAGGTTTTATAGTAGGATTAATAGTATTAGCAGTAGATAACAAGCAATAGGAGGAGCTTGATTAACAATTATAGAAGCCATAGATAAAGGAGGAATGGAAGGTGTAGGCAAAAGACCGCAATTAAGATCCATAGGAGGTAAAATTAACTCAAGAATCTTACAATGCTTATAGGCTTGATATGAAAGAAAAAGATGATTAAGACAAGGACATGAATTAGGTAATGAAGGCCAAAAAAATTCAAGTGTAGCACAATCCCTGGGCCTAGAAGTATGATATAAACTATGATTAACTATCTTCACTTCATCATCATAAAAAAAATTAAGAAATTTATGAATATGTGAACCAAAAACATGCATGGCATTTAACTATGACAAACCAAGCTTAACTTGAAACTGATCAGAAGTAGGAACAACAATAAAGGTAGTGTTCACAATTTTTCCACAAAGTTCAAATAGTAAAGCAATAGAACCAAATGATGGATAAAGAAAACCATTAAAAGTTTGAATCCACACATCAGATGCATCATAAAAATTACAATACAATCCTTTCATGAAAATATTTTCTTTTGTAATAACATTAACAAACGAGGTAGGATCAACAAGAAAACCACAAGTGGGTGTTTGAGAAATCTTAGCATAAATATAAAGGGGACCATTGGAAGCTTTAATAGTCTTAGAATCATCAAAGGTAATCAAAAGCTCCTGAGGTCATTTTTTCTTAGTTTGTTGTCGAGGTTTAGTTTGAGGCTTCAATTTAGGCTTTGGTTTCAGTTGAAGTTGAGCTGAAACTTGAGATTGAAGTAGAGGTTGAGGTGGAGATACATATTGAACCACATGCTCCACTTGATTAATAACATGATTAAGATCATCCATCTTTGAATCATATACAATATCCATAGAAGATGGCTAGGTAATAGTATTAGTATCATGTGTAGATAAAAAAAATCATATAGATTTGAAGATTTTGATTAGGAGGAGAAATAGATTTATTCCCATTACTATCAAAATTATCAATAGATAAAGCATTAGAATCAATTAATTCTTGAACCTTATGTTTTAAAGAATAACGTTTCTCAGTATCATGGTCATTTTGACAATGATATTGACAAAAAGATTTAGATGCCATCATAGTAGGTAAAAGAGGTCGAATAGGAGGTAAAGTAATCATATTAGCAGTTAATAACCTATTCATAATAGAATTTAAAGATTCATAAATAGGACTAAATGTACAATTTAATCATAAAGAAGTGCATGCAAAAGTGGCATTGTGAGATGCAACAACAATTTTATTAGCAACTACATTTTCTTGTTTGTTTATCTTGACACAACTGTTTAATTTTTGAATTTTATTTGGATTAGGAGTAGTATCACTTTTATCAATAGGAACAAGAGCCATTGGAGTGGTTCTCTTAGATTGAATCAATTGTAATTGATAATGATGAAGTGCTACACAAAGTTATTGAAAAGAGGT
Organism: Cupressus sempervirens; assembly: GCA_028749045.1. Classification (NCBI taxonomy): domain Eukaryota; kingdom Viridiplantae; phylum Streptophyta; class Pinopsida; order Cupressales; family Cupressaceae; genus Cupressus; species Cupressus sempervirens. Next base: position 604,325,473 of record CM053791.1, on the reverse strand, counting down.
AAATTCAATAAGAAGAATTTTATCTCTAATATTCTTTTGCAGATTTGAAATATATATATATATATATTGAATATCAATATCAAGAATAGGATAGGAAATTTGAGCATGCAAATGCTTAAATCTACCAATAAATTCAATCAAATTTTCCTTAGAACTTTGTTTACAATGCATCAAATTAGTCAAAGACACTTGCAGGCCAATGTTGTTTTGAAATTGTTGAATAAAAGCATTGACAAGTTGTTGAAATGAATTAATAGAATAAGGAGTCAAGGAAAAAAACCATTCTAATGCCTTATCACAAAAATTTCAAGAAAAAAACTTACTTGAAATCCTATGGTCATGAGCATAATCAATACAAAGGATTTGAAATGTTTTAACTTAATGAACATGGTCTCCCTTAACATTGTAATTCTTAAGACAAGGCATATCGGCTTGCTGAGGAACAAAGGTACGAATGATATCTTGAGACAAAGGACTGCCCATGTCACAAGTAGGAATACTAAACTTGTTTTGAGTTAAGGTAGCAAGTTGTTTTTGTAAAGATGACACAATTTGAGCCAAACTAATACGTATTGAATCATTAGAGGAAATAGGAGAACTAGAAACATTAAAAACACTTGGTAAAGTGTATGAAGCTATAGCAATAGAAGATACAATTGGAGAACACTAGGAACTATAGTTGGCAGAGGATTAGAATAAGTAAAAGGAATGTTATGATAAGAAAGTTGTGATATAGGAAGAGACACAAACGGAACACTCATAGGAATAGAGGGAACTATCGTAGTCACCAAAGAAGGAGTATAGGTATGCACACTAGGGAAAGGAACAAAAGAAGGTTCTACACTAGTGACAGGAGGAAACGACCCTGAATCTTGAGCTTCTTGAGCTAAAGGTTTACCATTGGAATGCACAAGGTGAATAATACCATGCAAGTGATTAACACCTTGATCATTATCATGAAGAACCTTCTTAAGAGCCTCTATAGCTTGAATATAATCTTAATTATGGTTTTCTTGAATAAGCCAATTACCCATTTTATCAAGTTTTGTTTAAAGTTTTTGGACTTGTTCAGGAGGAATGCATAAAGCATCATCCTCATCATGAGATGAGTGAGAAGAGTTTTTCTCCATAAGAGGATTAGAATTAGGAAGAATCAAATACTCATCCAAGATCCTAAGGAAAGGGGAAGAAGACTTAGGCTAAAAGGTACCCATAATTCTACAACTTCATCTAACCTGAAGATTAGAAGTAGGACTAGAAGTAATAAAGCTCATAAACCAATGCAATGCAAATGAACTAAACTAAGAAAACATAAAGGATAAATATTTTGTATTTTGAAAGAGATTTTGCAATTTTTTTGCATTTTTGAAATATCAATGCAAGAAATCTAATTAGCATGAAAGATTTAACATAAAAGAAAAATCTAACACTAATAAGAAAAATCTAACACTAATAAGATAAATGAAATCTAACACCACAAAACACAATAGGGCATCTAATTCCAAAAAAGAAAAGAGATTAAGTGTGTCAGGTTCACCATAATGAATAAGAAGAAACTAAGACCTATGCTCAACCCAAATTCTCAAAAGGAATTATCCAAATTGATTAACCACACGGAAGTGATCAATGCACAAATTAGTCAAGCAATAGATAATAGGAAGAAAGGAGGAGATCCTATAATCTTGGTATCAAAAAGTATGTACTTGAAATCTAAAATGAATAGAAGACAAATACTAATTGTAAAATAGAAAAAATATAGAAAATGTTGGTTTCTGATGTCTTTGTATAGTTTCAAAGAATTCTACAACCTATTTTGAACTGGAAATGTCAAGACAGAGAAAACCTAGGAAAATTTTGTCTTTTTGAATGCATGTCGACCTTGACCCAGATAAAGGGGCACAATCTTACTTGAGGCACAATTGTCCCCCAAAAAGTTTACCTTGACCTGCATTGCTCTGACAAAATTTATGTTTGCGGATCCTGCAAGTTTGATGAAAAGGGTATCCAAATCTGCACTTTAATTCACTATTCCACACCTGTATCTACAATAAAAAGGGTTTTTTTGTTTGGATAGGGTTTTTTTGTTTGGATGGGGGTTTGTCTTGGTCAAACCCTAGTTTGGAATCAACCTTGAAATATAATTGAAATTGTAATATGAATAAAAAAAGTAAAAGGAACTATTCACCTTTTTTATATTGAAATCCTTGTGGAGGATTTGAATCCTTGAATCCACAAGTACAAATGCTCCAAATGAATGTAGAATTGTATAGAATGTCTCAAATCAATGACAATAGATCTTCAACACCAATCTTGAATGGATATTTGCATTGGGGAAAGTTTCAATGAAAGTGGATGGAGAAATCTTCAACAAGAGGGCTCCATAGAGATTGAATCCTTCAATAGGTTTTCAAAAATTGAAATGGTATCTGGCAAGAGTGGAGAAAGAAACTAGAAAGAAACTAAAATGTTTGAGATTAAATAGAGAAGGAGAATTCATTTCTAATGAATTCAATGAATTTTGCAATGAAATAGGAATCAAAAGACAAGTGTCTACACCTAGTACACCTTAACAGAATGGCATAGCTAGAAGAAGGAATAGATCAATCATGGATTATGCAAGGACCCTAATCATAAAAAAGAATGTTGTTGTCAATTACTTGAAGGAAGAAATAAACATTACAGTTAATATCCTAAATCGAGTTTAGTTGAAGAAAGATTTAGAGAAAATACCTTATGAATTAGGATATGGTTATAAACCTAATGCTTGTTATTTCAAAGTATTTGGAAGTAAATGTTATATTTTGAAGGAATCAAGGAAAGGAAAAATTGATGTGCAAAGTGATGAAGGAATTTTTCTTGGATACTCAAATAAGAGCAAGGAATACAAATGTTTGAATCTATCTACTCACAAAGTTATAGAAAGTGCACATGTGAAGATTGATGAGTTTGTAGAAACTAGTGAAGAACAAAGTAGTAAGGAACCTAAAAATTATAGAAATGTTGTTCATATGAGCCTGACACTTTATCTAATGCAAGTTTCAATCAATAGTCTTCACCACACAAGTCCCCAAAATCTCTAATTCAACTCGAGTTGCAGCTAGTGCAACCTAAGTCATTAGAAGGACCCAAGTTTCAACCAATGGAGATTGAGTCATAGATTGATGGACACAAGCCATAGTTAGTGGGACCCAAGAATGATTCAAAAGATTATGGTGAACTTAGTGAATCCAGAAAGAAGGAGCCCAAACTTGTTAGATATGTTAGAAGGCATCATGCACCTGAACAAATCATTTGAGATCAGTCAATTGGTACAATGATAAGGAACAAACTGAAAGGTACATGTTTTCTTACTAAATTTGAACCTAGAGTAGTTGAAGATGCATTAGAAAATGAAAGTTGGATTGAAGAATGAATGAAGAAATTGATCAGATAGAAAGGAATAAGACTTGGTCTCTTGTCCCTAGACCCAAGGATAAAAATGCAATTGGCAGAAAATAGGTATTTAGAAATAAGTTGACTGAAAATGGAGAAGTTTCAAGAAATAAGGCAAGGCTAGTTTGCAAGGGTTATCCTCAAGAGGAAGGTATTGACTATGGATAACACAAAGCTTTGTATGGTCTCAAAAAAGCCCCCAAAGCCTAGTATGAGAGATTGCATAGTCATTTAATAAAGATTGGTTTTTAGAGGACTAATGATAATGACAGTCTATACATCAAGGAAGGACTAGATAAGAAGATATTGCTAGCAATTATTTTTTGTAGATGATATGTTTTTCACTAGATATGATGATTTGTGAAAATCTTTTTCCATGGAAATGAGTAAGGAATTTGAAATGTCAATGTTTGGAGAGATAAAATTCTTTGTTAGCCTATAGATTCAATAAATGAAGGATTCTATCTATATTACTTAATCAAATTACATCAAGGAGATACTAAAGGAGTTTGGAATGGAGGATTCTAGACCAGTTGGAATGCCTATGTCTATTGGACATAATATTTCCAAAGATGATAATTCAAAGAGGTAGATCAGACTACATATAGATCAATGATTGGAAAGATTTTGTATGAGTGCATGCAATACATGATGCATAATTAGCAGTTGGAATGGTGGCAAGATCCTTTGTTAATCCAAAATAAAATCACATGATGGCAATAAAAAGAATCATGAGGTATTTGAAGGGTATTGAAGATTATGGTTTGTGGTATAAAAAGCGAGGCAACTTTGAATTGAAAGCATTCACTAATGATGACTAGATAGGAAGTATTGATGATAGAAAAAGCACTAGTGGTGGAGCATTCTTTCTTGGAAAGAGGCTAGTATCTTGGACAAGCAAGAAGTAGAACTGTATCTCTTAGTCAATAGTAGAAGCATAATATGTTGTTGTAGTAGTCAATTGTTCAACTATTGTTTGGTTTAAACAATTGTTGACATGTATGAAGGAAGAAATCAAGGATCTAGTTTTTGTTTTTTTTGTTTTTTATGATAACATCAGTGCAATTAACATTCCCAAGAATCCTTTGTTGCATACCAAAACCAAGCACATTGCAATAAAGTATCATTTCTTAAGAGAATTGGTGCAAGACAAGTAATATTGGAATATGTGAATACAAAAGAATAGATTGCAGACATATTCACTAAGCCATTACCTAAGGATGCATTTTTTTATTGAAGAGGTAAGCTAGGGGTCTCTAAAGCTCACTAATCAGATTTTAATGATGCATCAACCAAGCATGTTAAAGATCAGTCAAGTTGACACAATATTGCAAAGGGAAAATTGCATATGAATCAATACATCAGTTACATGAGAAGTCCATTGATTATGCTGTCTTTGGCATAAGATGTCAAAGAGGGAGAGTTTACTATGAATATCATGAAATATACTAAAAGAGGGAGAGTTTACTATGCTTTTGGCATTAGATGGAAAAGATGAGGAAGAGTTTACTGATAGAGGGAGACACTATAGTCATATAATCATTCCATAAGGAGAAGATTGATGTCAGAGGGAGTGCACACTAATAGACGGAGTTCTCATGGATGAGAATTAGAATGAAATTAAGGATATTATCTTTTATTTTTCTCTAAAATTTCATTGTATTTTGACATGTTTTGTTGCCATCAATGCCAAAGAGGCGGATTGTTGAAAATAATTGTTATATTGTATATTTCACTTTTATATTAGACAAAATGTTAAGTCTTTGCTAGTCATTATCTGTCGAGCTTACTTGGGGGATGAAGATAGTTTCCAGTATTAGCTAAGCATTCTAGAGCAAACCAAGTTCAAAGATAGTATGTGCCGAGCTTCACTTAGGCACCAAAGGAAGTTTATAGGAAGACAATATTTGCTGAGTTCACTTGGGCACGAAAGAGAATTTGGTGTGGAACTAGTTTTAACTGATCTCGCTTGGTTACCAAGGAATTCAATTCAGGATGTAATGTCAACCAAGTTCTCATGGTTAGTGAAGGAAGTTTGAAGAAAGTCTTTTCTAAGTTAGTGTTGACTAAGTTGGGTTGACTAATGAAGTATTTTCTTGTATCAACATATTTAGGTTGATGAATTTATTTGTTAAGTCTAGCTAACTTAAGGGATAAATATTGAATATTTGAAGGTGTATTCAAGCTGAATTAACAAAGAAAAATATATAAGTATAAGGTCAAGTTGTGGGATTAAATATGAGAAGCATGTGACTGAAAAGAGGTCTTTAGACAGTTCAATCTAGAAATGCCTCCTTGTTAGAGGATTCAACAAATAGTTGTTAAGATAACTTTGTTAAGAGATTTGATACACTAATACAATTGTTAGAGAGTAAAAATGATATGACCTAATTGCTGATTTTAGATCTCTATTCTTGCTTCAATACTTGATCCTCCTTGATCAGAATGTTCAATGCAGCTCGAAAAACTTAGGATAATCTTCTATTCAACATGAATTTGAAGGATAGAAGAGTATCCTAAGTTTACCAAGCTACATTGAACATTTTGATCAAAGAGTATCAAGTATTGAAGCTAGAACATAAATCTAAAATCAGCAATTCAGTTGCATCAGCAATCGGGTCATATCATTTTTACTCTCTAACAATTGTATTAGTGTATCAAATCTCTTAACAAAGTTAGCTTAACAACTATTTGCCAAATCCTCTAACAAGGAGGCATTTCTAGATTGAAGTGTTTAAAGACCTCTAACAAGGCCACTCCTAATAGGGTGAACTAAATCCTTTAATAGGGCCACACTTAATAGTGTGTTTTGTAACCTTTAATAGGGTTGGCTCCTAATATGGCCTACTTTAGAAGAGTGAAAAATAGTAATTAGTTGTGATTGGTGGTTTTTACCAACTTGGGTTTCCATGTTAAATCATGGTGTCATATGTGTTCATGTTATTTGCTTTATGTTTCTGCAACTAAGTTCATTGTAGTTAATAACATTAAGCATCTTAAGAAGCATTTATTTCAGTTATTGTTGAGTATCAATAATTCTTAGTGTATGTTGAGTGACAGTAATTTACAGTGCTAAGTGAGTTACAACAATAATAAAGTTTCAACAGAGTTTTTGGTTTTGATTTGTTTTCACATCTAAGGGATCTGGGATTTATTTTTGTGGTAACTGATTTATCACTCCCCTCTTTATTTCTCCTCTTATATTTCCAACATTAATACCATATTCATTTTCTACTAGCATAAAAATTTGGGCACTTTCATTTGAGAAACATGTTGCTATTTTAGTTTTATGATTGTCTTCTAGAATGACAATGCTTAACATTAGTGAACTATTTGGTTGTGGTAAGTCCACTATGGTAAGAGTTGTAGATAATTTCATTATTGTCATTTATACTCGATATCAAAATCATATCCAATGTCTTAGTAACCAGATGTCACTTGAGCATGTGAAAGAAGATTTTTTGTCAAAAATGAGGATTTCCAAATTGTTGTCGAGCAATAGATGTAACTCATATTTAAATTTATCTTCCACCTAATGAGTTTTCTTTTTATTGGTTTGATCATGATCATAATTATAGCATGTCATTATAAGAAATTTTGATAGAGATATTTTTTCATAGATATTTTAATAGGATGGCCTAGCTCTGTAGATAATTCTAGACTTTTGTTGGCTTAATTTTTCACCTAGCCAAAAAATTTGAAATACCTTGTAAAATTCAAGAAGAAAATGTGTTTTTGCTATGTAGGGTTTATGAAAATATTGTCAATTTCCAATAAAAACCCTAACCTAGTAAGTTTTTTCCCTAGCCCAATTTGTAGTTTTTTCCTAGTGGGATATTTTGGTGACCTTGGATTATGTCTCCACCCTATCATGGAGAAATTTCTTGAATCCATGATCAAATGTGACCTTTACCCTAGGTTTTTTGTTCAAGCAAGAGATCATATATCATTTTCATATTTTCCATATTACATTATGATCTTATGATTGGGGTTTTAAGCATCTAGTCGTAAGCATCAATTTTCCAACTTCTAATGTTACAAAGTAAAGGCTAGTGGAGGATCGTAAAGGTAAAGTGTGGGGTCTCTTGATCTTATGATACCCATATAATTGTAGCATTGAGGGAGTATGTTTTGAAGTGTTTGATCTTAAAATCATCCTATCATCATGTCATTGTAAGTGTATCATGGTAAATGGTAAGTGATAGGATGTTATGACAAGCTGAAAGGCGTAGGATTGTAAAAGACTTAAAGGGGAACTCTTGACCATGTGAGAGCAAGGAGGATCATGAAATTGTAAGACATAAAATACAAAGGTTATGAGGGGTTCTAATCTTACAAAAAATGGAAGATCGTGTAGGCATAAGTGTTCCTAGAAGGACTTCTGAAGCTACAAAAATGAGGAGATCATAAGAAAGGAAATGATAAGTGATACAGTGATTGAAAGTGGGACCAAACTCAGCTATGGGCCAAAAAAAGAAGATGTGTTAGAGTGATTTGTCAAAGTGCCATTTTTTGGTTGGTTAAAGATGCTGAGTGAGACAATAGATTCTTTAGTGTTATACATCACCGTTGATTGGATGCAAATCAGTGGTTACCACTTTCTTTCTTTATGGAGTTGCATGAAGATTAGCCAAAGAAAGAAAGTGAGGTAATGAAATTTGGAAGTGGTAGGGACAAACCATTCTATGAGTTTCCAAAAGGTTGTTGACTATGTGAGGTTCTAGGTGGCAAGTTTAATTTTTTTGTAGATACAACACATAAGGAAAAGTACTAATTTGTCCTAACCATCAATTCTTACAAGATTGACAATTGTCGTATTCTCACTTTTTGAAGTTGCAAGAAGGTTAGAAAATTTGAGAAAGCAATAAGATGACACATATCATATTTACCATAAGGGTCAGTGGCAATAATTAAAGGAAAGGTTACAAAGTTATGACAAAAGGCTCAGTTAACTATGATCAAGAGATCATAATGCAAGAGAAGGTGAAACTTGATGTTACAAAAAACTGTGCTTGTAAGATTGTAAGGATCTATGTGTATTGGAACAATGTTATGAAAAGGTTTTGTAAATTGCTAAGTGTAAGATTATAGCTAAGGAGAAGATATTCTAGCCGATGTCTTGATCTTATGATAAACTATTGATCGTTTGATTGTAAGAGACTCAAAAGAAACCCTTGATCATGTGATAAGGAAGTAATCATAAGATCGTAAAAGCCAAATTCATTGCCTAAAATTATATGAAGGATTTTGAATTTTCAAAGTTGATCATAAGATCATAAACTCTAGGTTTGACACGAAACCACTTCTTGCCCTTTTTTTTAGCTAGAAAAATAACATGGGTCTTGACCAATGATATTTCAAGAAAGTATAAAGGATAGAAGAACTGGAGGTGGTAGAAAACACTAGGTTTAAGGCAGACTGAAGAGCTTAATAAGGGAAGTACAACCAAGAGGGATGAGCATTGACGCTCGATCTACACAGAAATAATGAGGAATTTATTTTTAGGTGGAACAAAGTCAAATTTAGATTATTTAGATCATATTCACTGAATGACCCACCAAGAAATAAGTAAATGTTTTGGAAGTAGTTGGAGATGTTAAGGCTTTGCAGGTAGGAAGCAGTTGAAGATATACATGATTAAAGGCAGTAGAAGACAAACAAAATTAAATTGAAGACTCCTACAATAAGTGCCACAAGCTAAACTTTGCAACTACTTTCCCAAATTTTGTTCAAATGCAGAGAATGTTTTGTAAAGTAACACATAGAGATATCTCTATATTTGTTTTCCAATAGAATTTTGACATATGTCCTCCCATCTTAAGATTTTTGCAATCCTTTCTATAAAATAATTTTGAGGATGTGAAGTAAGGGTTTGAAGTCTGTAGAATTTTAGTGCTTGTTCTATTTACAGTCGGTCCAAAATTTGGTTGGTTCCACTTTTTGTTAAAAAAAAATTCACTAGTGTGATACTATAGGGTTGGTTCCAGTTTATTGGAAGGTTTTACAGAGCTATGATTCCACCATTCTTCAACATTTTTCTTTTGTAATGAACAACAATTAATGAATTACAGAGATAGTTTTAGTCCATCCAGTTGTTTCATGAGTTAATTTCATGCATCCTCATGTATGTGTTTCAAGGATATAAATAAAATGCAGCAATTCAATTTTATCTTCAGTTTGATTCTTGTCTCCTATATGTTTTGTCTATAATGTTTGATGGTTTATGAACAAATAGCTTAAACCTAGTTACAACTCCTTAAATTTGTATGTCTTAATATGTTTTGATGTTGGAACAAAGAGCTAAGTAAATACTTGATATATTTGACAAGGTTGCAGATTTCATAGTAGGATAGGTCAAGTATGAGGTTCAATCTTGATGCAAATGTTTGATTCACAAATCGATAGGATAGATCTAATGTCTTAATGTATGCCATGTATCAATGATATCCAAGGATATGTATTAGTAATTTGTGGAATTTTCCAATAGATGAGGCATTGATCAGCTATAAGATATATATGTTTATTGTTCATACCTTGGTTTTGCTAATAATCAACACATTAGTCAAAGTCTTTTCCTTTTTTGCTGAAGAGCTGAAAAGAGTTACCCTCACTTAGTTTATCAAGTTCATGAGTCATGTTATTAGCTATTTCATGTCAATGATTATTTTCATAAGCATTAGAAGATTCAGGGTTTTATCTACTTTGTATAGATTCAAATTGTTTTCTTTTGGAATTAGTACCATATGAAAGAATCTATAGGTTCATCCACCTAGGTTTTATAGAGCCTAAAGAAGAAGGAGTATAACCTTATAGTTGGGCTTGATGTTTGAATAGGTATGTTGAACATGAGAATTAGATACCCCTATATGTATTTGTTCTCATCATTGGGTTTTTGAAGCTTGTAGCTTTAAAACACCAACAAAATGGCAACTCTTTTGGGGACTATATTGAATCTATATGATAGATAAACCTCAAAAATTAGAAAAAGAAGATTCAATATAGGAGGAAGAATTTTCTATAGCAACAAGGTCATGAAGTTTTTTCTATTTCTTTGCTAAAGATTCATGTCTCTTAGTGGTTACCTTGTCTAGGACAATAGTAATTTGAAAGTTGAATGTAAATTGCATTGTTACTAATAAATTCATCACCAATTAGTTTGGTTGGGTAATATTTTGGAGTACTGTTGTAAAATTTTAGAGTCAAGAATAAAAAAATGTAATCTCCAAGAATGATTTGATGATTTGCATGTTTTCCTACAAACACAAAGTCTAGTTCAGATTTGTTAAGTGACAAATTATGTTTTAAATATTTCTCACAAGTGTGAATGGCAACTCTATATCTTCATACCAGTTTTCCTCGTTAATTTCATATTATATATTTTGAAGGACTTTCAATTTGTATTGGCAGATCTAAAGCTTTTGATAGTAGTTCTTGGAAAAGAAGTTGTCAATTCCTAATTTATAGTTTAAGTGTTGTGTGCAATTGTTGTTTCAAGAATTTAAATGTTAGAAGGTGAATCACAATAGTGATTTCTTTATCATCATTCAAGGAGGTGGTGGATTTACATGGTTTTGATAAATGGTGTAAAGAAGTTTAGGTTTACACCAATGCAAGGATCAACAAATTGAGTTTCATCATCAACATTTAAGGTATTTTGATTTTCATGTGTTTTCCTTTCATCAAATTCAAATGTTAGAAATGGTTACCACTATTCAGTTATTTTTCAGCACTAGGAGAAAGAGCTAGTTAGAAATTTGTGTTTCAACATGGAGTTAGATCTCAGATATGAAGTTAGTCTACCAAATTATGAAAGTGTGCTTGAAGATATTGTAGAGATAAGAAAAGGAACTCCATAATCAGATTGAAATACTATAGGAAGTATTTGAGGTCTAAGAGATTATCAATTTTATATAAAGTTCAAATCAGAACTCATGGAGCCGCATTTTTCTTTAATACCTAAAGAGTCTTCATTTCCTATTGTTTTCCTAGATACTTTTATGCCTGATTTAGTTGATTGGCAACAAATTTGAGATTACAAAAGCTTTTGCATGTTGAGGAATGCATCAAGAAGATGGAAAGTAATTTGTATAACAATATAATTCATGTTGAATATTATAATGATGATAGTAACTGTGGTAAAAGTCAAAATGAATGCATTGAATCTATAGATAATGATAATTTGGCTTCTGAGTGTGAAGAGAAGGATTCAAATTTTGGTGAATCAGATGATTGCAGTTAGCATGAGGAAGATGGTACATAACTAAAAGTGAATCATGTGACAGTATGTATGAGAGTGTAGAAGTTTACAACAACAATATAGATAACTTTTCTTGTGATGAAAATGAAAATGAAACACCTAGTATAGAGGTATTGAACAAGGAAGAGGAATATGTTGTAGTAATGATTCTGATATCTTAGATTGTTATACTAATAGTACTACTGCTATAAGTTCTTCATGTCATCCGAATAATAATCACAGCTAAGAGGAGAAGATTTGTGAGGAAATCTTTATGAACCTTGATGAAATTTCAGCTTTGTTAGCTCATGATTTTGAAAGGTATGTAAGTGTTTCTAAGGATGCTCATATTTTCCCTTATGATGTTTCTTCATTTAATAAAGTCACTTCCCCAAAGTTTGATGTGGAAAGAGATACAAAATCATAACCATCTTTGTCAAGATTTGGAGGTGTATATGATAGTACCTCAAATGTCGATGCAAATGATAACACGTTAGATGTGGGCTATGTTATTGAAGAGAAATTTGGTACTATTTTAGATTCTTCTCATGCAATAAGTTTTGACTATTCATATGATGAAAAGGAAAAGGATGGAAGTTATAAATCTGATTATGATTTTCCCTTTTATGTTGATAATATTGTAATGGTAAGTTTGATGAGTTCAAAATTCACTCTAACAAAATGTTAGATGAAGACTATGATTATGATCAACATATTTTATGTGAGCACTTTCATGAGAGTTTTTCAAACTTGGTGACTAATTAGTTTTTTGACTGTGAAGAAGTTCCAACATATGACAAATCTGATTGGATGAGTATCATGACTACAAATGAGAGATCAGATTTTATGTATTCTTCATGCCTAGTTACACAAGGTGAGTTGCAAGCTCTTGACATGTGCAACTTTTTGAATGAAGTAGAATATGAAACCTTTGTGTTTTCAGTTAATAGCATGTACCAATCATATGTTCATAATGGCTTTCAATTTGATTTTAGTTTATATGAGCATGATGACTCATTTTCTCATACTGAGCATGATGTTGAAGTAGATTCTGATTGGTATATACACTATGAGAGTGAAGGTAGTGATTTTTTTTTGCCAAATGAGTTGTTTCAAAATACTAATTTTATTGGTGAAACTAATGGAAGTGATTTTTTGAGCTTACCTCAAGAAGAAGTATATGAAAATCAAGTGTTTGACAGAGGTAATAAATTTTGAGGTTTTGGTGGCATGGGGCCATCATCTTGTACAATTAGAGTAGATTTCCTATTTTCAATAAAGCTATTCAAGAGAAGCATTGGAGTGGTATACTTCTTCTAGAAATTATGAATCCTTGTCATGTCCACAAGGGACATGCATCCCCAAATAGAGCCACTATTGGCTTGATTTTTCACCTAGCCAAAAAAATTGAAATTCCTTGTAAAAATTAGAAAGAAAATGTATTTCTATTGCTTAGGGTTTCTGAAAATATTGTTAATTTCCAATAAAAACCCTAACCTAGTAATTTTTCCCTAGCCCAGTTTTAAGTTTTTCCCTAGTAGGATATTTTTTTGTCCTTAGGATTATGTCTTCACCCTGTCATGGAAAAAATTCTAGAATCCACGATCAAATGTGACCTTTACCCTAGGTGTCATTTTCATATTTTCCATCTTACATTACAATCTTACAATTGAAGTTTTAAGCATCCAATCACAAGCATAAATTTCCCCTCTTCTGATGTTATGAAGTAAAGGATAGCAAATGATTGTAAAGGCAAAGTGTGAGGTCTCCTGATTTTATGATACCCATATAATCATAGCATTGTGGGTATATGTTTTAAAGTGGTCGATCTTACAATCATCTTATTATCGTTTCATCATAAGTGTGTGGTAAATGGGAAGTGATATGATGTTATGACAAGTTGAAAGGCGTAGGATCATAAAAGACTTAAAGGGGAACTCTTGACCATACAAGAGCAAGGAGGATTGTGAGATCATATGACATAAATACAAAGGTTGTGAAGGCTTTTGATCTTACAAAAAAATGGAAGATCATGTAGGTGTAAGTGTTCCTAGAAAGACTTCTGAAGCTACAAAAATGAGGAGATCGTAAGATCGTAAGAAAGGAAATGATAAGCGATAGAGTGATGCAAAGTGGGACCAAACTTAGTTGAGGGCCAAAAAAAGAAAATTTGTTAGAGTGAGTTGTTAGAGTGACATTTTCTAGTTTGTCAAAGATGCTTAGTGAGACAATAGATTCTTCAATTTTATTGATCACTATTGATCGGATGCAGATTGATGGTTGTCACTTCTCACTTTATGGAGTTGCATAAAGATTAGCCAAAGCAAGAAAGTGAGGCAATGACACATAGAAGTGGTAGGCCCAACCCATGCCATGAGTTGCCAAAAGGTTTTTGACTGTGCAAGGTTCCAAGTGGAAAATTTTAATTTTTTGTGAATACAACACATAATGAAAAGTATTATTTTGTCATAACCATCAATTCTTACAAGATCGATGATTTTCATATTCTCACTTTTTGAAGTTACAAGAAGATTAGCTAAAGAGAGAAAGCAACAAGATGACATGTATTCTATTTGCCATAAGGGTTAGAGACAATTGTTAAAGGAATAGTTACAAAGTTATGAGAAAAGGCTCAGTTAACTGCGATCGAGAGATTATAAAGCAAGAGAAGGTGAAACCTTATGTAATGCAAAATTGTGCTTGTAAGATTGTAAGGGTCTATGTGTATTGGAACAATGTTATGAAAAGATATTGTAAACCACTAAGCTTAAGATCATAGATAAGGAGAAAAAATTCTAGTTGATGCCGCAATCTTATGATAAAAAGTTGATTGTGAGATCATAAGAGACACAAAAGAAACCCTCGATCATGTGATAAGGAAGTAATCATAAGATTGTAAAAGCCAAATTCATTGCCTAAGATGATACCAAGGGTTTTGAATTTTTAAAGTTGATCATAAGATCGTATACCCTAGGTTTGACATAAAAGCACTTCTTGCCCTTTTTCTGCAATGGAAAATCGACATGGGTCTCGACCAATGATATTTCAAGAAAGTATAGAGGATAGAAGAACTAGAGGTGACAAAAAACACTAGGTTTAAGGCTCAGATTGTAGAGCTTGAGCAGGGAAACATGACCAAGAGGGATGAGCATTGATGCTTGATCAATGCACCAATAATGAGGATTTGATTTTTAGGTGGAACAAAATCTAATTTAGATGATTTAGATCAGATTTACTAAATGACCCACCAAGAAAGAAGTAAATATTTTGGAAGTAGTTGGAGATGTTAAGGCTCTATTGGCAGGAAGTAGTTCAAGATATACATGATTAAAGGTAGTAGAAGACTAACAAAATTAAATTGAATACTCCTATGGTAAGTGTCACCTACAAAACTTTGTAACTACTTCCCCAAATTTTGTTCAAATGTAGGGAATATTTTGTATAGTAACACATAGAAATATCTTTGTGTTTGTTTTCCAATAATTTTTTTGCATATGTCCTCCCATTTGAAGTTTGTTGTAATCATTTCTATAAATGAATTTACAGGATGTGGAGTTAGGGTCTAAAGTATGTATAATTTTAGTGCTTATTCTATTTACAATCAGTCCAAATTTTCATTGGTTCCACTTCTTGTTAAAAATTTTTCCACTATTGTGATACTACAGGGCTAGTTCCAATTTATTGGAAGGTTTTCCAGAGCTATGATTTGACCATTCTTTAGCATTTCTCTTGTAATGAACATCAATTAATGAATATAGATAGTTTTAGTCTATTCAATTGTTTCATGAATTAATTTCATGCATCCTCATGTATTTTTTTCAAAGAAATAAATAAAATGAAGCAATTCAATTTTATCTCTAGTTTGATTCTTGTTTCCTATCTATGTTTTCTATAATGTTTTGTGGTTTTTGAACAAAGAGCTTAAACCCAGTTGCAAATCCTTAAAGTTGTATGTCATAATATGTTTTTCTGTTGGAACAAAGAGCCAAGTAAATGCTTGATATATTTGATAGGGTTGCATATTTCATAGAAGGACAGGTTGAGTATGAGGTCTAGTCTTGATGCGAATGTCTAATTCACAAAGTGATGGGATAGATATGGAGTCTTGATAAATGAGATGTATCAATGATATCTAAGGATGTGTGTTAGTAATTTTTGGAATTGCCCAATAAATAAGGCATTGATCAACTACAAGATCTATATGTTTGTTGTTCATACCTTGGTTTTGTTGATAATCAACACCTTAATCAAAGTCTTTTCCCTTTTTGTTGAAAAGCTTAAAAGAGTTACCCTCACTTAGTTTTTCAAGTTTGTGAGTCATGTTATTAGCTATTTCATGTCCATGATTGTTTACATAAGAATTAGAAGATTCAGGCTTTATCTTCTTTGTATAGAATCAAATTGTATGCTTTTGGAACTGGTACCATATGAAAGAATCTATAGGTTCACCTACATAGGTTTTGCAGAGCCTGAAGGAGTATAGCCTTACAATTGGCCCTGGTGTTTGAATAGCTACGTTGAACATGGGAATTAGCTACCCCTTGATGTATTTTGTTCTCATCATTAGGTTTTTGAAACCTGTAGTTTTAAAATGCCAACAACTTCTACGAAACATGTGTTTCTATAGAATCTATGAAGGTGGGGAGAGATTAAATGGGCATCCAATGTCAATTGGCTTATTGAATATGAGAGAGTACATTATTGGTGATGGAGGATATCCATTGTTGAGATGGTTAATTACAACTTTAGTGTGGGTCTAACAACTAGTGAAAGAGAAATAAATTTTAAATTATCATCAACATGTATTGTGGTATAACACACATTTGGCAAGCTAAAAAAATGTGGTATCCAAATTTAGAAATATTTCCAAAACCATTTTTTTTTTTTGCATATTGCATAATATGACATTAAATGTGCAAGATGAAGATGATACATTTGATGATATTTTTGATGAACAAATATGCTAACTAATGAATCAATGAATCTAGTTGCATGAATCTCCCTAATGAATCAAAGGTGTGACAACTGAAGGTTTTAGGGTCCTCTAGTGAAAAGTGAAAGCATTGCAATACTATATTCATAGAGGAATGGATATTGCAATAAGAAATGAAAGTGAAGATGACTTTGAAGAAGGGCATGCTGAATAGGAAGGAGCAAAAGAAGCTATGGATCTTGAGGAAGAAAGGCTATTTAGGGCCATTTGCACCAGGACCATGGGTATGGGTTTGAGTGATAAGTATGAAAATGCCTCCATAAAGGGAATATGGTGGAAGAGTCAGAGGTGTGACAACCGAAGGTTTTAGTGTCCTCTAGTGAAAAGTGAAAGCATTGCAATACAATATTCATAGAGGAATGGATATTGTAGTAAGAAATGACAATGAAGATGACTTTGAAGAAGGGCATGTTGAATAGGAAGGAGCAAAAGAAGCTATGGATCTTGAGGAAGAAAGGCTATTTAGGGCCATTCCCTAGATTGGGAAAAGATCCAAGAATAAAGTCCACACATTTTTAGGAAATCTGAACTTCAAGCAACTAATTGACTAGATCAATGAATTATCTAAGAATATTTTGAGTATCAAGACATCAAAGATCTAGATAGGGTCAAGTTCATGAAGGCTAGAATGAAGGTTCATGCATAAATTTGGTGGTAGGAGATATAATTAGAGGGAAGTAGAAGAGGAAAGGAAAAAATCACAAGACAAGCTCGATGGTGGAGAAATTAAACTAACAATTCATTCCTCTCAATTACAACCTCAATGTGTTGAAGAAAAGGAAAGGGTTGAATTTGGTGGGAAGATCTATTTAGGAGTATACAAAAGAGTTCCATCTAGTCCTAATCAGAATATGTCATGCAAAGTTGACAAGGAAAAAGTTGTATGTTAACTTAATGGGTTAAGGCCAAGTATTTAGGATGAGTTAAGTTTGGTTAGAATGACTAGTAGTGAAGAGGCATACCAACTTTCCTTAAGAGGGAAAAGTTGAACAAGAACTTTGAGAGAAATAAAAGTAGAAGAGGTCATGGTGGAAGATCTAGTGGATGGTCTTGTGGAGGCCAAAATGAAGATAAAGAAAAGGAGGATGAGGCCAAAAGTAGTCAAAATAATAAAGGAAATAATTTCAATCATGTTTATGATTAGAATAATAGAGATTAGAGAGGAAGAGAAGAAGGACTAGGAAGATGAGGCCTTCATGGAACATGTTTCCACTATAGAGAAGAAGGACATATAGATTATGAATGTCCTCAATGCTAAGGAATGGAAAATTATAGAGCATAAGGCCAAGTAAGAGTTGAACATATAGATGAAGATTCCAAGTTGTTACATTATGTAGATGTTGAAACAGAAGTCCTAGTTAACAACAAAGTCTTGCTGAGTGATGAAAATGAACCTAAACAAAGGAGTACCTTATTTCATACTAGGATCAAGTTTTAGGATAACTATTGTGATGTGATTATTGATAGTGAGAGCACTAAAAAAATGTTGTCACATGAGATAGTCATAAATTTCAAGCTCAAGAGAGAGATACACTCACATCCATATCTGATTTTCTAGGTGTAGGATGAACACAAGGTTTTGGTCAATGAACAATGCTTAGTAAAGTTCAATATTGTGAGATACCATGATGTGGTACTATGCAACATCATTAGCATGGATTCATGTCATATGTTGTTGGGGAGGTCATGGTAGTTTGACAGACATGTTGTACATATTGGTCAATTCCCTAATAAAGAATAGAGTAAAACATAAGAAAAAGCCATTGAAGAACATAGAAGAAAAGGAATGTAGTAATATTGGAATAAGTTTAATTGAAGGAATAAAGTTCTTAGAAGGTATGGGGAATGAACAAATATATTTTTGTTTTACTCTAAAAGATGGTAAAGAAGAACTATAAGATATACCTACAAAAGTTATAGATTTTTTGTGTGAGTTTTAAGATACTGTATTCGATAATGTACTTGATAGATTGCCACTAGCAACAAAGACAATTTCATCAGATGGATTTGATTCCAAGAATCATTTTTCCAACTAAGGAAGCACACATAATGACACCAATAGAAAGTGAAGAGTAGAATAGACAAATACAAGAGTTTTTGCAGAAGGTATATATTGATTCAAGAAACTCTGAGTCTATGTTGTATCAGCAGTATTAACACCAAAGAAGAATAGAGAATGAAGGATGTGTAGAAATTATTGAGTCATCAATAAAATCACAATTAAGTACATTTTTTTTTGTTAGTGATGGATGATATCATGAACTATTTGAGTGTGTTGTGTATTTCACAAAGATGGATCCAAAGAGTGGATATTACTAGCTCTGGATTATAGAAGGAGATGAATAGAAGACTGCCTTTAAGACAAAGGATGGCTTATATGAGTTTTTATTCATGTCTTTTGGGATAACCAATTCACCAAGCACATTCATGTGGCTCATGAATGAGATATTAACAAATTTCTTGGTAAGTTTTTCATTGTTTATGTAGATGAGATTTTGATTTTTAGGAAGACATTGGAATAACATATTGTTGGAAATATAAGAGGAGTACCTAAGGGGGAGGAGGGTGGGGAAGGGGTAAATTTGTTACCACAAAAAAATTCCAAATCCCTAAGATGTCAATACACACTTCTCACTAAGCCAAATCCATGCACTGCTCAGTTAGAACTAGATATATGCTCTAACCCAATTAACAAAGTACTCTTAATATATTAATGTATCTTAACCTTTAGTAAATTAGTTGCAAAAATTTAAAGAATTAATAAAATAACATGAAAATATGAGGCACTAAGATTTAACATAGAAACCCAATTTGGGAAAACCACCAATGCAACTAGTTATAACTTTTCACTCTTTTGAAGTGAGCCATGTTAGGATCCAACCCTATTAAAGGTTACAAAACACACATTTAAGTGTGACCCTGTTAGAGGATTTGAATCACCTTGTTAGGAGTGGCCTTGTTAGAGGTCTTCAGACACTTCAATCTAGAAATTCCACCTTGTTAGAGGATTTACAAAATGATTGTTAAGTCAACTCTGTTAAGAGTTTTCTTCACTACTACAATTGTTAAAAAGTAACAATGATTGACTTGATTGATGAAGAAAATAACTTTACAGATTCAGATCATTGTTTTGGTTTATCCACTTGATCCTCCTTGATCTGGATATTCTTTTCATCTCATTAGATGTTCTATCTTTAATCATATATCCTTCTTATTTCACATCTTTTCTCATCCTTTTGATTTCTTAATTCAATCCACAACTGGAACTTTCATATATATGAAACCCAATGTCAAGTAAGCTTGAATACCCTTTCAAGCAAACATTTAACATATACTAGGTTATCTTGTATTAACAATTTAATTAACAAAAGCAATCCAGTGATAGTTAGATAACACTGAAATGAGTCACTTGATTAATACTGGATTCCTTTGGTGACTAACCTGATGCAGTTAATACTAACTCCCTTCATTGACCAACTAGGCTCAATTAACACTAACTTTCTTCGATGACCAATTGAACTCGGATCCTTTTGAATTCAGCTTGGCTGATATTGGAGTCTTCTTCAGTGCCCTCCACCAAGAAAACTTGGATCAAACTATGACATCCATATAGAATGACCTCCACCAAGAAAATTTGGATCACAATATGACATTCATAACAAACATCCTCCACCAAAATTTCTTCAATTATATCTCAACATTCATAATGAATGCCCTCCACCAAGATATACTTGGACCAATGATTATAATTTCTTATTCCTTTATTCCATTACAAGTAATTAGATGAATAATAATTTAAAATATATAATCACAAAATATGTGATATCATATTATTCTTTTAATAATATCAAAGAGAACCTATTAATATACTACATAACATATACATCCAATTAATAATAATATTACCAAGGAACATAATACTAACTTACCTTAATGGAACCTGACCTCACTAATCATCCTCCCTAGGCACGATGGTGCCTATGGCACTGCCATTAAACCCTTCCAACTGCGTTTTCAGCTTCTTCATAATCGGTCAAATGTAAGTTTCCATCAGTGTCCACTATTGTGTATGATGTCTTCGACAATGACCATAAAACATCTTATGTTTAATCGATGTTCAACCTTTTCACGTGGGCCGCAAAACCATTGCCACCTCTTTGTACTACCTCTACACACGGTTTACAGTGATGTGCTTGATTGTCCTTCCATCCTTACTTATTTACACAATCAATGCCTTAAATGGGATTGCCTGTCATTGATATGATCATACCCTCCACGTGACTATGTTATTCCTCCCTTCTTTTTATTCTCTTTGTACACCAAACTAATTTATATGTCCATCATGGGTGATGACTATTCGACCCGCTTTATTAATTAAACATTTTTATTATTTATAAAATGTAATTATTATATTATTTAATTATTATAATGAATATAGATGTTTATCAAAGGTAATGTATTATTATTATTATTTATAAGTATTTAGGCAAGCAATTATAACATTGTTTATTTAGAAATACATTAGACTTATCTATGTATTGAAATGAAATTATTTATCATTATAATTGAAATATTACAAAGGATAAGACATTGTATATGTATTTAAGAAATACATTTATACACTAATTTGACTCATGACAGCTAACACTAGTTGTGCTTGACTAGAGTGTGAGATTCCTGTAATATCAATGACAATATAAAATTGAATAATAGTTTTAAAAAATCTCTCTCTTTGGCATTGATTTAAACACAACATGTCATTATGCAAAGAAGACTTAGAGCAATAGAATGATTTTTAAGATTATATAATATCCTTAGTTTTATTTTGATTCTTCATCCATCAGAGCTCCCTCTGAGATTCTCCCTCTACCATATTGTCTTCAAACTCTATCTAAACCAACTCTCCTTCTTGCTCTTATACAAATCACTTCCTTCTTTGACATGACATCAATCTCTCCATGGAAATCAAATGACAAAGACTTTATACAATGAATTTATAATGTACCTGATGTATTGATTCATATGTAATGTGCTATGAAATTGTTGCATCAACTTGATAGTTTGTCAATGAAGCTCTCTTGATGCATCACTAATATGTACTCTAGTGAGCATCAGATAGGGGAATGAGTCCTAGCTTATCTTTTAGATACAAAAATGCATCCTTAGGTAAAGGCTTGGTAAATATGTCAGCAACCTACTCCTTGGTGTTCACATATTCCAATCTTACTTCTTTGTTGTCAACTAATTCCCTCAGAAAATGATACTTGATTTTCATGTATTTTGTCTTAGTGTGTATTACTATATTTTTTGATATGTTGATTTTACTTGTGTTATCACAATAGATAACCATTGGGTCCTTGATTTCTTGCTTCATTCTTGAAAATAGTTGCTTGATCTATATTATGTTGGAACAATTGAGTATTGTAACAACATATTTTTCCTCTACTATAGATAGAGAGATGAAATTCTACTTCTTTCTTGTCCATGATACTAACCTATTTCCAAGAAAGAATGCTCCTTGACTGGTGCTTTTCCTATCATCAATGCTTCTAGTTGAATCTGCATCAATAAAGGATTTGAACTCAAAGTTTCCTCCTTTCTTGTACTATAAACCATAGTCTTCAATACCTTTTAGATATCTCATAATTCTTTTGATTATCATCATATGATTTTCTATAGGATTTACAGAGAACCTTACAACTATACCAACTTCTAATTCAATATCAGGCCTTGTGTGAACCACATACTGAAGTTTTCCAATCATAGATGTGTAGATAGTTTGATTTACCTCATTTGAATCATTATTCTTAGATAGTTTTGTCCAATACACATAGGTGTTCCAACTAGTTTAGAATCTTCCATTCCAAAGGTTTTCAGTATTTCTTTGATGTACTTAGACTAGTAATGTAGATGTCATCCTTCATTTTATGAAATTATAAACCAACAAAGAATTTTATCTCTCCAAACATTAACATTTCAAATTCTTTTCTCATTTCTTGAGAGAATGATTTACATCAGTCATCATGACCTATGAATAAAATATCATCCACATATATTTATGCTAACAATATCTTATCCTATTCTCCTTCTTTAATATGTAGACTACTATTATCATTTGATCTTTGAAAACCAATCCTTACTAGATATGTATGTAGCCTTTCATACTATGCTCTAGGAGCTTTTTTTAGACCAAATAAAGCTTTATGCAATTTGTAGATTGTGTTTCTTTTAATTGGATCAATGAAACCTTCAAGATGATCAATGTAGACTTCTTCTTCCAAAATTCCATTCAAGAAAGTTGATTTTACATCTATTTGATATACTTTGAATCCTTTGTGTGCAACATAAGAAAGTAGTGTTCTGACTTCTTCAAGGCTAGAAAAAAGAGAAAATGTTTCTCCATAGTCTATACCTTCTTCTTGAGCATATCTGATGTAGAGGGCCTAGTGACCTATCCAATAACCACTCCTAATTAACATTTTAACCTTCAATCATGCAATGATTCTTGTTTCTTTTCTTTACACCAATTCAAGCCTCCAATATTCTCCTCTAACTTTCCTCTTAGGTATAGTTGGTTTGGTGTAGACTAAATCCCCCTTCTAAGGCACTAGTCCTTTTCCTCCCTAGAACCCTAACCCTCACTTAGGATCTTGTACTTCCACTATCTTAGAGTGTATTGAGATGTAGATACCCTCCATAACCTTCTTGACCTCATTCAACACTTTAGGTCATAACCAAAGCCAAAGAAAACCTAATTTCTTCACATAGGCCTAATTAGACCTAAAGGCTACTAGGTCTAGCAACCTTGTTTTTCTCCCATTCTCCCAATTATTCTAAAAAAACCCTAGGAAAACTTAGGAATCTGGTAACTATCTCCTAGAACACCAAGATTATTTTTAGAGCTTCAAGACACTCATAATCATATTTTCTCTTAAGCCCTAGTTTTTAGCCTTTTTTTTAGGCCTCCAGTCTAGCTAGAAATCAAAATTCTCCCAAGATCTTCAAACCTCACATAAAACCTCCATTAAAATTTCATATTCAAGTTGATATACTAGGACTTCTAGGAACTCCATTTGTTAGACCCAACATGATCATGGGTGTGCTCTGCAACATCTTTGACAAAATTGTCTAGGCTCACATGCTCCTAGTAGTCAGCCTTGGGCATCACCTCATGGATTGGAAACTAAACATTAAAGTGAAGTAAAAATAAAAAACAATATATACACAATCTAACCTATAACCCTACCTAGTTTGATGCATTTTCCACTATGGGCAATTAGGTTAGAGGCATTTTTGTACAAATAGCCCTATGAAGGCAATGTTTAGACTAGTCAATAAGAAAATGTTGTAACTTAAGAACATGATAACTTCAACACAAAACTGAGTATGAAAAAGAACCAAGAAATACTAATCTATCAAAAATATAAAATTATTCTACTGTGCCAACCTGTACACTACTGTACTACACCATAAAACCATGTAAAACTATGCAAAAATGTTCATACAATAGTCCCACATGTGCATAAACTGATGGTGATTCTTTCAATGCTTCAAAATATGATCCACCCTACTCATATACCTAAGCATGGGTATTTACAACCTCCAAAACTACTAATTATAATTTCTTGCAAAAATTGCAAAAGTTGCTCAAGCAACTTTTTAGTAACTTTTGAGCAACTTTTTCTCTTTGATGCTTTTGGTCGAATGGGTTCACCTAGAACATTTATAGGAACCTAGATAAGACACCTAGGTCATATTTAGACCATCAAGCCCTTAGTTTCACATCCCTAATCTTATTTGATCTATTGAGAAACTTTGAGCAACTAGGACCTAATGAGCAACTTGGCTCTTACATTTGGATGACTTGCACTCCAAGGACTCTTGGAGATTATTTAACACACTTATACACCTAACTAACCTCTAATCACACCAAAAAAATATATTAGGGAGATTGCATGCACCATACTCTCCTAGGACAAAGAACTCAGGTCCCTTGAGTTAAGAGGTCTTCAATGGTGACCCCATGCTTCAGTATGTTTTCTTTAGTCATCCAAGTGGCCTCATCATCTGGTAGTCCATTCCATTTCACCAAGTATGTCTTGTAGGTACCCTTCCTAGTCTTCTTGATCACTTTAGAATCCATAATGCTATCTAGTTGTAAAGGTTGGGGTGTTGGCAAGTCTTGTACCCAATCAACTTGTTCCAAATCTGCAAGAGTGTGGTGATCAACATCAACATTAGTGCCCTTATAAGGAAACAAGTCATGCACATTGAAAATAGGCAATATGCCTAATTTAGGAGGAAGTTAAACTTCATAGGCATTGTTTCCATATTTGTGTAGGATTTTCAAAGGTCTTATCTTCTTCATCAACAACTTTTTTGGATACCCTTTTGGCAGCCTCTCTTGCCTAAGATAGGAAAGTACTAAATCTGCCACTTTCAACTGCAAGTCTCTCCTTGACTTATCTACCTTTATCTTATACTTTTCCACTTGGATCTACAATGTCTTCCTTACTTGCTTATGTAGCTCCTTCATTTTCTCTACAAATGACTCTCCTTGTATACTCCTTTTGTCATGTAGGCTAAGATCCCTCAACTCCAAGATCCCCCTAGAATGAGTCCCATTTTTCAAATGGGCTCTTTCTAGTTCTCCTATTGATGGAGTCATTATAAGAAAACCCTTCCTGCCCTATGAGATGATGCCATGATTGACCATACTTCTTAATGAAACACCTCAATAGGTTGCCCAAAGATATGTTCACTACCTCTATTTTTCCATTATACTGAGGATGGTAAACTAAAGAAAAGGACAAATAGGTTCCCAACATCTTCCAAAGGGTCCTCCAAAAGTGTCCTATGAATTTGGTATCCCAATCACCCACAATGTTGAGTGGAAAACCATAGATCCTCACTATATCCCTGAAGAACATACCTGCTATATTTGAAGCATCATTTGTTTGTTGGCATGGGATGAAGTGTGTCATCTTGCTAAATCGGTCTATAACCACAAGCACATTGTCATGCCCTCTAACTATTTTAGGGAGTCCAAAAAAAAAGTCCATACTCAAGAACTCTCATTGTCTTTGTGTTATGATGAGTGGTTGGTATAATCCTACATTACTACTATGTCCTTTATCCCTCTAAAACACATGGCATTTCTTCACACACTTCCTTACATCAGTTTTCAATTTAGGCCAATGATAGAACCTAGAAACTTGCTCAAGTATTTTGTCTACCCCAAAATGTTCTCCCAAGCTGCCTTGATGCTTTTCCTTGATGATGTTCTCCCTCATGGAACATTGGGGAATTCATGATAGATGTCCCTTAAAAAAATAAATCCTCATGTAGCATATACTCAATAAAACCAATTTTAAAGCCTTGTTAAAATTTCACACATACCTAATAGGCTTCTCTAAAGTCTTTATCCTCCTTGTAGAGATCTCTTAGATCCTTCATTCCTACATTTTGCAATTGGATCTCCTAAATGGCTAGGAATCTTCTATTGAGAGCATCAACAACCTTGTTTCTCACACCTTTCTTATATTTGATCACAAAGGTGAACGCCTGCAAATATTTGACCCACTTGAGGTGTCTTTGATTTAGTTTCTCCTACCCATTCAAAAAACTAAGGGCATGGTTTTCTATATAAACCACAAATTCTTTCAGAAGGAGGTAATGCCTCCATTTTCAAGGATTGCACCATTGCATACAACTCCAAATCATAGGTTGAGTACTTTTGTTTGGCCTCACTTAACTTCTTTGAAAAGAATGCCACAGAATGCCCTTCTTGGCTTAGTACTACTCCAATGGCTAGCTTACTAGCATCCCACTCTACCACAAATAATTGATTAAAATTAGGAAAACTATGGGTAGGAAATTTTGCTATCCTATTCTTCAACATCTCAAACCACCTATTTGCTACATTTGTCCATTCAAACTAACAATTCACCCCTCCTTTGATGATGTTCAATCTAGGTGCACATTTATGACTAAACCCTCTTACAAAATTCCTATAAAAGGATGCCAAACCATGAAAACGTCTAACATCTCCTATACATTTTGGAGTTGGCAATTATAATATGGATTTGACCTTATCAAGATCCATCTTGATACATCCATTGGCAACAAAAAAACCAAGGTACACTAGTTCAATTTTTAGGAACTCACATTTTTCTTGATTAATTAGTAGCTTCTCTAGATGTAGCCTCCTCAATACCATCTCTAAGTGCTTCATATGCTCCTCTTTGGACCCGCTAAAGATTAAAATGCCATCCAAATACACAATAGCAAACTTACCTATGAAATCTACTATCACCTCATTCATTAGTCTCATGAAGGTACTTGGAGCATTTGTTAAGCTAAAGGGCATTAATAGTCATTCATACAACCCTTCATTTGTCTTAAAGGTTGTCTTCCATTCATCACCATGTCTCACTCTAATTTGATGATACCCTAACTTTAGGTCTACTTTGTAGAAGTAGCAAGAGCCTCCCAAATTATCTAGCAAATCTTCAATCCTTGGCATAGGGAATCTATATCTGATGGTGATCTTATCGATTTCCCTAGAGTCGATAAACATCCTCCATTTTCCATCTTTATTAGGTGCAAGGATTATAGGGAGTAAAAAAGGACTCAAACTTTTCCATATAATCCCTTTCTCCAACAAATCTTGAATATGCTTTGTTATCTCTACATTTTGTCTTGGTGTCATCTTGTAGGATGCCTTATTAGGTAGGTTTGACCTTGGTATTAGGCCTATTTGATGACTTACTTCCATCATAGGAGGCAGTGCACTAGGCAACCCATTATCTACTATCTCATGGTATTTCTCCAATAACTTATGCACTTCTTGAGGCACTTGAATCTTCTCTTTGGTCTCTTCTCTTGGTTTCACAACTACTGCACAATATACCCCTTTCTCCTTCTTCATGACCTTTAAGAATTATTTGCCACTCAATAGCATAACACTATTTCCTGCTTGCTTCTCTCCACTAGGTTTTACCAAAGGGTCCATTTGATACTTCTTATCTTCTTTAGTTATTACATAGCTATTCTAGTCACCATCATGTATGGCCTTTATTTAATATTTCCATGGATACCCCAACAAGAGATGGCATGCATCCATAGGCATTATGTCACATAGGACCTTGTCCTTGTATTCCCCAATCTTAAACTCCACTAGGGCCTGTTCATCCACCAAGACCTATTGACCCTTGTTTAACCATGACACCTTGTATGGTGTGGTGTGGGATATTCTCCTAAACTTCAACTTGTCCACCATTTCAATTAACACTATGTTTTTAGTGGAACCAGAATCCACTATCATCTTGAAAATCTTGCCATGTGATCTTCAAGTAGTCCTAAATAGGCTCTTTCTCTGAGGAGGTTCTACCACATTTGGCATCTTCAATAAAGTCCTTCTTAACATCAAGTTCTCACTATCTAGTACTAGCCCTGCTTTAGAAATGGGTGATGTGACACTTTGAGTGTCATCTTCTTGCACTAATTGTGTTCTTCTTTCTCCCATAGATGAAGAGGAAGCACTCTCAAAATATTTTCCCATAGTATGGCCCACTTGGTTACAATTGTAACATCTTGTAGTAAAAATAGTATTGCCTCTACCTTATGACTAGAATATCCCTCTAGGTGGTCGCCTTCCTCTGAATCTTCCTCTTTGAGATTACCCCTAGTCTGCCTCACAATAGGTGTGTGACAATCATGCCCAAATCCTTACTTAGGAATAGTTTATTCAATCTACAGATTGCTTCTCCCACCATGAGGTGCATTTAATTTGTCAACCCAGGGACATATACTTGAAATAGTTAGCACGCTATGTGCACTAGGTTCCTTGAAGAGTCATTATGCTTATTCTGGAGGAAAGTAAAATGCATATAAAGAACCTACACTAGTGCTACAGGAAAGTAACACACTTAACTCCTTTCCAAGATGAATGCTAGAAATGCAACTCTAGGCTAACCTATATTTTAACCCCAACCATCCACTATAGCTACTCTTGTAGATGTTGCAGGAACATTCAAAAAGTACAATGCTGTAGGAAGAAACAATAACTTCTATTTGAAATATTGGAAATGATGGAAGTAAATCCACACTACTAATCTAATCCACCTCCAAAGTGGCCCCCCTTGGTTGGATTTTTCTAATCTACTAATATAGAATGTAAACCAAGAATTACTTCATTATATTTCAAAAACTCCTTACATAAGAACAATACATAAAATTGTAGATAACTTGCTACAAGAGACAACAATGTTTTTCCATGAAAATTAGCTATAAAACATCACATAGTGGAAAATCTCAATACTACCTCCTTTGGTACCTTCAAGCACCTCCTAAATATTCAAGAATTAAGTTCAACCCAAATATGGTGTTTGGTTCAAGACCTTACCTAGGTAAATTGGACCAAAAAATATGATGAATACTTAGCGAAGACCTTCGGATCAAGGCTAGATTAAGTGAAATTTTGATGGGTGCTCAAAAGGAATCTAGTGCAGGCTAGCGGGAATGTTGTTCTTAGGAATCATAATGGTGACCTCATTTTTTTAAATATAAAATCTTTTGGAGTTAAACCTAATAACTTTAGAGAATATATAGTTATTTGGACATGTATTCAAGTAGCTATGGAAATGGAAATCACTAGATTTGAGGTTGAGGGCGAATTTGAAAATGTCATTAATATCCTCAAAAAAGAAATTAATGGGACTTGGGAGAATAGATCTATTTTTTGAGAGTCTCCATATATTCTCTTTAAAACTAAGTCCAATTCAGATTTCAACACATTCCTCAAAAAGGAAATTTGGTTGTTGATTATATAACATGAATGCCTTAAATTTCAAATTTGGAGTCATTGGAACATGGACACTCTCCTGCCAAATATCAAAAATATTATTTCAAATGAGATCACTATAGGTTAATCAAAAGATGTTGACTTGAGGATCATAAGAATGAGTATGAAGGGTAGGGAAAGAATGATGTGGATTAGAATTTGAAAATATAGGCCCCCAAAAGGAAGATTGACTATTTGTAATAAAAAATGTATTTATTGTATCATGAATAAGGGTAACAGTCACATGTTAAAGGAAAGCCATATTCTTAGTAGAAATGATCTAATGAATTTATTTCATGTTATGATATCAAAGCTAAGCCACTTGGGTAGGATCTCTAATAAGACAACCCTTAATTATGTATCCTAAATGGATACACATGAGGAAAATATTATGAATTGAGGCATCATTCATATTATTTTTCTAAATTCTAAAATGCTAGGCATGCAAGCTAGGAAGGACTCTACCTTCCCAATATGGGAAATTATAGCTATAAATGTTAATTTGTTCACTTCTACTTTCATCCTAATTTCTCTTAAGACAACACATTTTCTACTTGAGGTATAAAAAGGTCATTTCCTCTTGTAGGCAATTAGTTATTTAAAAAGAAAGTGTAGAAAAGAAGAAACTCATTTTTTTACCATGGGAGAATAAAAAATTATCCGATCTACTCAACTATAAAGCTTTGACAAACAATGTTAAGTTCTGGGATTTTTTTGTTTCTACTTGGTTGGCTCCATTTTGTAATGTTATGCAAGAATATAATGACACTCCCACCTCCATGTTTACTAATTACTAGTCTAGAGGTAGGGTGAAATTGGGATTATGGAGATTTTAGTTTCACCTCAAATGATAATGACAAAGCCGAGTGGGAGAATTTCAGCATGAAGCGGCCAAGAAAAGTTCTAGAAATTACCTAAGATTCAATAACAAGTATCTAGACAATGGTAACCAACTCAAAAGGTTTCAGAAAAAATACAATAGGTTAGACCTACCCTCTACTTGTGGATGGTTAATCTCTATTTTATAAGATATTTTACCTTGGAGGGTAGGTATATGATAGTGCTTGGATATCATTTTTCTCTACTAAACCATGTGAGATATAGGGAATAAATCAATTTCTTTTTGTTCTCCTCATTACAACAAAACATTGAAAGTGGAGTGTCTCCCTTGCTTCATCAAGGGTTAATTATGACCATTTATAGGTATTGCTTTGAGCATAGATCCCCATGGCAGCCCTATGTTACTAAAGCATCATTCTAAAACTACCTTATCTCCTCCTTGTGCTTTTTTCCCTACCCCTTCCCCTACCCCACAAGCTCAATATGTGTCCCTAAGAGGGATCACTATGGAAAATTTACCTACTATTACCCTTATTTCCTCAAAGACTAATCAAAAGGTTGTTTGTGCTTACCCAACCCAAGTTAATGCACTTTTATTGGTTACCCTATGAAGAGGAAAACCCCTTTTGATCTCCCTAGCCCCATGTAACAATTACCATCATAGAGGATGCTAAGGAAGATAAGAAGCAAAATGCCAAAACCCTTGAAATTGAGGAGAGGGGCTCAAGGTTTGGTAGTAGAAGGTCTACTAGATTAGCCAAAGCCCTTAAGTATCCTTCCTTTAAGGAAAAAATATAGTGTTGGAGGAGGAGATTATTTCCTCTCGAGATAATTTTGAGGAAGAGGATCACAATAATGATGATTGCTAGGGTGGTGATGAGGTGTAGGAGGACAAGGGCACTACCTCTGATAGGGATGAGGGTGACACTAATAAGGAAAATTAATATAGGGGAACATGCTAAAATCTCCATTAATGAAGACATTTTTAGCGATAACCTTATAATTCTTGAGGAAGAAAATTTTAATGAAGAGAATCTCGTTCAAGATATAAAGGAAAGGTTGGACCATTTAGAGATGGTTATGAAAAATGTGTTGTTATTAACAAGACATTCACTTCTCTGGTTAACATGAACAATGGAATCATGAACAAGGTTGTTATGGATTTCACCATTAGTGAATCTAAAATCAATAAAAAAAACTTAAGATACGAGGCAAGGTGGACACAAAGGAAAATAAGCCTCAAAAGGCAAGTTAAATGCAAGATTAATGGCATTGCAAGGGCTACAAAGAGATTGGAGCGTCATTGAGGTTTAATTTAGTGATAAATAATATTTTATTGTCTATATGGATCATGTTTGGTGTTCAAAGATGTGCTCTTAAACTTTTCTAAAACTTTAATTTTGTCACTTAGATTAGATTTGATGTTCAAGATGTCTCTTAAAACTCTTACTATTATATGCTTTTTAATGACAATTATGATTACTTTAAAAATTGTTATGTTTTGTAGTTGTGAGGGTTGTATTTTGATAAGCTAGAATTGTTTTGTTATGAGACCTTCATTATTTTGATGGTCTAATTTTTTATTTTAAGTTGTTCTATCTAATATATAAGAGATCATAGTCTTCTTCCTATTTATCTAATCAAAAACTTTAAAAATTGACTATATAATACAATTCAATTAAACATAAAAATAAAAATTTCAAACATTTAATTAATAAATGCAAGTGCATGATTAATCATTGAAGGGCACCTACTAGCTAATAATAAATAAAAGTGGCTTGCCATTGGAAGGGCGCATGGATGGACATCAAAAAGAATTTGCTTCGAGATGTGACAGGTGAATCTCGAGTGGCAACGGCACCAATTGTTAATTGAATCTTTTGTAGTATTCCTATCTGTAATATGCCCTTGAAGCGCCTCTTTCATGAATGGAAAGACAAATGACATAACGATGATTCAAGAAGGTTTTAAAAAAATAATTGTGAATGAGTGGCTGTCCACATTAAGCAAGAATCCAATCCATGATATCTGCAGTGAAACCAGATGAAAAATTGGAGGAAGAACCCATGATAACTGTAGTATACCAAATGAGAAGACTTACACTATTTGAGGTTTCAATCAGTGATAGACACACTCGTTTGGATAAAGCAAGGAACCGCTTTTCGAAGCTTGTTTTGGTTGCTTATAGCTATTCCCATGGGCATGCCCATTGTTATGACAATAAAACAATGAACAATTCTCAATTAGATAAAGAGATCCAGAAAAAAGTCATACTTATGAAGTATTAGGATACGGGAAAATCACATATGGAAGAAAAGAAGGTGACCCAGATGCTGAATATTGTGGTTGCAGTTGATGGAAGCCAAGAAAGTATGTGGGCTTGTGAATGGGCATGTAGAAATCTCTTGCCTGTTCACACAAATATTGAGAAACCATACAAATTCACTCTCCTTCATGTGCGCTCCCCTCTCTGTGTTTCATCTGGCCCTGGTAAGCAAATTCTTCCCGTTTCCCTTTCTTCATAAGTTTTGGTATCAGATTTAGCCATCTTTGGTCCTTTTTTAATGGAGGTCTTCCATGAAATCTGTTTAGTTAGTCAAGTCAGGAGCATGAGCTTTATCCAAATTCGTCCAAGCCTTATGGCTGAACCTCTTTGGCTAAGAGCCAAGGGATATCCATTCCACCAATTCATCCAAGCCTTACAGCTGAACCGTTTCTGCTAAGAGTCAAGGAGTATCCATTCCGCCAAATTCATCTGGACCTCCTACGTTTTTAATGTTCCCTGGTGGGCTCTTTAAGAACCTTTCAACTTCACCGATAAACCAAAAACCCATTGACATCTTGGTCATTTGATTTTAGTGTAGCTTAGCTTGAAGTTTTGTTATGGAAGTATGTGTTTTATTCATGATGGTTATTGTGCTATGCAGCTTACATCTTGAGCACTGAGGTGATTTGTCTACTGGAAATAGATGAAATGAGGAGTACCCAAAAGATATTGAAGAGAGCTTTGAATGTCTGCAATTGTTACAATGTGAAGGCAGAAACTCTAGTTGTAATTGGGGAAACAAAGCTCAAGATATGTGCTGCTGCACACAAGTTGGGGGCACATCTTTTAGTGATGGGTAGCCATAGCCATGGTCTTTTCATAAGGTACTGTTACTGTTTCCCTTATGTCTAAATTTCTCTATCTTTGTTTTTCTGTCCATTTGAGATTTTTACATAATCTTTATTGATGATTTGCAGAGCTATCAAGGGAAGTGTGAGTGGTTACTGCACTCGGAATGCCAAGTGCCCTGTTGTGGTTATTAACAAAAAAGTGTTTGAAGGATTGAAATGAAGACTGTGTATGAGCAGACAGCTTAAACACCATACATTTAGACTTAATTCTTAAACTAAAAGTATTAAATAGTCAAAGTTGACTTACTTTATCCAAGCTTAATTTTTCCGTTAGTGTATAGTGTTTAAGGGTAGATGTATATAAGAGATGGGATTTTTTTTAAAGATTGTTGTTCAGATTTTGGATTCTATTGTATATGCTTTTGTTTGCGGTGGTAAGGCTACATCAGCTGTAGATATTATATGGTAAAGACGCCTATGAAGAGGTTTCAAGTTTTGTACTTAGATTGAGGACTTAGTGGATCAGAGTGATTATTTTCCAATTAGAATTTGGATGTGTATTTTTGAATCAAGGAGATATTTAGCACTTTGGTTTGGATCCAAGACTTTATCATACTTTTAATCTGATAGCTTAAACATCACACACTAAGATTTGATTTCTCCTACACAGCACACAGCAAGAAGAAGAGTTCATTTTGTAGGAACCCCTTTTTGCTAGGCTGATCTATGATGTTATTGGGTAGTTATCTGTACGGATCATGTTGGAGTTGGGCAAGTTTATTTTTTGCGTTGTGCTGATATAGGTCCCAGTCTGGCCAATATGAGATTGTTTGGTGTTTGTTTTTCAATTGATGTTTTGGATCATCATTAGGGAGAGAAGAGACGTAAAACTCATTCCAATTAGTAAGGGAATTGATATGCTTTGCTAATTGATTCTCGTTTAAACTAATTAGATAATATAAAAATATGTACTTCGGCGCCTTGCATGCTTTCCTTCATTCATCTCTGGTTGCCCAGGTCCCAAATACATAGCCCTGGAAGGTTCTAAGTGTTCGTTTGCATGCTTTTCTTTAATTCTATTGCAGTAATATATATTGAGCTTAATGAATTGCTTGTAAAAGATGGCCTTACATGGTTTTGAGTTAATCTAGACTCATTCTTTCATTCTACATTTCTTCTTTTACATATTGAGGGTTTAAGGGTTTTGTATTGAACATATAGAATCATTTGGGAGTACAAATCAGAAGTTTCAAACCTCTTCAATAAAAAGTAATGACTATTAGTGTTTTTATTAAATTGATTCAATATAAAACTGCATTTCATTAAATCCTAATCTCATTTCTTATAAAAGAAGTTGGTTTAAAACTCTTTAACTTTCCTTTTAAACTAAACAGAAAATTTCATACTATAACTCAATCATATGCATCAAACATATCTTATTTTTGGTACAGCTTTGTACATATTTTATAATCTACCATAAAATGAGGCTGCAGCCGAGTAAACACTAAGTGGCTGTGCAAAGAGCAATTCAGAACTATAATAGGGTTTCGGGAGTAAACTCCATTGAAACTATATGTCGGAAACAGAAAAATTAAAGATCACATTAAGTGGTCTTATTTATTACAGGTCTAAAAATAACAAATGACAGCTTTGAAAATCTTAGCAACGCCATTGATATTATTTACTTCTGCCGGACCAATTACACTATTTCCAATTTTAAACTGAGATAAATCAGAATTGCACTTCAAAGGCAAGTTCATCAAAGCCAACTATGTGGGGATAATTAGATGGACCCAAACAAGCGATCACCAGGTGTGCGTTTGTGTACCTGCGGCGAATATTTATCATAATAAATATGATAGGCAGAGTATTTGTTTTTCAAAAATAAATGATGTCTTAGACATGGAGCATTTATTTTCCAAAAATTAAAAAAAATTGTGATATATATATTTTTTGATGAATAGTCCTGGTCTATTAAAAAATATACTTAGAATACAATTCACAAAAAAGGGGTCGGGGTATACACGATCACCCCGCGAGAGAGTTCAAGCAGCCAACGCCGAAACTAAACACACGGCATCAGTCGGAAGAAGCAACTATTCATAAAAAAAAACATATAAAGCAACCTCAGGCTGCCAAAGCAGTGGCAGCCGAGGCGGGAGGATCATCTTTGTCATTGAAACCCCAATCATTTTTGGGATTGGGGGGTGGGCTGGGCACAGACTAGCCGTCATCAGGAGCAACAGCAGCAGGGGGATCAGTGGTAGCCTCTGGATCTTTGACCTCAGGCTACGGAGGGGAAATCGCCAGTGCGAGGCGAGGCCATTGGCCAGTAGTATCTCGCCGAACGCCAGGAGGAGGAGGTGGGGACCAGCCAGAGCCACCATGGGGTGGAGAGGCAGAGCGGCACCACCAGCTACTAGCCCCACCATTGGGAGAGCGGTGGTGGGAGGCCTACGAGCGCAGAGTGTGCGAGTGACAACCTGAGGAGTGGTGCTGTTGCCGGCAGCCACGAGGCGTCAAGGTGTCTGCCGAGGCATCTGGAGGTACTTGAGCCACAGTGCAAGGGGCATTGCCCTAATGGTTGAGCAGCTCCTACAGGTGAGCAACTTCTAGGGCAACTTTGTTAGCTTGCACCTGTATCTGCATAATAACATTGTTACAAATACAAGCTTTAGTGTACATTGCAATGTTAACATCCAAAAAGCTGTGTGTGAATAAAACATCATTTCTATCTTTCCACAAAGTAAACAAAATTTCCATCCTGAATGTATGCCAGATCTGGGAGTACTTTCTGGGAATTCTGGGGGAATCACCTAGTAGGATCATGTGCCATGAAAATGGTTCGGGTCTAAAGGGCTTGAAAAAATCATGAATCCAGTGCCAGTAATTCTGTGCACGTTTACAAAACCAGAAAATATGTAGAAAGGACTCAGGTTGGCCACAAAAGGGGCATCTGGGATCAGGAACCCTTATGTGCTTGAGCTGAGGCCCCAGGGGAAGACCTTGGAAAGCAAGGCACCAAGCAAAGTGCGCGATCTTGGGCTCAGTAATAGTGCACCAAATGGTATCAAA
Source organism: Cupressus sempervirens (assembly GCA_028749045.1). Taxonomy (NCBI): domain Eukaryota; kingdom Viridiplantae; phylum Streptophyta; class Pinopsida; order Cupressales; family Cupressaceae; genus Cupressus; species Cupressus sempervirens. The sequence continues at coordinate 604,288,936 of CM053791.1, read as the reverse complement.
GTATTTTTTCCATTAAGAAAGCGAAGATTGCAAATGCCATCTTTTGTTGATCGTGTCTACCATCAGAAGATGGGGCGAAAGCCATCGGTGTCCCTTATTGGGCTTGTAGTTGGCAAAAGGAGTGTCAGGATACCACTTCCACTCATGCCACCAAGGACGACCAGACTGAATTCCAACCTTGTGCACCAGATGTACAGGGATGGAGGAAAGCAATAGGTCAAAAGTCTGCCGATCTGCACGGACAAGACAGTATTGAACCTGCATGTCTTCCCAAGTCCTAAAACTCATAGTGACCCTGGAAAAGAGATCTTTGACAGTTCTGATGCCGCGTTTGAAAAAATGAAGAGCACTTGCACCTTGGGTCTTAGCAAGAGGGTTACCTTGAATGGCAAACAGGGGAGACCACCAAATATTCTGTTGATTCAAGGAGAGACCATTACGAAAGTCATCCCTAGCCCAATGAAGCTAGGGCTCGATAGCCTCCCAAGCCTTCCAGATGCTCTTGATAACAAATGAGCCCTGTATGACAACAGGATCGCGCATGATGAGAAGGGTTTGAAAACCAATCCCCTTCCATGCAGGTCTGTTAACAAGGAAGCCGGAAGAAATGCAATGGCGAACCAGAATCTTCCAAGCTTCGTCTCCAGTAATAGCTCAAATGATCCACTTGGCACAAAGTGCAAGGCCTTGTTTGTGAGTGGAAAGCAGACCAAGGCCACCAGATTCTTTAGGGAGGCAACAAAATTCCCAGGCGACTCTGTCAAATCCATGGTGATCGAAACCAGAAGCCTAGAAGAAATCTCTGAGCAAGCATTCCAGCTTAAGATATGAAGCTTTGGAAGGAGTCCAACAGGAAGAATAATAAACATGGGTGGCCGCTAAAATCTTAGAACAAATTTGGAATTTACCAGCAAGAGAGAGTAGCTTGGTAATCCAGTAATCAAGGTTTTTCGCAATCTTAGCAAGGATAGCATTCCAAAGCTCCAGAGGGGGCGCCTGAAAGGCATAAGGGATGCCAAGAAAACAAAAAACTTCACTATGAGTGACCCATTTTGTAATGTCCCCATTTTAGCAGTTGACCAAGTGTGTGCGCGTTAGCCTTGTTCTACATGGTCCCGAGGGCTAACGAAGGGTTTAATGGGATCTTGGAGTGTTTTGGCCTAGTCATTTCCAGTTTGGGCCAAAACGAAGTTGATTTACTCAGTTTCAGGCATACTTACTATTTTTAGTAAGTCGACAGGACACAGTGCAGGTCAATTTTGGGGATTGGATTCGATACTCCTCGGTGAGAGCTTTCCGATGAGCTATCACTCGCATTATTCGGAGTCCGATTGCTAATACATTTTAATGCCTGAAGTTTTATTAAAGTAACGTCTAATTTAATTGTAAAATATTAAAGTGTTACTTTAATATTTATTTTATGGTGATGTGTACCCAAGGGAGACATAAGGGGTATTTTAATATATGTTTTATATTACACATCTTTTATCCCACATTGCCCATATGAGTTGAGGGGACCCGTGGGAATAGAATAAAAGGAAGCATTTGTGGCTTCATTAGGCAGGTTGAATATGAGAAGAAATTGGTGTGTGAGTTGCAGCTTTGTTTTCGGCATTTGAGGACATCTATCCTCTCTTGTAACATTCTAGACGTCATTCCCTTGGGGTTTGGCCTTTGGAATTCTTCCTTATTGGTTTCATTATCAGGCAGTTTAGTTGCATTTCCGGCTACAGGCAGATTTGATATTTTGCTCATATCTTCTTCACTACTTGTCCGACGCTTATGCCGCTTGGAGGGAATGGTATTATGAAGGTAGTGGACTGATTGGAGGACAAAGTATTGTAGCAGCAAGTTCGTAAGCATGGGCTGAAGTATTATGACAATATTGCTGAAGTAATTAGTGAGTTGATAAATCTGCCATGTATTTGGTTTTATGAATTCTGAAAATAACATTTTATTAGCAGCAGTTCATTTCCACTTTGCATATTGTTGTAGTTTTTTTCTTGTTTATGTTGTATGATACCAATTCCATGCACGAAACACAACAAACAAATAAATGTTTGATTTCCAGAGTTATAAGGGGTTTTAAGAAGTTGAATGCAAAAAGTTTGACATAATTCCTTTCAGCAATTTGGTTTAGTTTTTGGGGACATTCAGGGGTGTCCATTATAGTGGTATCAGAGCTATAAGTCCTGCCATCCTGTGGAGGTCTTATAGGGAATTTGGAACAGCCGGATAGAGGGAAAAAGTAAGTAAAAAAAACACAGGCTAAGCATTTATGTTTGAGCATGCAACAGGGGTCTTATAATTTCCGCGATACCAGAGCAAGACAAAATAGGATTTCAGACTTGCAAAGCAAACAGTCTAGTACATCCGTGCAGGGGGACATTGAATTCAACCATACAGACACAGAGGAGATATTATGTGATCAAGACAATAATATGGGTGATCGAGATGACAGGAATACAGGATTAGGCGGAGGCAGGAATGCTGGTCCAGATCAAGGGGAGGTACTGTTCCGACAGTTACTGGATACATTAGAGCAGGGGCAGCATATGCAGCAAGAGCAGAATAGGCGAATGGACATGATGTTGCAGCTCATGGCTAGACAGATGGGTGTCAATATTAATCCAGGTGATGCCAACAACAGAAACAATAACAACGAGGGAAACAATAACAACGGGGGAAACAATAACCATGAAGGCCAAGGCAACAACAATGGTCCTGAGAATAACATTAATGGTAATAATGGACACGGCAACAATGGGAATGAGGCTGATAACTTTAGACATGTTGAACGCCCAGCACAGACTGTGAGCTCGAGACCTCTTCTACCCACTTTTCCACCCAGAGATCCGGTTCATCCAGTGAACGAACCGCAGATTACCGAGTTACAGGATCAGTTCAGGAGGGACTGGGAGGCTAGTGGACCAGAGTTTCAGGCGGATATTTCTCTTAGAGATTATATGGACTTGAGGATGAGACACATGCCTAAAGCAGGAGGGAGGAATCAAAACTTTGAGCTGAGGAAGAAAGTTGGAAAAATTTCTTTACCTTATTATGATGCTTCAGGGAAGATGACTGCACGAGCTTGGGTGCAGAAGGTAGATACATACTTGCAGCTTAATCCTATGCCTGAGGAGGAGGCTATCAAGTATGCGGCTATGCACTTGGATGGCATTGCACATGAATGGTGGCATCATGGCATGGTGACTTTGGGGCATAATCAGATTACATCCTATGAGGAATTCACCGAAACATTGATTGGGAGATTTGACACTAAGGATCCTGAGTTACATTTCAAGGAGCTAGCACAGTTAAAACAGTCAGGTTCTGTGGATGCTTACATTGCCGAGTTTCAGCGCTTGTCTGTACTTGTTACTGATATCTCTCCTAGGAGATTGGTGGTGTTATTTTGTGATGGTCTTGCTGATCCATTACGAGGTTGGGTGAAGGGACATGATCCACTCACGTTAGCTGAAGCAACTAAAAAGGCACGAGATTTAGCCCCTTCGGTATACAAAGGAAAAAACCATTCAACAGATTCTTCCTACCGCAAGGACAAAGAAAAAAAATCATTTCAGAAAGAGTATAGCAAACCCAAAGAAGGATCAAAAGGACTAGACAATGAAACCTTGAATGAACTTCGAAAGAAGAAGCCGTGCTTCCATTGTAGAGAGCCTTGGGACTTATCTCATAAATGTTCTCTCAAGGCTAAGGCAAATCAAATGGAGTATTTTTCAGCAGAAGAGTCAGAGTCAGAAGGGGAGGATCGGCACTCCGATTCAGATGAGGGTAACACTATAGAGGAGAGCAACATTCCTAAGGATGATAGATCGTTGGCACGCTTGACAGGGGCCCAAAAGGCAATCACATTTAAGGTCAGGGGTACTATCCAGGGGCAGAAAGTGATATCTCTTATTGACACTAGGGCTACACATAACTTCATAGATGCACAGTTGGTAGCCAAGAGAGGGTTACAGAAAGAGGAGCATGATGGGTTTAGAGTCATGGTGGCTAACGGTGATAAGTTATTATGCACTCGGAAGATATCTAATCTTCGCATCAGGTTTGGAGATGGCTACGAGTTGGAAGATGAGTTCTATGTTGTGGACATGGGAGATTATGATGTCATCCTCGGCATGACATGGATGGCTTCAATAGTTGAGTTCACACTCAATCTAGCGAAATTGGAGATGAGATTCCAGCATGAGGGGAGAACTGTGGTACTTAGAGGGCTTTCAGATGGAGGTTGCAGAATAGTGTCCTTGAGGAGAATGCAGAGACTTTTTCGTCATGATGACATAGAGTGGGCGGCAGAGTGCCACATTATGCCAACTTCACCAGAGCCACAAGAAAAGAGTCATCCACTAGATGTCCAGAAGATACTTGATAGACACGCTAAAGTATTTAGCGATATTCCTCATGGGGTTCCTCCTGACAGAGGGATGGAACATGTTATTGAGCTCGAGGAGGGAGCCAAACCAGTTATGATTACTCCCTATCGTCATCCTAAGAAACACAAGGATGAGATAGAGAAGGCGATTAAGGATTTGTTGGAGATGGGGCATATCAGGCCCAATAAGAGCCCTTTTGCTTCAGCAGTAGTATTGGTAAAGAAGAAGGATGGGACAATGCGCATGTGCATCGATTACAGGGCACTGAATAAGAAAACAATTAAAAACAGGTATCCCATTCCTAGGATTGATGAGCTGATTGATGAGTTGCATGGGGCATGCTTCTTCACCAAAATTGATTTGCGATCCGGATACCATCAGATCAGGATGAGAGCAAAGGACATTGAGAAAACAACCTTCCGATGTCACTATGGCCACTTTGAGTTCATGGTTATGCCATTTGGTCTAACCAATGCACCTGCTACATTTCAAAGTTGTATGAACCAGGTATTCAGGAAGCAGCTGAGGAGATTTGTCTTGATCTTCTTTGATGACATCTTGGTCTTCAGTAAGACCTGGGAGGAGCACTTACATCATCTAGAGGAGGTGTTATCTATTCTGGAGAGAGAGTCATTGTATGCCAAGGAATCTAAATGTGAGTTTGGCATGACTGAGCTCCTTTACCTGGGGCATATCATTAGTGCAGATGGCGTTCGAGTTGATCCCAAAAAGATTAGAGCTATTGACGTGGTGAGGTAAAACTGAGACATAGCCACCTTGGGGACAACTGTTTGCCAAGTAATGCCAAAATAAATAGGATAGTGGTCAGATAAAGTGACATCTAACAGAGGAATGATAGGTAGATCTTGATCCTCAGAAAAGGAGAAAAAAGATTATGCAGAGATCATGGCACGATCAAGACATTTTAAAATATGATCTGGGCCAGCTCGAAAGTTGGACCAAGTGTGCTAGACCCCACTACTCTGGCGGCGGTTAGTGTTGGGATCAAACAGGCCCAATTTATTATGCATGTGGTACCAGGCTGCTCTTTCCCTAGCTGTCCAACGAAAAGGCAGAATGCCTTCTTTGTCAGATGCCACTTCAACCATATTAAAGTCCCCACACATGACCCAAGTAGCTAGAGGCAAATTGTCAGCCAACCAGGCCCCACAATTGGGCTCTTTCAATAGCGTCATTGGAAGCATAAACATTAACGATGCCAAAAGAGTGATTGTTAATGGAAAGTAAAAGCCAAACAATTCTATGCGTAGGGTCAGAACCATGCAAAATAATAGTAGAATGAAGGCTAGGTGACAGGAGAGTAACTACACCACCTTTGCCAGCATCATGGTGCGAGGACAACATAACGCCATCCGAATAAATGACGTAGCAAGTAGCATCAAGCATGAAACCAGAGATCTTAACTTCTTGCAAACACAAAAAATCCAAATTACCAAGTCTATGACGGGTATCCCGAACATAGTACTTTCTAGTGAGGTTTTTAAGACCTCTAACATTCTATGAAAGGCAGTTCATGAAAAATCTTCCATGTCATCCTCGTCCTCGAGAGAGGAGTAGCTATTTTGCAAGAAGGTAGGGGCCAGGTGAAAGTCAGATGAGAAATCCTCTGAACTTACAGCCTGACACTTTATCTCTGGTACCTCTGCATGTCCAGGAGGACTGCGAGACTGTCGTGTTGCTGGTGGCACAATGGAAGAGACCGCAAACGGAGTGCGAGCCCCAACCAAGGGAAAAGCCCTGGCGGCGGCCTTGATCCCTTACGCATTAGCAGGGTTTGAAACTTGCGAACCCCCCGGAAGAGGGACTGTCAAAGCCGCCTGCATCCCCACACTAGTTGGTGAAGACCATCTAGTGGGAATAGGAAGAACAATGGTAACCACCGCGTAAGATTGCTTGGGTTTCAAAGGGGTTGAGACAATCTTGCCCTTGTGTCCAACAGAAACCCAGTCGTCTTTTTTCCCTTCGGCTTGTTTGGCAGGTGCATCTTTAGGCACGAGTTTTTCCCTGGAGGTAACTAAGGGGCAATCTCGAATCTTGTGTTCCGTCGAATGGCACCTATAGTAGGTGTTAGGTAGGTTCAGGTAAAGCACCTTCTGAGAGAAGGTCTGCACCCTAATCTGAATTCCCACGGAATCACGAAGATCCTTGGAAAGATCAACTTCAACGCAAATGCGACGCTGAGGGCGAGCATTAAATAATTTCTCAGGCTCCTTGGTGACAACCTTGCCAAGGGTTTGGGCAATGGACTAAATGAAATTCCAACATGGCAAGGGTAAACCTAGGAACTCAACCCACACAGGGACCCTAAGCTTTTTATCATTTGAGACAGTAAAGTCTCAAGACCATTTCTAGAAAACAAGCAGAGAAGAACGGACAAACCAAGGGTCGTTGGTGAAAACCGCCTCTGCTTGTGACAGGTTGGAAAAATGAAATTAAAAAAAACTTTTGGTAAGGTTTTGCACGGTATCAAGGCGGACCCCATGAGGGGTCCAACTCTTGTTAACCCATTCTCTGAGCATAACTTCAGGAGGAGTCCGACCCACAAAATAACTTATCAAGGTGTGGTGCTCTAACCAGTCACATGCATCATCAAATTCTTGCAAAGGAAGGATAATATTAGGATTACCTTGTGAAAGACCTTCAGGACAAACTTGCGCCGATGTTTGTTCGGAGGCAGTGCCATGGTAGTTCGAAGCAGCAGTGTGCACACCAAAAACAACTGGGTCACCGCTAGTCGGAGCCATGATAAAAGGGTCTAAAGACTCCCGCAGTAAATGCGGTTAGATAGGTGTTGCCTAAAAAAAGGCAAGTTCAAATGAAGAGACGTACTCAAGAGAACTAAAAAATCGCATGAGGTAGGAAACCCTAACAGAGTGAAGAAAGCCGTAACCAATATTGTGATATTTGGTTTACAATAAGTTGTAGTTATTTTTTAAAATATTATAATATTGTTTTTACAAGTGTGTAGTTTTTTTTGTGATGAATAGTCCATTTTCTATTAATTAAATATTAAAGTTACATATACATAAAAAAAGAGCTTGAAATCAAATAATTATTCATAAAAAATATATAAACTGCCCTTAGGTGGCCATAACAGTGCTAACTGAGGGAGGTGGACTTTGACGATTATGACAACCTCATACATCAGCGAGGTTGGAGGGTGGCTTAGGAGGAGCCCACTCGTCATCAGCAACATCTTACTCTCCCTTTGTCCTAGGAGGCAAAATCCCTAGATCTATTTGAGGGAATGACTATTTAGGGTCATAATTGTAGCAGGCCAACTAGAGGTAGTAGGAGAAACCTGGGACCAACCAGAACCCTATCACAGAGAGGTAGAGCAATGACGACAGACATCCCAACTGTCATTGGGAGAGTGATGAGGAGCCTGAGAGTGCGATGTCTACAAGCAGTGGGCGATGAGCTATATCCTCGACAACGACCATAGGGTGGAGTCTGATCTGCCGAAGTGGAATCTGGTGGCATCCAGGTGGCTGTACAAGGCGCATGGCCCCAATGATTGAGGAGCTATTGAATGTAGACCACTCAAGAGCCACCTTGTTGGCTTGCACTTGAATTTGTTTTATCACATTATTACATATGCAAGCTTTAGTGTACATAGATACATTTATATCAAGAAAGATGTGAGTGAATAAAACTACATTCCTATCCTTCCAAAGAGTAAAAAGAATCTTCATCTTGAAAGCATGCCAAATTTGGGTAGGATTATGGGAGAATCACCCAATAGAACCATATACCAAGAAAAGGGATCGGGCCTGAAAGGCTTGAAGAATTCATGTATCTAGAGCCAATACTATTGAGCTCTGTGACATAACCAAAAGATTTGCAGGAAAGATTCTAGTTGCCCACAAAAAGGACGAGGGTCAGGAACACCCAAATGCTTGAGCCGAGGCAATCCTTGGAAGAAGACACCAAAAGTGTGCAATCTTCAACTTAGTGATGGCATTCCAAATAGTATTAAACATGTATCTCCAATTTTGTTGTGAAGACTTGAGGTGTCAGCGCTGGTTGAGAGTCTCAACCATAGGAAGGTGAGGCACCAGCCAAAGGTATCCCATCTTGGGCTTGTAATTGACAAGAGTACACAAATACCACTTCTAGTCCTTCTACCAAGATTTGATGGGTTGAATATGCAGTTTGTGAAGCAAATGGGAAGGTAAAGAAAAGACTAGTAAATCAAAAGTCTTGCGATTTGGATGAGCCAGAGTGTGTAGTTTTTTTACTTCTTCTCATAAATGTAAAGCAACCCATAACAATTACTAAAGCAAAAAGATAAGAAAAGCTAAAGTCAATTCAAAAAAAATTAAAAATATTATGATATGTATAGTTTTTTACTTCTCATAAATTTAAAGCAACCAATAACTACTGAAACTTAAAAAATCGATTAAAAATTAGGAAAAACCATTGTAAAAAGAGGATTGACATAAAAGGTTGAAAAATAAAATCTAGCAAGGGTTACAATTTTCTAGCTTAAATATTAGTTTTACGGGAAGAAAGTTCCCACACATTTCCTATCGGCTAATTTAAGGAAGCAATTTCAAGTGAGTGGGTTCCGAGGATTAATAAGGCAATGTTAGTTAGAAAGAAAATACAAAAAATTGCTTTGGAAAATAGAAAAATATAAATTATTTTTAAATTAATTCAAATTTTAATTTTAAAACAATGTGAATTGGTTTAGTAGAGAACTTGTGTTTTATGAAGAAAGGCACAAGTTCAAATTTCATAGAAGTTAAGGTTGTTTGTAGTATATTTAGAATATGTAGACCCAAAATCAAATGGTTGTTAGAAGTGTGATCCAAATACTCTTATATGTTTTAGATCTAACATTATTTGAACATGATCATAGATTATGTGTGTCAAATAAAATGAATGTGTATCTAAGTATGTTTTATCTCTAAAGTTCCACTAGCTTATAAGAAATGTGAATGACTCTTTGGTTATCTCACTAAAAAATATTATGACAATCAAGACTTCATAGACCAAACTCTATCATAAACCATCAAATCCATAGAACATCTGAGTTGACAAGTATTGCACGTCTATTGTCAAGCTTGATGGATGATAATGCAATGATGAATGTATTCTCATAGGACCATTCAATTGGACTAGAACTAATAAAAAAAAAACCTAGCTCAGCAGATTATATGATTCAACATTGCCTACCCAATTTGTGTTTATGATCCTACTAGTTAAAAAGCTCTCCATGGCACTAAATGCCAAAATGTGTAGTGACCTAAATGTACCTCAAAATGTGTGCTTAGTTTCCTTATAATTACTTGCACTAAGATCATGGAAAGAATGGTAGAGGGGAAAAATCTCCACAAATAGGGAAAATAATCTCTCTAATGTATAAGAAATACAAAAATCCAAATGAGAGAAAAAGAAGAGAATAATGCAATTCCCCTTGATGAATAATTTTCTGCAATGAAGGTAGATGCATGATAATAAATGTTGAAGTAGGTCCAATATTTACATAGAAATTTCTTTTTCTTGGGAAGAAACAATACTATGCAAGTGTAGCATTTATCTTCCCATTACTAATTGGAATTTGAGGAAAGGAAACTTCAAATGTATGATGCATAAAAAGATGTATGCAAAATGTAGGTGGAGAATGAATATGAGGGCTTGAATGTGTACCCAAATCATCTAAAGAAGAAGAAACAACTCAATATAAGTTTTCATGAAAGAGTTCATATAACCATACATAATGGTGTCCTACATGTTGACAATTTGGGACTCTACAAATAAAGACATGCTATCTAGTAGAAATGTGTCATAAGTCGCAATTGTAACATAAGCCACAATTGTAACATACAAAATGGCGAGCAATCAAGTTGGATAGATCACCCAATAAATGCAAGTTAGGAGGAGGAATATCAAGATCCCTCCACAAGGGAAACTTGACTGATACAAAGGGGAAATGCTAATACATGATCTCCCTAATTGTGAAGATACTTTCAATTTTGTATCTCCTTTCCCTAAGAGAAGGAATCGTAGTGGTATGATAATATTAAGTGCTATAAAATTGATAACATAATCTAATTCATGAAATTCTCAATGTTATGATGAGTAAAGTTCTATAAAATAGATTATGTAATCTCATTGATGAAATAAAGAGGTATGAAATGAAAAAAGGGGAAGAGTACTTACTAGGTTACAAACTTGAAAATATAATGTTAAACTAAAGCGAAAAATGAAATTGTCTGAGATTTGCATTGTACAGGCATGGATTTGCAAACCCTTCAAAAATTTTGAGGCCTAATTGGGACTAGGACAACTTCCAATGTTAGGAATGACTTGAGATTAGAGATGAATTGGGTCAACGTTGAGATCAATCTTGACCTAATCTATAAAGAAATCCAAAACCCAAAAATTCTATCAAAAGTTGAAACACTAGATTTGCAAATATGATTTGAGAACTTGTAAATTTGTACCTACACATAATGGAGATAACATTTTTGTTGGTAGGGAGGGGCTTGCCTCGGTCAAGCTTCCATTGAGAAATCAACCTTAAATCTAGATAAATATTGATAAATGGATTCTAACATGTAGTAGAAGTAAATCTAGCAATGAAGAATACCATAACAATGTTGATTCAATATCCTTGACTCAACACCAAACCAAAAGAAAATCATGTAAGATAAAACAACATCTTTTTTATATGCTTACAATATGCCATATAGAAGAAATGTAAGAATTATAGCAGCATCAAAATATAATATTGGAATCCCTTATAATTGGCACTTTTATAAGTATAGTACATAGGCAACACAAATAGGAGGAAAATGATACTTTATATGAGAGTGGGGAATCATCTTCGTTCAATTGAGTAAAAAAAATTAACCCTTTAAATAAATGATGCTGGTAGCTTTAGTACAATACAAATAGCCAATCAAGTTGGCTAGACTATAGTCAAAGCTAGTAATTGGGGCTAATCCATCAATATTGAGCCAAATGAAGTAGTTCTTATGACCCTATCAACTAGTAGTTGTAGCTCAGTAAATGAGTTTCCAAATAAAAATTATATTTTACTAAAATACAATTCTTGAGTTATATGTTAAAATGAGGAAGTGTTCATTGCCTTGTCTTGGAAAGAAACAAGGTCTAAAAATCCATGTGACCAAGGGCTTAAATTAAATGAAGAACATATTAGGGATGAAATGAACAAAAAAATTGCTATCTTACACTCCACATATGAACGAAAAAGTAACTATAAATTTAAATACCATTGTACAAGTCAAAATGGTGGAATTGGGTGCCAAAGTTTGTGGAGTAGTGGACACCAAACAAATTTTAGATAGTTGCCAAAATAGAGGAAAAAGTGAGTGCCAAGTTTGTAAAAGGATAGATAAATTTCAAATGATAAAATAGATGCATCTACTGAGGAAATACACATATTATTGAAAATGAATATTGACGTTGTTGGTCAAATAAGAAAATATTTAATTTTCAACTACGAAGTCAAGGATGAATTCAAAATGGATGCTAGAAAGAGCCAATATAGTTTTTAATGTAATGTTCCTTTGTCATACAGAGGGGAGGAGTACTAAAAAGATATGGCATCAACTACGGTGCAACTGGTTTGCACTATGCTGTTTGAATTTCCGTCAGTCTCCCCACTCCTCTGACATGCATGCTACCATCTCTCCTGTACGTTGTACAAACACAAGATGCAAAAAACTTATTTGGCATGTGGAATCCCAATGATTAACCCCAGGACAACTAATTAACACATTATTAAAAATCAAAATCTAATTTCTACGCAAAGGTCAAAAATAAAATGCTTTGGAAAAAAGTAAGGAAGATCCTCTCATTAAAATTAATGTTAAAAAGCCTAAGTCAAGTCCAAAATGCATTTCTACCTAGCAGTCTATGTATTCACTCCTATTTCATTAAAATTTATAAACTAGTTTAATGTAATTGTCAAGTAATTTATTCTTGAAGTTTAAATTAAGTAGTTAGATTCTTGTTGTTAAATATGTGATTTATATATAGAATTTTTATTTTTAATAAAGTTATGAATTTTTTTATAGTCTATAAGATTGATGTGGGATGTTTTAATTAGAGAGATTAAAATGTAGTAGTGAAAAGAAAAAGCTTAAAAGACTAAAAGCACAAGGATTAAGTGAATTATATTTTCCTATCATAGATCATGGAGTGTGGTTCTTAAATTTTATCAAAAAAATCTATATAGACCAATCTCTATATTTTAGGGACCATTTTTCTCTATTTGGTACTCCATTGTCATTTGTATCGCTACAACAACTTTGTAACATCCATTTTTTCAATAAATAATCATTTTTGAGAATATCATAGAGTGTTTCTTAAATTTTATGAAATAACCTACATTGACCAATCTTGAGATATACTAAGACCGTTTTAATAATAAAAAATAGATAATTTAGAAATTTTAGAATTGTTTTAAAAAATTGAACTCATATATTTATAGGAAATTTTATTGAGTCTTGTTTTATTAATAATTCAAAATCGAATAGTGTAAAAGATTAATTATTCAAATAGATTATATGTATGTTTCTTATTTCTTTTTCTAGGAAGAGTTTAAGAGTAGACAATTGCATTAAATAAAATTTGTATTGTGTTAATAGTGTTGGCTATTAGTATACCGGTTATAGAAACTTGTAGCAATGTCTTACATATAAAATTTCACTCTATAGAAACTTCACTCCATTATCAGTGGGAATATTATTCTTGGCAAAATAATTTTTATATGGTTAGTGAAATTAAATTGACTTTCATAATTAATTAATTAAATTTAAATAAAGCTTCTTACTCATTTTATATTTCAATATTAATTTTATCTAATTTCTTCAATTCTAATTTTTTTAACACTTCACTCTATAGAAATATTATTCTTGGCAAAATAGTTTTTATATGGTTAGTGAAATTAAATTGACTTTCATAATTAATTAATTACAAAATTGAATAGTTGAATAAAAAATTAAATCAAATCAATTTTTAAAAAAATTATTATATGAAAAATTACTAATTTTAAAAATTTGTCATATAGTTTCCATCTTTTTGAACTATAGACAAAAAAAAAAAGATTAAAAAAAGGTTGGTAGTAATTGTAAACCCTAATTGGGACATTTCATGTTGAATACTCGGTCTGTCAAGGTATAGGTCCTTTCTCCTATCTTTTTTGTTTCATTCTAATTTAAATTTAACACTCACTATATAAACTCTCTCAAAAGTGGTGATTAAAATATACTATATGTTTTTAAAATAGATTTTTTTTGGTTTCAACATTTATCATCTATTATCATTACCATTCTTCCTTCATCTTTCTTATTCTTTATTTCTGACTACTATATATTCATTATTTGTCTACTCTCTTTAAATTTAATAATACAACCTTTTAATTTTTCTATGTTCAAAGATTATATTATTAAATTCAAATAAGTAACCATTAAGTTATTCAATAGTAAATTATTTAACTTCAAAATTACATTCAAATGATAGCCATATCAGAATTAGAGTTATAGAAAACATTTTATACTTATATATTACAACATTACTTTTATTCAAATGAATAGCTTAAATATTTCTTTCACTCTTAAATTAATAGTTAAAAATCTTACTCACACTAATATATATATATATATATATATATATATATTTCTTAACTGTATAAAAATTAAAATATTAGAAATTTTTATTTGTTTTTATATTCTCTACGTTTAGCACTAAAAGCCCTTTAAAGCTACAAATATTCAACATACTGTGCAGAGTTTGTTTTTTATCATTAGAATGTACTAGCACTTTCTATAGCGTACAGGAGAGATGGAAGCATGCATGTCAGAGGAGCACTTTCTATAGTAATTTTTAATATAATAGTTTAAAAAAATTGATTTGATTTACTTTTTTATTCAACTATTCATTTTTGTAATTAATTAATTATGAAAGTCAATTTAATTTCACTAACCATATAAAAACTATTTTGCCAAGAATAATATTTCTAGAGGGTGAAGTGTTAAAAAAATTAGGATTGAAGAAATTAGATAAAATTAATATTGAAATATAAAATGAGTAAGAAGCTTTATTTAAATCTAATTAATTAATTACGAAAGTCAATTTAATTTCACTAACCATATAAAAATTATTTTGTCAAGAATAATATTCCACTGATAATAGAATGAAGTTTCTATAGAGTGAAATTTTATATGTAAGACATTGCTACAAGTTTCTATGACTAGTATACTAATAGCCAACACTATTAAAGTATTACAAATTTTATTTAATGCAATTGTCTACTCTTAAACTCTTCCTAGAAAAAGAAATAAGAAACAAACATATAATCTATTTGAATAATTAATCTTTTACACTATTCAATTTTGAATTATTAATAAAACAAGACTCAATAAAGTTTCCTATAAATATATGAGTTCAATTTTTTTAAACAATTCTAAAATTTCTAAATTATCTATTTTTTATTATTAATTATTAAAACAATGTTAGTATATCTCAAGATTGGTCAATGTAGGTTATTTCATAAAATTTAAGAACCACACTCTATGATATTCACAAAAATGATTATTTATTGAAAAAATGGATGTTACAAAGTTGTTGGAGCAATACAAATGACAATGGAGTACCAAATAGAGAAAAATGGTCCCAAAAATATAGAGATTGGTCTATATAGATTTTTTTGATAAAATTTAAGAACCACACTCCATGATCTATGATGGGAAAATATAATTCAGTTAATCCTTGTGCTTTTAGTCTTTTAAGCTTTTAGCCTTCTTTTCACTACTACATTTTAATCTCTCCAACTAAAACATCCCGCATCAATCTTATAGGCTATAAAAAATTCATAACTTTATTAAAATAAAAATTCTATATATATAAATCACATATTTCACAACAAGAATCTAACTACTTAATTTAAACTTCAAGAATAAATTACTTGACAATTACTTTAAATTGGTTTATAAATTTTAATGAAATAGGAGTGAATACAGAGACTGCTAAGGTAGAAATGCCTTTTGGACTAGACTTAGGCTTTTTAACATTAATTTTAATGAGAGGATCTTCTTTACTTTTTTCAAAAGCATTTTATTTCTGACCTTTGAATAGAAATTAGATTTTGATTTTTAACAATGTGTTAATTAGTTGTCCCGGGGTTAATCATTGGGATTCCACATGCCAAATAAGTTTTTTGCATCTTGTGTTTGTATAGCGTACGGGAGAGATGGCAATGTGCATGTTGGAGGAGCCATTAGAGGAGTGGGGAGATTGACGAAAATGAAAACAACACGGGGCAAATAAGTTGCATCATAGCCGGTGCCCAACAGATACACGTTCCTCTATTGTATGAAGGGAAGGAGTATGGTAAGAGGATGATGGAAAGTGTTGTCATATGGTGATTAAAATACCGTACAGTATAGTTGATGTATATGTAAGTGTATGGTAAATGGTTTTTTGAGAGACTTGAGGGATGCTTCCCAAAGGTGTATGGTGAATTGTTGAATAGTAACTTGAGAGATGTGTGGTGGCGATAGGGAGCTTGTCATATGGAGAGAGAAGTCATCCAATGGGGAATATGGCTTGAAGTTGTACAACTAGAAGATCACATAGTGTGGGGAAATGGTTGAGGAGAGCACCAATGTGAAATTTAACAATTTAGAAACAAATATGGATCACTAAATGCCAAATTTTTTCCAATTGAAAATTATACACCAAATAAAGAGATGTAAAAAATTATCACTGAAATGCAATATTATAGTCCCAAACAAAGATGGTGCTCAAATTTCCAATCTAAGTAAAGTAGTATAGTGTACAAAATAGGGTGAGGGTTAAATCCCACCAAAATTGTGAGACATAAGTAGGGAAGATCTTGTAGTTTTGAAATGGTGAGACAAATATAACTCCAATTGAATTTGCATTACAAAGATAATAATCCAAATTTCATGCCTACAACAACCTACAACAAGGCCTTATAAAGGGCTTCAAGGAAGCTTCTTGAAGGATTACATCACCTTCAAAATTTACAAGTCAACTAAAATATTTCCCCAAATTCATGCAAAATCATAATTTGTAAACATCATAAGTAGCTAAATTTTTTTCTAAGAAATGTTGAATAAGTATGAACTAAATAAAATAATTGAATGTCAAAGCCTAATAATAACATATTTAAAGTAGTAAGAGAACTCTAATAGTTCAAAATTTTCTCTAAAACTTTTGAGCAGGGAATGGGCTAGAGGTGGAGCCAAAGCATCCCTTTTTTTTAGAGTGAAGGCAGGTGATGTTGTTGCTAGCATTGCAATCTCGAGTGTCGATGGGTTTTGACAGAATGGTGGTAAATGTTTTGAAGGTGAGTCTTCCTTTCCATGTGCCTCTTTCTCTTCTCTAATTTTCCCTAAGATTATAGAGGAATTGGGCTTAAAGGCCTTAATAGGCAATTTGGCTCCCCTAGGATACTGGAAAGCCCTTTTTGGTAATGTGCCAAAGCTTCCCTAGGGTGAGAGACCAGACATTATTTTTGTAAGGAAGTGGGAACTTTCGACTTGGACTCAAAAAGATTGTCATAGTTTTCACACTTCCAAAAGGTTTCTCATGCTTCTCCTTCTCTCTCAAGGTAGACTATTTGTGCATCTTGAGAGGTGGCCTGTGCTTTTTGGGTAAGTTTCATCTTCATCTTTGTAAGTGGCATCTGGGGTTTGATCTAGTGATTCATCTCTCTATTTTTGTTTCCACATTGGTTTGAATTCTTGGCCTTACATTTGAATTTTGGGATGAGAAGGTGTTAGAAGGGATTGGCAAGTCATTTGGGGAATTCTTGGGTGTTGATATTGTTACATGCAATTGGGCCCACTTTATATATGCCAGATTTGTGCTTTGGTGATCTCTAGGATGATGCTTCCAATTTTTGTGTTCCTCAAATCTAGGCTAGGTTTTGTTTCCAAACCTATGGAGTATGAAAATTCTAACTCTTACTACCAACTTTATTCCTTGATGGGTCACCTTTCAAATGTGTACCCTAAGGTTCCTCTTGCTAATCCTTTTCCTAAGGTTGTAGCAATTGATTTTGGCCTCCATCTCCCTTTTTTTCCTCCACTCCCTTAGTATCTTCCTCCCCTTTCCTCCTTTTGAAGTCTCGCAAGTTAGCAGATGTGGGTTTGTCCCAAAATACTGGGTGGTGTTTAGGTAGAGATTTGTGGAAAGTTTTCTAACAAGGACATTGCTAATGGGAGCCAGAGTGCTCTTGAGCATATTTGCTCCAAATAGTCTCAATGATTATTATTTTTTGGAATATGAGGGGTCTCAATTGTCTACAAAAGAAGATGTTAGTTAACAATGTGATTAAGGATCTTAATCCAGATGTAGTTCTATTACAAGAAACCAAAATTTTTTCCTCCTCATTTTGTACTACAAGCAAGTATATTTGGCATACTTAATGTTGTTTTTCTATTAACTTTGAAGGTGCTTCTGGTGGCCTAGCCATCCTATGGAAGTTGGTCCTTCTGGCTAGCTTTGATTTTCATCAAAATAAACAAGTTCAACACATGGTTTTTACCCATGTCAACTTGGACATGGTGTGGGACCTAACCAATGTTTATGCCCTTAATACTATGGGGGATAGTAAGAATTATTGGTATCTGATCAAACTTAAGGTAACTAGATGGCGATGGGCAATTTCAACACCCCTTTGTTTCCCTTGAAACGTAGGGAGACATCATTGACTTTTTAGACTCAATGCGATCTTCATAATTTTATCTTTGAGGGGAAGCTCTAGGATCTAGACCTACAAGGTGGAAATTTTAATTGGTCCAAGATGCACTATGGACATAACCTAATCCAGTTTAGGTTGGAAGATGTATGTTATCCATAAGCTAGAACATTATTCATGAGCACTCAATTTTTGCAATAGTCAGGTTTGGATTTAACCATCATCCTAGTTTATTCAAATGGGACCCAAACATGAATCTTGATAAATTTCCTTTCCAATTTGAAAATATGTGGACTCTAAACCTAGACTTCTCCTTGTGGCTAAAGCAATGGTGGAGTTGTAAACTTATTGGCACTTACAACTTTTTTCTAGAGGGAAAACTTAAAATACTAACGGATCATCTTAAACTATGGAATAAGTATTCCCTTGAAAATATATTTGAGGAAAAAGATAGAATAAAGGATAGTTTGTAGTCCTTCCAAAAGGAAACAAAATATATCATATAAGACTAGGAAAGGTATAGGAAGGAAAAGCTAGTTTTGTATCATCTTCACAACACTATTTTGAAAGAGGAGACTTTTTGGAAGCAAAGGTCAAGGATACAATGGATTATGGAGGGAGACAAAAACTCTACATTCTTCCACCAATCAACATTGAAGCATAGAAAGAGGAACTCAATCAAGGATTTATCCATAGAGAAAAGCAATATCATTGACAAGATGGAGGTTAAAAATGATGTAGTCGCTCACTTCTCAAGTTTGCTTAACTATCCTCCCAACCCCCTTTCAGAAGAGAGAATGTTCAGTCTTCTCCATTGTGTCCCAATTTGTATTCATCCTAAAGACATATTGGTGTTGGAGAAATTGGTCACCATGGTTGAGGTAAGAGCTGTAAATTTTTCCCTAAGTCCTCATAAGTCACATGGAACAGATGGTTTCCTCCATTTTTCTTCCAAAAATACTAGGAGATAGTGGGTAAGGATGTGTATTAGGTAGACAAAGAGTTTATCTCCTCTAGGGTTATTCTCAAAGAACTCGATAATACCTTTATTTTTCTCATTCTTAAGATGGCGAGGGTCAATAACATGAAGGATTTTAAACCCATTAGCCTATGTTATATCATCTACAAGATATTCTCCAAGTTATTGGTTTATCACATTAAACCCTTGCCTAAAGTTTTACCTAAAGGAAACCTTGTGAAACATGGAAACAACCTTCAACCTATGGGACTTGAATTGTAAGATTGAGTCTCTGAAGAAGGTCGGCTTCCTTATGATTAGGATAGACCTAACTACTCTTTGAAGTAAAATGGAGAAGGAGATACATAAAATAAAACTTCCTAATCTAATCTAAAGGGGCGATGCACCTATATTGAATGGTTGCAACTTTGTCCATGTATGCACTTGCACATTGATGAAAAGTCTAAATACACAGATCCTGGCTCTATTCTAGTTTCAAGAACTCACATGTAGGTTTAGAACTGATCAAGAGCTGAAAGGAAAGACATCTTCATAGATACAAAAACCATCAACAGTTTGGACACAACATACAAACCTTTTAAAAAAATAGAAAGAAACACTCACCAAAAGGCAAGATACATGCATGATTGATGAATAGTAAGAAGAGGTAAAGAAGGAAAACTATTTCATTAATAGTAGGTAAGGAATACAATTGCAGAGCATAAGGATACTGCAAGTAGACATGATAGAATAGGAGAGAACAACCTCAAAACATATTTACAACTTCCTTTTATAGAGTTCAGGCATAACTCAGATAGCTTCTACACTAAGGAAAAATTCAACTACTACCATTAAAGGTGCAGAGAACAATAACTATAAACTTGGAGAAGTCTTGATCTTGGTACACATCCAAATTTAGGAAAATCATACCTTTTACAAAATAGAGCCCATAGAAGACAAAAATGATGGGCATTAATGCTTGGTCAAGTAGATGGATAACCCAAGGTAGTGATGGAGTGTAATTTGCATTTGCAAGGCATGGAGAACACACAAAAGTGGTTGTAGATGATTAAAAATATCTAATTCACTATTAAAGAGTAGTTCTTCCTTATTCTCAACACACCAAATTAGATATATCAACATGGTCAATGATATTCAAACTCCATCTGTACCTTTCCTAAAATTTTATTAGCCAAGGGCACCCTTTATTTTCCAACCTGGACAAGTGAAATATCTATCATGGTCAACTTAAGGTCCTATAATCTTACGATCATCAAAGAAGTCAAAACCCTCAAAACATCTTTGGTTGAAAACCCAACCCTTGCGATCTTACAATCACCTAGTATATCTCATGCTTGAAGATATCCTTTATAATCTACACAATCTTACAATTGCAACCCTACTTTACAATCTCACAAACACATGAACACACGATGACACCTTTGGTGCACTATCACGAGACCATCAATTTTGTCTTACAATGTTATGAGCATGATGAAATGACCTTATGATCTTATGATTGTAGTCTATTGCAACATTGACAATAGCAATGTCACCCTTGCAATTGTACAATGCAACTTTTAGCTAACCCTGTCATGGCTTCGGTGGTCTCATCATTTGCATCTGTGATCTCACGAACATTAGTTTATTATGAGATCAAAACCCTTTCTACTTACCTCTATCGATGGAAGATTTTTCAATTGAACCATTTCTCGATGAATTGCTCCATAGAAACTAGCCCTACAATTCTTCGACAATAGGAACTAAATAAATCGGGCCCACCTAGACATGTGGCATCTTGTTGTTGTGTTGCTATGACTAATAAACTTACAACTTTGGGTAGCAGCAAAATGACAACCGTTGATCCTCTAAGATCTGATGTTCACAATCATAATTCTAAATGATCCCTTCTATGCCCAACCATTACACGTCGGGGGCCCGACGAGGCCCTTCCCCCTTACCTATCAAAATGTTACCTCTCGGTCCGACCATCTAGGGAAGGAAACTATCCTTATGGCCAAATGATCCCTCGATGCTACAAACACATCATCGCATGATCATAACATCACCATCAGAGACTTTAACATCTACGATTGTAGCCAACTAACCTTGTTGTGACTTTGGAAGTCAAACTATTTACCTTTGAGATCTTATGATACTGCCCTTATCATAGCATCGGGACCCTTATCTATGGCATCAATTGAAACTTCTCAAATGAATCATTTGACCTTTATCTGATGCATTACTCCTTAGAAACCGGTGCTTTTTCCTTTCAACTCTACCATGATCCTATAGTTCTATAATGCTATGATAGTTAAATATCATAGCATTGACAACTCCTAAAATTAGCCTCACAATCCTACGCCAAAATCATAAGATTGTAGCACAAAAAATGGCCATAGTATCAAAATCTCTGACTTTAACACTTGCAAACTCATGGTCAATAGGAACTAAAGAAGTCAAGCACTCCTAGACACATGATAGGTTGTCATTGTATCACCATGAATAATAACCTTGCAACTCTGGATAGTGACACAATGAAAGTTGTTGATCTTCTCTTAATCTAATGATCATGATGCAGTCATAACCCCTGTCAGTAGTTTGACCAATGAAAATATGCCCTATGCCAACTCATCTGACATTCTTTCTTTTTCTTGTGGCCCACAACAAAAATAGGACCCACATGTCCACGTGTCACACCATTACTATCTTGCTATACATTTTCATCGTACATTTTTCATAGCAATATAATGACAACCATAGATTGAAATCTGATAATGGAGATAAAAAACACCTTCCTATTTACATTCCAATCATGTTTGTTATTAGTGACATACAGTTATTTAGATTGTGAGTTCTTACCAAGCTTATTGCACAATTAATAGTGTTAACCAAGCATTTCAGTTGTTATTGAGCTCTATAGTTGCTACCAAGTCCTTTGGACAAATTCCAGTGTAGGGCAAGTAGTTACAACTATTGTAAAGATCAACATTGTAAACCGAGCATCTCAATTTATGTTGAGTTTACCATTACAACCCAAGTTGTGCAGTGGTTACTGAGTTTGCAGTTGATGTGATGCAAGTCCAATGTTGACTGAGCTACTTAGTGTTAACCAAGTGACTTAGTTTATACTAAGCTCAAGGTGATAGTGTTTACCGAGCTATGTAGTAGTAAACAAGTGATTTAGTTTATATGATGAGTTTCATAGTATTTGTCGAGTCACCAATGCAAACCAAGTTCAAGACTACTTGGAAGTGATAAGCATGGACCAAGCTTCTACATCTACTAGTGCATGATGATACCAAGTAGTGACAGTGGATGTCGAGTATTAGAACCTCACCAAGTTAGTCTTCAAAGCTCGAGTATGTTTATAAATCCTTTCACAAGGTGGACCTAACAATCCATATTGCTCCTAACTAGGCAAATCATTAGAAGTGATCAATGTAAGCCTTAACTGACCAACTTTATACTGCAATACTAAAGGTTGTGGTTATCATCCTTACCCCAGTTTTACTTTCTATTCAGAAAGTTTTTGGGTCACCAAATCTATGTATCAAAGTGTTATGTATGCTTTGATGTTTTCTAATTTTCTCATGCATGAAGTTAGATCATAATTCATATAAAGGATTAATTGTTAATTAAGATAAAAGTTTTAGAAGTTACCGATTCACCCCTCCACTCTCAGTAACTTAGCTTTTCATAATATTTCCAACAATTGGTATGAAAGAATTTTTTTTCTCAGAGAAAAGTTTAACAGCTTGAGAAAATATCAAAGGCCACAGAGATATTCAGACTTGACAAGGCTATTGACAATGAAAAGCTAGATTTGGAAATGGCTATTGCCCATCTCAAGAAAGCAAAGGAGCAACTCTCTCAATCCCTGAAAAGAAGAAAATATCTTGCAATTCAAATGAATGTTCATCTCTACATTGAAGAAAGAATTGAAGATCTTTATTCAAGCAATCCAGATGAAGCCAATGAAGTAATCAAGGAACTCCTAGAAAAGAATGGTTCACTACAAGAAGTAAGAAAACTAAGAAGAGAGTAGAAATTTAGGTAGTAAGATTATGTGAAGTAATGGAAGAGAAAAAAAAGATAAGAGAAGAGATAGAAGGAAAGAACAATAAAATCTAGTACCTATCCCTTCAGCAAGAAAACTTTATTGATCAACTCACCAATGCAAATGAAGAAATCATGAACCTGAGATTAGAGAATGAAAGATTGTAGAATGATCTAAACTCTAAAAGGCAAACCAATGAAAGAATGATGAAATTCCAAGAAGACATTAATTAGTTGAATGAGAAAAATCTCTATAGATAGAAATGAAAAGTAGGAATTGGATACACAAAAGAAGGAGAATCATCCAAGCAAGGAGCTCAAAAGAATCAAATACCTACTTGCAATCACTATGGTAAGATAGGTCATACTTCAAAAAAATGTTGGAGCAACGACAAAGCAAAATTCAATGGAAAATGTTACAATTGTAATCAACATGGTCATAGAGAAAATGAATGCAAAGAGAAACCAAGATTTGAAGGCAAATGTCACACATGTAAGAAGCATGGACACAAATCATCAGAATGCAAAACCAAGATATTAAATCCAGCTAGAAAAATTGTGAAAGCTATATTTGTTTGGGACTATAACACCTGGTGTAGATATCATTATTGTGGAGAATTTGGACACATTGGAATGAATTTTGTAAAGCATCATTTGATGAAAAGAGATACTACTAAAAGATGTTTCATTTGTACTGAACTTGGTCATCTTTCTAAGAACTGCATGAACATTGAAAGAATTGTTCAGATGAAAAGAAGGTAAAGGATGATAACATTAGAAAACATATGAGACAACAATGGGTTCCAAAGTCCATTGAGAATACAAGTCCAAGAAATGATGAACAAGTCACTCAAGAATTGGGTGATTCCACCATTTCTACTTGATCTCTCAA
The DNA here is from genome assembly GCA_028749045.1 of Cupressus sempervirens. Taxonomy (NCBI): domain Eukaryota; kingdom Viridiplantae; phylum Streptophyta; class Pinopsida; order Cupressales; family Cupressaceae; genus Cupressus; species Cupressus sempervirens. Next base: position 604,264,904 of record CM053791.1, on the reverse strand, counting down.
AGAAGTACTGGAATTGTGATACTAAATGAAACATCAGATATCAATTCTAGTTAGTAGGATGAAAGATCCAAACTAGAATTCAAGATGAAAAAGGGATCATAAAGTAACAAATGAAAGTTATCACCAAGCAAGGTGAGGTTACTGTCTTACCAAGCAAGGATGGGTTATAGACTCTACCGAGCAAGGTTAGAAATAATCGAGATGCATATGCTTACTGAGTCATGAAGACTTTGTCGAGTGTTCAATAAAAGGAAGTGGATGATAGTCTATTAATTTGATCTAACATTCGTACCAAGCATTTATGGTGAAATTTTGATAAAAGGAATGAAATCAAAGTCATTTTTACTGTGAAATTTTCAAGAGCTATTGCATAGTGCGATCTTCAAGGGCATTCAAACAATTTGAGTGAATTGTTGACAAAACCTTCAAATTCTCTCAAACCCTACCAAGTGAAGATGGCATCTAGTAGCAACAAGGTAAAGCAAGGTTCAAACATGCTAGTTTGTGGTGTGGAATGGAAGGCAACAAACTTCAAGCTCGCTCTTGCAATCACTAATACCCTAGACTTGAGTGGAGTGTAGTCTCAAATCTCTTTCAAGGTACTATTAATTAATGGAATTCATTCTAATTTCAAATGTGTAATTCAAGAAATTGGTACACTAGAAATGGACAAAACCTTAGAAAGGTTATGTGTGATGGTGTTTTGAAACCTAAACATCAATATCTTGAGGCTAAAGGATTAACCCATATTCCTGACATGCCCTATGAATTCCAAGTGAAATGGATTAGGTTTATTCTTAGTCAAATGCATAATGGATAGCTATGGTTGGAGCAACCAATTTTGATCATGAAGAAGATGATTCATAGGATCATCAGTCTCCCCATGTTGGCAAAATCTAAGATGACCAAAACCCTAGGTCGAGCTTAACTAGAGAAGAAAACCTTAGCATAGTGAGACATAATAGGTATGAAAATAAGTAGCATATCTAATATGGAATTTAAGTTTGGAATCCATATCATTGTACACAAAATATACAATTCAATTAGGTTGAATAGTGTGCCATGTGAAGCAGTTGACTTGACATACAAAGTTGTTAAGAGCAACCTTTCTCTTGATCTTGCTGAGCTACAATTGAAACAATTCAAGAAGAACATGGAGAGCATTAGAACATCAAAGAAAAATCCATGTAAGTTTGGCTCTCTATTGACATGCTTATCCCTTTATGTTTAGAAATTGTTCCCTTTAAAAGACACTATTGTATAGAGAAAAGATGTACTTGTACTCTATCAAATTAATTAGTACATTGCTGAGATGGGTAAAAATTATAATACTATTATGGATAATTATTTTGATGCATTCAAGGAGAAAATGAATAATAGATTTAGAATCCCTAAGAAACTAGTCAAGGATTACAATGATGATATATGTTTTATGGTAGATAGTGATAAAGTATACATTCAAGTAGTTAGGCCTAGAATTGCATGGGTGAAACCTCTTGGATATGAGGTTTTATCAATGAATCTAAAGATATCATTGAGGCATTTATTAATGAACCAATTGATCCTAAGGTAGCCTATTTTGGTACATATGATGAGGCTAAGGCCAAGATAGAACTAGAGATAAAACTCCCTCAGGTGGTAAATAAAGGCAAGAAGAGAATTTCCAAAATGAAAACAAGTTCTACTCTTTTTTTAACCAAGGGAAAAGATGAGGATGAAGAAGCAAAGGACAAGGAAAAATCAAAGGAGGAAGAGCCACTAAAGAAAAATGGAAAGGTAATCATTACCATGCCTACTAAGCCATCTACTGCAATGTTCACCAGGAGATCCTCCAGGAAGAAATCAAACAAGGAAGGAGAAGACATAATATTCAGGAAACCTCCAACCACCTTCCAGGATAGATTAAAGGATTTATAGTTAGGGGTCAACATAACCAACTTCAAGGCATTGAAGTATGAGACTAGGACTAAAGCAAATTGAAGATCTAGTGATGGATAAAATTGGTAAGTGGAAATACTCACTTGATCGGCTTACCCTTTAGATTTCTGGTGTTTTGATGGATAAGATTAAGCCAAGATGAGAATTTGCAAAGAAAATTACTAAAGATATATATGAGAAAACCTTGAGGCATATTATGCCAAGTCTAATTGACAAGGAAGTGAAGGAATCCATTAAGAAGAATGAAGAAAAGCTAACCTTGAAATTCAAAACTTGCCTTGTATTGATGAAAAATATAGAGCATGTTGTGAAGAATATAAAAAATACATGGAAGAATGTATACATTCTTCATAAATTGGGTGACTTTTTAGTCACCATAAGTGACAAAGATGATAATGATGATAAAAAAGAAAAAGATGAAGAGGAAAATGAAGAAGAGATAACACATTTTGATAACATTGATAATGAAGAGGAACAAGAGCAAGAGGCTACCGAGGAAGAAACTCAAGATACAGAGGAAATTGACCTAGTCAAGATTGGTGTAGTGGTTATAGCCTCACTTCCTCATTCTCTAAGCAAGGTATTGACAACATAAAGCATAGAGATAGCCTCTACAAAATTGATTGTGTCCAACACTCCAAGCACAATCAACCAGTCAATATTTGCATCAATACAACTTAGCACATCACTAACTGAAGTACCAAGTACTTCATCCACTGGGCTATAGACTCTTCCCTCTTCAACTGTGATTAATACAACAGTTTTGGCTTTAATATGTACTCCTACTAGTATTTATACAATAAGAGCAATATCAATTTTTGCAGCAAGTCCCAGTACTTCTACTATTGTTTCCATTCCAAGTATTCAAGCAATAAGTGCAAGGAAAGTTGAGACCAAGCTTGAACCAAGCATAAAAATTTTGAGTAGGGGTAAAAAAAAGGAGGAGGATGTTGATCTTGATGAGGAAATTGTGATTCCAAATTGGGGTATTTCAAAACTTACTCCTGATCAAATGCAAAATTTTGGAGAATTACTCAAAAAGAAAGCCAAACAACAAATGCTGAGAGAGGAAAGAGATAAAGAATTCAAAATCATTTAGAATGCCAAGAATATTTTGGAAGAGGCTATAGGTATAGAGATTGATTCTTCTAAGCCAGTTTTGTTTTAGTTGGCATAAGAAGTCCAGAAGTATAATGAGGATCTAGATGGACAAGATGAATTACTATAGAAAGTAAAGAAAAAGTTTGAAAATAAAGTGTTAGAGCACATTGGTCAACAGATTTCCATTTACTAGGTAGAATTATCTACCATTTTGGGTTCTCTAGAAACTTCTTGTACAAATGTAACTCTACTTTTTGGTAAATTATGTGATATTCCAAGCTTTACTATGGAAATAAAGGACAAATTATCCAAGATTGATGAAGATATCAAATCAAGTGCTCAATAATTATAGCTTGATCCAAGTTCAAGCTTTGTACATTTCAAGAAGATCAAATTTTTGATAGATATCTAGGCTAAATTGCTGAGAGAAGAAGCAAGAATAAGGTCTACATTGGTAGATATCTAGAATATGGTACTCCCCAAAATGGATGCACTATAGAAGCATATTGCTTATTCAAAAACTCTCATCCATGATAATAATTTCTCTATTGCAGACCATATGATTGAACTTTCAACAGAAGTGTAGGTGGCATTGCACACAAGCAAGGTCCTGCAAGAGAACTGGGACAAGACTTTGGTAATCATATTGAAGGTACATTTTGATTTCTTGTCTCATTTTGGAATTACTATGTAAATACAAACAACATAATTTCTAGGCATTAATGTTAGAAAGGGGGAGAAGATATTGGAAAATATATTGGAGAAGATATAAGGAGATAAAAAGGAAAAGATATAAGATGATATAAAAGGGAGAAAGATGTAAAAAGATAGGGGGAGAAAATTTTAAGAAAGTGTAAAGAAACATTTTATGTATAGTATACTATACAACATTACCATGTACAAAATTGTATCCTTTACAAAACAAAATAAAAATTGAAAAATCTCAAAAATAGTATACTCTATCGAGTTGCAGATATAAGGTAATGGATAATTTAGTTTTGACTGATAAGTGTTTTGTCACTAATGCCAAAGGGGGAGATTGTTGACATTCTATTCATGTTTGTTATTAGTGACATACACTTATTTAGATTTTGAGCTCATACCAAGTTTATTGCACAGTTAATAGTGTTAACCAAGCATTTCAGTTGTTATTGAGTTCTACAGTTGCTACCGATTCCTTTGGACAAATTCCAGTGTATGCCAAGCAATTACAACTATTTTGAAGATCAACAATGTAAATTGAGCATCTCAATTTATGTCTAGTTTACCAATTCAAACCAAGTTGTGCAGTGGTTACCAAGTTTGTAGTTAATGTGATGTGAGTCTAATGTTGATCGAGCTACTCAGTGTTAGCCAAGTGACTCAGTTTATACCAAGCTTGAGGTGATAGTGTTTACTGAGCTATGTAGTGGTAAATAAGTGATTCAGTTTATATGATGAGCTTCATAGTATTTGTTGAGTCACCAGTGCAGACTGAGTTTAAGAATACTTAGAAGTGATTACCATGGACCAAGCTTCTACATCTACCAAGTGCATGATGATGCTAAGTAGCGACAATGTATTTCGAGTATCAAAACCTCACCGATTAAGTCTTCAGAGCTTGAGTTTCTATAGTTTGGAAAACTTTGTAATATTTTGAGTAAACTAGAATTGTGGTTGATTTTGTAATTATGTAATAGATTGATATATATGTAATGTATTTTATCACATCCAATGTATGTATGGAATCAAAGAGGAAGTAATGTAATCATTATAAAAGAGTAGAAGTGTAAATTAAAAAGGCTACAATAGTATAAGGAGCAGTAAAAATTCATTTATCATAGCAAGGTGATTTGTACACTTAAGGGAATCTCATTCAGCAAACCAAGTTGTAGATCAAAGATCAACTATTGCTTCCTCCTAATAGATGGATTAGTCAAATCCTTTAACAAGGTAGACCTACCAATCTTATGTAAATCTCCTTACTGAGTGCACACTTTATTGTATGTTAATAAATACTTTCATAAGGTGGACCTAGTAGTCCTTATTGCTCCTAACTTGACAGATGATAAGAAGTGATCAATGTAAGCCTTAACCTACCAAATTTATACTACAATACTAAAGCTTGCAGGTATTATCCCTACCCTAGTTTTACTTTCTATTTGGAACATTTTTGGGTCACCAAATCTATGTGTCAAAGTGTTATGTATGATTTCATGTTTTCTAAGTTCTCATCCATGAAGTTAGATTAGAATTCATATAAAGGATTAATTGTTAATTGAGATAAAAGTTTTAGAAGTTACTGATTCACCCCTCCCCTCCCAGTAACTTATCTTGTCATAATATTTCCAACCCTTCCTATATAGTTAAGACCCCTTGACCAATTAGGGCTAGTCACCTGTTCACATTTGACTCATGAAGACCCATGATCTTATGATCATTCCCCTACATAATCTTGGGAGCCCAAGAAACTATCATTAAGATCTTATGATCCACCCTTTGTCATAGCATTGAGACTCCTTCAAATAGTTTCACTTTTCCACTCTTATGATCCAACAATCATTCGATGGTACGACTAAATGATTATAAAATAATAATCCATCATAACATCGTGAGCCCTCCATTGGATACTTATGATCACATGATCCACCATTTGTCATGAAATTGCAACACCAACAAGCCTATTCATCTTTAACACTTATGACCATATGACAAGGAGCTATTGTAAGATCAAAATTTACAAAAAATGCACACTTAATGTTACAAACACAAGGGAAAATTGTAGGACCAGGAGCCTAGCAAACATAACACATGATAGTTTGATAGATGAAGATCATGAGATCGGGAGACTAAGAATTTGACCCTACAATGATCTGAAAACATATGGTTTGTAACATTGGTGGAGTAAAGAAAGCTTATGAATAGATGACAAAACCCTTGATCATAAGATTGTGACTCTTGGCAAGGAATATGATAATTTGAAATATGACACAAAAAGCTAGGGTTTGTAGATTTTGATCAACTGGGCAATTTTGATACCATGAAAGGTAACTCTGATCGGTTTTCTATGATGGTGTCAAACAATGAAAGGGGGGCGTGCAAAATTGGCTAACATTTTTGACAACTTAGAGGGGATGATTGCTTACTAATCATATTATTAGTGACCTTAAAGCATCCATTGAGCTACAGAGTCATGAAAAACATGAATCTTTCTCCTTTGCAACTACAAAATTTCAAAACTTGGCCATCCTTCAAAGAAAAACATGTTCTCATGAACTTCTTTGAAAACTAAAATGTATCTAACCTACTATATATAGGAATTCATAGAGATGAAAAGTTAAACAAACCCATTGACTAGTTTGTTGAAGTAGCTGCCCTTCCTCACTAGTTGATTTATTCTCCTATGCATGAGGACAACTAAAAATGACAACCATCATAAAAAACACACTATTGCATGGAATATCTCCTCCCCAATGTTGAAAATAATGAAGTTTCTCTCCAACACTGGGACACCTTGGCGTTGAGCAAAACATGCTTTCTCTTCCTTGTAGAATTCTCCCTCATACTTTGGAGTGAGAATGATTGAGGGAAACTTGCATATTTTTTGTAGAGCTAGATGTCTTATGGGGCATCCTCTTAATGGTCTAGGGTCAAGGAGATCATCCTTGACCACTTGATTGTGCTCTGTAATGGTAGTATTCAACTAGCTTGGGAGTGGCTCCTCTTTCTGTGAAGAAAAGATCTCTACCTTGTCTTCATGTTGTTTATGAACCACCTCCTCTAGAGCTACTAGGATGGTGTGACTTTCCAGTTGTTTTTTTTGTGAAACATGCTCTTCATATACTAGAGATGATGGTTCCACATCTATGGAAGAGAAAATAACATCCAAATCATCCAAAATGTCATCCTCATCATTGATCTCCTCGATTATGGTTGTAAAGACATGCATAGTTTGAGGGGAAACCTCATACAAGCTAGCATATTCCTCCTCAAGGATAAAGCTATCCTTGGGACTCTCTTCCCCAATCACCAAATCATGAAGGACTTCCTTCTAGAAAAAATGATGTTCTTCCTTCTCCAACAAAAGATCCTCATTTTCTTGAAAAGGCTCAAAAGCCATGACTTGTTCCTCAAGGAAAGGAACAACATCTCTTTCCTCTTCAAAAAAGGAAGGAAGCTCTTCAAATAAGAGGATTAGATCCTCTTCCTTTGGCTCAATAGCTACCTCCTTGCTTTCCTTAGCAAGCTGCAACTCCTCCCATGGTAGCCTTGTGGGCTTGGTGTCACCTCTCCAAAATTCTTCATTTGGACCATCAAGGGTCCATACAATCGACAAACCTTGAAATAGTGAAATGGTGATAGGTCCAAGGAGCTCATGACCCAAGCAAATTTATCGCATAGGGAATGGGGTTACAATAGTAGGCTCTTGCAATTGAGGTGGCTTCTTGAAGCTTGGGATGACATATTTTGGAGAAAGGCCTACCTTTGCTTCCTTGGTTTGAAAATGAGCCAATTGGAGCCTCATTTCCTCCTCTTTTGCTAAAGCAAATTGCCTAGAAAGTCTTTCCTCAATATGTCTATGTCTCTTCCTCTCTTTGTTTTGTTTCTTCACTTGTTCTAATTGGAGAAAACTCTCTTGAGCCTTGCTGAAGATATTATAGATCTCTTGCACCAAGCTACAAATATGAGGATCATTTACCCATATCTCCAAGTCATTATGCAACACCTCCAGCCAAGAAATCATGAGATGCCTCACATAATCAAAATACCTAATGAAAAAAGCCTATAAGAATTAGGAATTTCATCCAAGGTTCTTCCCAGGCTAGAAAATTCATAGTCCAAATCAAGGATATGGTAGCAAAGCTTAATAAGCTTGGCCTTGAGATCATTATAGGGTTCTATGAAAGAATGGGTAGCATGCACACAACTAGGTTGTGGCTAGCACAGGGAATGAGAGGGTTGGGGAATGGCAAACCTGGAGAAGATCTAATCTTAGTACACATCCAAATGTAGGAAAATCATTTCTTTTACAAAATTGAGCCCCAAGAAGATAGAACCAATGACTATTAGTGCTTGGTTGAGTAGATGGATAACCCAAGGTAGTGATGGAGTGCATTTTGCATTTACCAAGTATGGAGAACACATAGAAGTGGTTGTAGATGATCAAAAATATTTGATTCAAACTTAAAGAGTAGTTCTTCCTTGTTCCTTACATGTTAAATTAGATATATCAACACAATGAATGGTATTCAAACTCCACCTGTACCTTTCCCAAAATTTCATTGGCCAAGGGTACCCTCTATTTTCTATCCTATACAAGTGAGATATCTTATCATGGTCAACTTAAAGTCCAATGATCTTATGATCATCAAAGAAATAAAAGCCGTTGAAACAACTCTAGTTGAAGCCCTAACCCTTATGATCTTACAATCGCCCAGTATATCTCATGGTTGAAGGAATCCTTTATAGTCTCCATGATCTTACGATCACAACCCTACTTTATGATCTCACGAACACACAAACACATGATGACACCTTTGGTGCAGGGTTACGGGACCATGAATTTTGTCTTACGATGTTATGGGGGTGGTGAAATGACCTTATGATCTTATGATCGTAGTCTATCACAACATCGACAACAATAACTTTAACCCTTGTGATCTTGCAATGCAAATGTTAGCTAACCTTGTCATGGCTTTGACGGTCTCATCATCTTCATCTATGATCTAAAGAACATCAATTTATCATGAGATCAAAACCCTTTCTACTTACCTCTATCAATGGAGGATTTTTTGATTGAACCCTTTACCAATGAATTTCTCCTTAGAAACTAGCCTTGCAATACTTTGACAATAGGATCTAGAGAAGCCAGAACCACCTGGACATGTGACAGCTTGTTGTTGTGTTGCTATGACTAATAACCTTGAAACTTTGGGTAGCAACAAAATGAAAACCATGGATCCTCTAAGATCCTATGATCAAAATCACATTTTTAAATGATCCCTTCTGTCCTTACAATGAGATGATCCCATGATGCTATGATTATGGCTAACTAAACTTGGTGTGACTTTGGAAGTCAAATTGTTTGCCTTTGAGATCTTATGATCTTGCCCTTGTCATAGCATTGGGACCCTTATTTGCTACATCTATTGAAACTTGTCAAATGAATTAGTTGACCTTTATCCAAGCATTTCTCCTTAGAAATTGGTTCTTTGTCATTTAAACCTCTTTGCGATGCTATGGTTCTATAATACTATGATAGAAAAATATCATAGCATCGGTAGCTTACAATATTAACCTCATGATCCTACACCAAAATTTTAATATCATAGCACAAAAAAATGGTTGTAGTATTGGAAGATTTGACTTTAACCATTGTGATCTCACAGTCAAGAGGAATTGAAGAAGTTGGGCCCACTAGACATGTGGCAACTGGTCATTGCATCACCATGAATAATAATAACCTTGAAATTATAAATAGTGACACAATGATAACCACTAACCTTTTCTTAATCTAATGATCATGATACAGTTGCAACCCCTGTCAGTACTTTGACCTATCAAGACACTACCCTTTGCCAACTCATCTGACATTCTTTCCTTTTCTTGCGGCCCACAACAAAAATAGGACCCATACATCTACATGTCACATCATCACTATCTCACTATGTATTTGACATTTTTTCATAGTGTTATAATGACAACCATAGATTTAGATCTAATGGTGGAGATAAAACAACACCTTAATACATAGTTAAAGCCCCTTGACCAATCGGGGATGGCCACCTATTCATCTCTAACTCATGAAGACCCACAATCTTACAATCATTCTCTTGCATAACCTCTAGAGCCCAGGAAACTATCATTTAGATCTTACAATCCACTCTTTGTCATAGCATCTAGACTCCTTCAAATAGTTTCACTTTTCCACTCTTACGATCCAATGATCATTCGATGTTATGAACAAATGATCACATGATAATAATCCATCATAACACCGTGAGCCCTCCATTGGATACTTATGATCACATGATCCACCATTTGTCATGAAATCACAACATCAACAAGCCTATTTACCTTTAACACTTATGATCATGTGACAAGGAACTATCATAAGATCACAATTCACAAAAAATGCACCCGTGATGTTATGAACACAAGGTAAAATTGTAGGATTGGGAGCCTAGCAAACATAACATGCAATACTTTGACAAAAGAAGATTCTTGAGATTAGGAGACTGAGCATTTGACCCTATGATGAATCAACAACATATTCTTCATAAAATTGGGAGATGCAGAAGGAAAGCTTACAACTAGACAATGAAATCCTTGATCGTAAGATCAAGACTCTTGGCAAGGAATATGAAAATTTGAAATATGGCGTGAAAAGATAGGGTTTGCAAATTTTGATCAACTGGGAAATTTTGATGTGATGAAAGGTATCTTTGATCAATTTTCTATGATGGTGTCAAACAATGAAACAGGGGGGGGGGGAGAATTGGCTAACACTATCCTCACAGACCATGAAGTTATTCACTTTATATTAAAGAGCATAAAGAAAGTATGATACTTAAATTTGACATCTTCAAAGTTTATGATATGGTCTAATGGGACTTTCTCGTCAAGGTTCTTAAGAAATTTTATTTTAAAAGGAGAATCCTTTAGTTGATGGAGGAATGCTTCAAAATGCCCAATTTTTTGTGTTTGTTAATGGTTCACTGAAGGGTTTCTTCAGCATGTTTGGTGGTCTTAGACAAGGTGATCCCATACCCCCTATCTCTTTATTATTTTGGCTGATGTTATTGGGAGAATTCTTAGCTAGATTGTAGACTCTAGTTATATCAAAGAGTTTTGACCTTCCTCCAAGGTGGAAACTATCTCTTACTACTAGTTTTTGGATGACACCCTAATGACAAGTGAAGCCACCATTACTAAGGCCAAAGTATAGAAGCTCATTTTGGGAGAATATGCCCTTGCTTTAGGTAAAAAATTAAATGTATCCAAAATTTCACTATAGTTTTTAAGTACTCCTCAGAGGCTTCAGGACCGCATTACTTTGAACATTGGTTGTCACATAGCTTTCCTCCTATTCATTTACCTTGGTATACCTATGAATATGGATAAGGTCGATTGTAGTATTTGGGCTAAGTTATTGGAAAGGATTCAATTAAAACTTGCTGCTTGGAAGGGAGCTCTTCTAAGTAATGTTGGTAAGCTCTAAATGCTCATGAGTGTCCTCCAAAGCTCCTCTCAATACATAATGTCAATGATCCACATGCCTATTCTTTGGACTAAAAAGCTAGATGCTATTAAAAGAAACTTCTTATGGACTAGCATTGAAGAGAAAAAGAGACTCTATCTTGCAAAATAAGAAACAATTTGTTCTCATAAGGATCAATATTTCCTAAATGTGAGGGATTCAAAGATTGGATGGAATGGGAAAAATTCAGATTTTGAATGGGCCAAGATACTATGAGGAAAGTATCTCAATTATGGGAATAAGATTTTCCTATTATTAAACCCTCTTGTCTAGGGGTTGATTATCTTGAATAATCTAAAGAAGACCACCCCCCTCCTTACACAAGGCTCCTCTTGGTTGGTTTGTAATGGGTCTTTAGTGGACTTTTGGGAAAATTCCTAGGTGGAAGTATCTGCAATGGACTTTTATCATCTCTTCCTAGGCTCTTCAAAGTGCTCTTAGTGCTAGGCTATGCTTCAAGGTTCAAAACTATTGTGTTAGAATGGACTTTGGGGTGAGATAGAAGATAGAAATCAATTGGTTCGATGATTATCTAAAGAACATTACCATGGAACTTCTCAAATATCTTAATTTTTTAAGATTCTACAAGCTAAATTAGTTGGATGAAGTTATCTTGGAAAGCTCAAAATCGAGTGACTTGATGATTAAATTTGGTTTAGACCTACTAATCTTAAATTGGCTATACCTAAATTCAATTTTTCTAATAGGAGTCTGTCATAACAAGATCCTCACATTAGATAATCTTCAGAAAGATGCATTTACATTGTCAATAGATGTGTTCTATGTGAACATGATGTTGAATCTATTAAGCATATTCTCTTATCTTGTCTCTTTGCTTGGGAAGTCAAACAATGTATTATGAGTATCTCCAATTTATAATGATGTTGGAGTGATGATCCTAAAGGTGTTTTCAAATTTTGGTTGTCCCCATCAGCTCATGCATTTTTTATGAACTCTAGTGGCAGTTCCTTTGGTATGGAAGCTAGATATTTTGGAAGAAACATAATAACAAGATACTAAGGAAAAAAAATAAAAAATGAAAAAGTGGTTACTATGGGCCTCATCCATAATGTGAAGGAAAATATGAAGACTCTAAATCCCTCTAATCACTTTCCCACCTTGACCTCTTTTGATTGGGAGGTTTTTTTTGGCAATGGTGACTATCAGATAGTTTGAAACATTTCAAAAATTGAGTGAATGGTATTTGCAAGAATGTTAAATGCCCCTACCAACCCAGATTGGGTCAAGTTGAATTTACATGATTCCTCTATGGGTAACCTAAGTCGAGTGGGTGGGGTGGGATTTTTAGAAACTCAAAAGGAGATTTCTTGGTGTCCTACTTGGTTAACCCAAGTGTCCAGTGAACTTATGTGGCCAAGATTCTTTCCTTTTATCATGGGGTCATTTTGGTAACAAGGATGAATTTGCAAAAAGTTATTATTGAAAGGGATGCCTTAAATATAATTAATATTTTAAGGGATGTGGCTAAGGTCAAATGGAATGCTAGAGATGTAATACAAATGATTAAACACATGTTAATGAATGTGGAGGAGGTGTCTTTTTCCTACACCTAGTGAGAAGGAAATCATGTCATGGATATGTTGGCTAGCATGGGAAAATATAGGTAGGGGTTTAAAATTTGGGATGACCCTTCAACTATCCTAGTGGAGGTTTATGTTGTGATTTTCCATGATTTCTCTAAATCTCACATTAATGAAGACATCATTATTTCCTTTATTGGGGTTTGTTTCCCACAATTTATTGATGAGTTCGCTCAATTTTTGGTGTTTGAGTTATTTGGTTTGTCTATGAAGTTACAAAATTGGTATTCAATTTTCTTGGGTTGATTCTTTCTAAAAGTTGTGTGCAAAATTTATACTTACCAAAGTAGAAGAAGAATGGGTGGGGATCCTAATCAGATTGAACCTGATGAATTGGGGAGTATCAGAATGACAATGTACCTAGAGAGACCATTGATCATCCTAGAATTAAAAAAAAACATATCATAGACATGAAAGGCTACAAAACTAAGCTCTCCCAAAAAATTGTTGAGTCTTGGGATGAAGGAAAGGTTATGGTGGGATGTGTTTTCTTTGTGATTACATCAAAGTCCATTTCAACCATTACTAGGTTGATCATGAAATGCATCAAGATCCTAAGAAAAATTAAAATATCCTTCAAAGAGGCTCTAGATTGTTGTCTATACCCTGGGGAGAAAGTACATATGATTCATAAGGGTTTCAAAAAAGAGCTAATAAATGGGGTGTGGCAGGGCATGGTGAAGGCACTCATTCAATTCATTACTCATGAAGGAAGATATAAAAGGTTTCATTTCCACATTTTTCTAATGTTAAATCATTTTCAGAGGAATGATTCTTTCTATTTCCCATTTTGTACTTACTCTTCTCTTTTGTTGTCTGTGAAAAATTGTAAAGCGAAAGGATTCATGCCTAAACACCAGGGTCATTTATTAAGACTCTATGAATTCCACTAGAATTTGACCCTTTAGTCCTCCCCTCAACTTGCACCTAAGCTAAATAAGAAGATTTTCAAATCCATTTCTCCCTCCCTGAGGCAAGATCACACCCCGACCACTCTTAAGACCTCCTCTAGTTTGACTATTAGGACTTGAGTAGGAAGAAAATAAGACCTATCCTCAACCCAAATTCTCAAAAGGAATGGTCCAAGTTGATTAACCATAATAAAGTGATCAATGCACAAATGGGTCAAGCAATGGAGAAAATTAAGAAAGGAGAAGATCCTATAATCTTGTTATGGAAAAGTATGTATTTGAAATATGGAATGAATAGAAGACAAATAATAACCTTAAAGTAGGGAAAATCTAGAAAATGTTGATTTCTGATATTTGTGTATAGTTTTGGGAGATTCTACAACCCATTTCAAACTAGAAATGTTGAGATAGAGAAAACCCAAAAAAAAATTGTCCTTTTGAAGGTAGGTCATCCTTAACCTAGATAGTGGGGAACAATCTTACCCTAGGGCACAATTGTACCTTGAAAAGTTGACCTTGACCTACACTACTCTGTTAAAATTTATGTTTTTTAATCCCGCAAGTTTGATGAAAAGGGTATCCAAATTTGCACTTTAATTCATTGTTCCACACTTGTATCTACAAGAAAAAGGGTTTTGTTGTTTGGATGAAGGGTTTTCCTTGGTCAAACCCTAGTTTTGAATCAACCTTAATAATAGAATTGAAATAGAGAATTCTAGCAAGTAGTAGAAGTAAATTTAACAATGAAGCTATGATATTCAATAGATATGCAATTATATTTGAAATGTAAACAAGTATATTGATATGAAAGCTTGAACATAACATTAGAAAATGTAAATCAAAACCTACATGATTGTATGCTTGGAATCTACCTTGAGAGAAGAATGAATAGATTTAGAAGATGAACAAAGGATCTTGAAGGAAGATCACACCACCATGATGGATAGATCTAGGGTTTTTGAATGATGAATCTTGAATGCTTGAACCAAATCCCTTCAAAATCCTAAATGCTTCAATCCTTGATCTTCAATAGAAAACTTGAATGCTTGAAATGCTCGCTTGAAATTAGCTAGATGATGGTTGGTATATACTCTCTTTAAAAGTCATTGGTTATAGTAAGTACATGGATAATAGATAGATAGTGGATGTGAAAATGAGGGAAGAAGGCTTCCTTATATAGAGATCTAGGGTACAAACTTCTAGAGAAGGCCAAGATGGGAGAATTACATTCCAATTAACCTTAACTCCTAGAAATTGACCTAGGTTATATGTAATTTAAGAGTGTACTATTCTAAAACCCAAAAAAGCTAACCCAAAAGCAGGAAAATGAAACTTTCCAAAGCCCAATATCCTAAAACATCTAGAAATTAAAAATTGGACTTGGGGTCAAGGAGAAGGTCAACCTTGCCTTAAGTTAGGGTTGAAATTTTCCTTGACTTAGGTTAGAGTCGAGGTCACCCTTGACCTAAAGGTTATTGTCCTCAGTTTCATAGAGAAAGTTGTGATAAATAGATTAGAAATTGAGAGAAAGAAGTAGAATAGGGGAAAAATATCCATATCCATGCAAAGACCTATTCAAGGCACTTGACATGACCCTAGACCACTTGGAGGAATAAATTATCTTAACATTGAAGTGCTTCCATTTTAAGATGATATATTAAGCCTCCACTTTAGCAAGAGCATGGATTCAATACAAACTCTTGGTAAATGAGAAGAAAGAATAGATTCAAGTAGATTCATAATGAGATAAACTAACACTTAGCTAAGGACACAAGTGCCCAAGCTAAGGATTCTAACTCAACACACACGCACAAGGGTGTGAAAACAAAAACAAAACCAAAACAACATAAAAGAAAGGGTTAGTATTAAACAAACCCAAACTAACACAAGAAACCTTGCTAAGAAATATTTCTCATACTAATATCATATTTGGAAAGCTATCATAAAAAAAAAATGATTATATAAGAAAGACAAGAGCAACGCTATAAATAACATAGCTTCATGATCCAGGCCTACTAGCATGAAAGTGAAAAGAGAGTAAAGAGGATGTGATTACCTCACCTAGTAAGATGCCCACTTCAGTATGAGTCACCAAGGGAGGGAGAGCCAAGTAGGTGGCCAAAACTGATAGTTCCACATAAAGTACTCTTGCAATTATAATGCATCTTCTGAAAGCTTCTGGAATACCCATAGATCCACCTTCTTGTATCACTATGAATATGAAATGTGCATCTCCTCAAGATTTAAAAACTTATGTGCATTGACTTCAGAAGATTTAGCATATTAAAAATTGAAAAATGCCTGTCTCTTCAGGACTTAGCAACTTATGTTCATTACCTTCAGAGGATTTAGCAATGTGTGTCTCTTGAAAATTTAGCAACTTATGTGTGTTACCTTCCTAGATTATCATATATATAAAAATTCAAAAATGTATGTCTCTTCAAGGTTTAGCAACTTATATGTGTTACCTTCCAAGATTTAACATATAAAAAAAAAACTATAGTACAAGGGAGACCCCATATATGCCTCTTTTTTATCATGGCTATCTACTAGACATGATAAGGAAGAGGAAGAGGATACCTACTTCACAAGGCAAGGATATATCTTGTTAACAACAATGTATACCATATTCCTAGTGAAGGATATTGATCTTTACAACCACGAACATAGATAATCATGAAAAGGGATATGTCACTTATGGAAAAAGGATCCTCAAAGTAAGAGATCTTATTAGCAAGACCCCCACCATAGAGGAGTACTTTTAGATAAAATATCATCTTTCAAAGATAAACTAAATAGGAAAAAATATTCAATCACCAAGCCTACTATAAAGAAGATGAAAAGGAATCTTTGGAATGAGGGAAAAAACTATAACACTAGAGCAAGGGTAAGAGTTTCTAAATAACATAAGTTGCAACATAGAGAAGAGGTGATGACCTAGGACAACAACCTCTTATATAAAAAGATTATCCATAGTTAAAACATCTGTCTATATGAAGAAATAATATTGCAATATAAATAAGTACCACTAAGATAAGGAAAGTAGATCCTTAGACAAAAAGAAAGAAGGAAGAACCTTGCCCCCTAGGGAGGAAGACAAGGTATACCTTTTCAAAAAAAATGTCTTAGAAAATATATTTTGAACAAAGTATAATAGAAAATAGGAAGGAATAATACAAATTAAGCCAAATAAAAGGCCTAATGGATCCACAGAGACTAGATGAAAATACTCCTCTTGTCCCCTAGTCTAGAGACAAGAGGAGAAGAAATCTATATTATATCAGAAGGAGGGGAACCCCCTATATCAAAATTGTGAAGGAATTAACTACATGAGAGTGAGATATAATTCCTAAAGTAGCTCATTCATGAACATGCAATTTGAAATGTCTATAATCAACAAGTAAATGTGCATTATGATAATGAAAAGGGAATTTGTACTTGGATAAGGCATCTTTCATTATAGGTTTAAAGATTTCTTTTTTGGAATTTAGTAATTCAACATCTACCTATTTAACCACCTCTTGAGGAATATCAAAGTTATCCAAAGTAGGTGTAGGGAGAAGTTTATGAAGAGGAGAATAGTGATTAACACCACCTTCCTTGAACAACCAACCCCATGCAAATCTAGTTTAGAGGGTATATGAACTGGATACTTAATACCATGTTCATTAACTCCAAGCCCTAAACCTTTATAACCTTGTTTAGTTATCATATTATATCCTATAGTATACATATCATGTAAATCTTCTACAGGAGGTGATTGTTTATTATGTTCATGAGAAAAGGTTGTATAAGATGGAATAATAGGTTTGGAATAAGTGTCTTTAACCTTTCCTTTAAAATCATCATGAATCGGAGGAGAAGCTAAATCAAAGAAGTCTTGCACATGTGCATCCTAAACTATAGCTTGAATTCCATCATAAGTATGGAAAGAACAAGGATTAATAGATGCAGAATTAGGCATTGGATTAGGAATAATAAGATTTGATTTAGGAAGATTAAGAGATGGTGTATCATCTACCAAATCCTTTAGATAATCCAAAAGAATAATAAGTTTACTACATGAATCTTTATTGAAAGTTTTGAATGTAGAAAAACTAGTATTGATTAAATTCAAAAAAAGCATAAGTGAGAATAAAATGAAAGATCATAAACATAATAAAATGAATGATACTCTCATAAAAATTATAATTATGGTAAAGAGATGCTAAAAGAACGGTAATAAAGAACATAACCACAAACCAAAGCATTGTTATAGTCTTCATAGTAAATGAAATGCAAGAAATGTTTTTTTTGTATTTTATTCAATATAAAGATTTTTTTTGTATTTTTGAATTTAAAATACAAAAGCATAAACTAAATCTAATCTTAATGCAAGAAAATACGTAACAAATATGAAATGAATTGTAACACCACCAAACACAATAGGGTATCTAATTCAACAAAAGAAAAGAGGGTAGGCATGTCAGTTCACCAAAATGAATAGGAAGAAAATAGGACCTATCCTCAACCCAAATTCTCAAAAGGAATGATCCAAATTGATTAACCACAAGGAAGTGATTAATGCACAAATGGGTCAACCAATGGAGAAAATGAAGAAAAGAGGAGATCCTATAATCTTACTATGGAAAAATATGTACTTGAAATCTAAAATGAATAGATAAAAAATACTAACCTTAAAGTAGGAAAAATCTAGAAATATTGATTTTTGAGGTTTGTTTATAGTTTTGGGAGATTTTGTAATCCATTCTAGACTATAAATGTCAAGATGAAGAAAACCCAAGAAAATTTTGTCCTTTTGAAGGTCAATTGACCTTGACCTAGATAGTAGGGCACAATTGTACCCCCAAAAGTTGACCTTGACCTACATTGCTTTGATGAAATTTCTGTTCATAGATACCACAAGTTAGACGAAAAGGGTATCCAAATCTGCACTTTAATTTTTTGTTCCACACTTGTATCTACAAGAAAAAAGGTTTTGTATTTTGGATGTGGGGTTTTCATTGGTCAAACCCTTGTTTGGAATCAACCTTAATAATGGATTTGAAATAGAGAATGCTAGCAAGTAGTAGAAGTAAATCTTGTAATGAAGCTATGATATTCAATAGATATGCAATTGTATTTGAACTATAAACAATTATATTGATATGAAAGCTTGAACATAACATTAGAAAATGTAAATCAAAACCTCCATGATTGTATGCTTGAAATCCACCTTGAGAGAAGAATGAATAGATCTAGAAGATGAAAAAAGGATCTTTAAGGAAGATCATAACACCATGATGGATAGATCTAGGGTTTTTGAATGATGAATCTTGAATGCTTGAACCAAATCCCTTCAAAAGCTTAAATGTTTCAATCCTTGATCTTCAATGGAGAACTTGAATGCTTGAAATGCTTTCTTGAAATTCATGAGATGATGGTTCATAGATGCTCTCTTCAAAAATAATTTCTCATAGTAAGTACATGAATAATAGATAGATAATGAATGCCAAAATGAGGGAAGAAAGCTTCCTTATGTAGAGATCTAGAGCATGAACTTCTAGAGAAGGCTCACATGGGAGAATTAAATCCCAATTAACCTTAACCCCTAGAAATGGACCCAGATTAAATGTAATTTAAGAGTGTACCATTCTAAAACATGAAACAACCGACTTGAAAGTTGGAAAATGAAACTTTCCAAAGCCCAATATCTTGAAACTGCAAAAAATTGAAAATTGGACCTGGAACCAGGGATGAGGTCAACCCTACCCTAGGTTAGGGTCAAGGTTGAACTTGACCTAAAAGGTGATCCTTGAACCAAAAATTCAAAGTCCTCAGTTTCATAGAGAAAGTTGTCAGAAATTGGTTGGAAATAGAGAGAGAAGTAGAACAGGGGAAAAATGGCTAGATCCATGTAAAGACCTATTCAAGGTGCATGACATGACCCTAGAACACTTACTTATACGGCTAAAATCTCTTAACATGGAAGTGCTTCCATTTTAAGATGATACAAGACTATGCTCCCTGACAAAGATAAAAATAAAAAAGTTGTTCTCCTTGATACCCAGGATGAAATAGTGGTTGTTTGAAATGACTCTGAGAAGGGTTCTTCCTCGTCTATGGAGACTGATTAGACCCAAGAAAACTCATCTCAAAATTTTAACCGCCTTCCCCAAAGCTCCACCATGTACTTTTCCTCCCTCACTATAGATTTAAGCTACCAAGGAGACTTTTAAGTGATGTAAGAGCATCTTGGCCTAGTTGGAAATCTTGTATGTTTGTCATGTATGAGCATCAACCTTGGATTACATAGTTAGGGTTATGTTCAAGGAATATTTTTGAACCTTGTCTCATGTGTACATAATTATTGGAGTGATTGTGTTGGAGTTAGAACTGTTATGGTGGTTGTTGGTAATGTTTTCCTTATTTCAAGGAGAAAATTTAGAGATTGTTTCTACAAGATTTGATCTCTGAGATTTGGCTTGCATGATCTTATATGTGGATCATTGGATAACATGTGGGCCTATGAATAAGGCCACATAATGTAATTTTATCTTATACATTAGTTATGGTTGTAAACTTGGGTCCTATCTTAGGTATTATTTAATCTGTTAGGTGGACTTGTCACTTGAGTGGTTATTAATGTGATTGTTTATTTAATGTAACTTTCTAGGAAAACTTATGGATTGGTTGAGTATAAGTAGAGGGTATTTTGATGTATAAAAAAAATGAAATTAGTTGGTGATGGATCATTAGAGTATGGAGTAACTAGGAGAATCTTCAATGATGATAGGAAAGAGGTGTATCTTTGCATGAGCATTGAGTTGCATTCTTTTTTGTATTGGTCATGACTTAGAAGGCCTTACAATTGAGCATATTATATATTAATATATTATGAGAATATGTGCTACAATTGATTTTAATCTCTATGTTTTTGTTATATTTTTTATGTGTGGGTATTTTTTGGGGCTAGGTCATCTCCTTTGTGGCACACCTACCTTGCACTGTATCAAGTAGTATTAGAGTGAAGGTTTTATTTGGTTGGTGATTGCTAGAGTATGGATGAAAAGATTTTGTTTAATTATTATTTTAGATGTGTTCCTAGACTTGTGTAACCCTTCTTTTCTATTTATGGAAGTTGGCAGATTGTGATATGACTTGCAAATAACTTGGGTTTGTCACAAGGTGTTTAGATAGGATCTATTGTAGAGGTTTTTCAAAGATCTTGGAAGATGCCTCCAAGAAAATCCCTTAGGAAAATTGCAGATCTTTGTGATACAATGGAGACTAATATTTTAGAGAAGATAAGATCACATTTTAGATCTAAGATGGAGTTGAATGATACAATCATTATGATCATGCAATCTATAGTTGGTGTGCTGAGGAATGTGGGCACAAAGATAGTTATGAGCAAGTTGTTGAAGACTTTGAGGTTGGTGGATCTAGTGGAGAAGAAAAAAATAATTAGATGAAGAGATCTATGGAAGGTAGAACCAGTTAGTCAGATAGATTTGGAACCCAGTTAAAACTAAATCATAAGGTGAAGGTTTCTAATTTCTTGGGTACTCTGAATCTCAAGGACTTGATAAATTGATTGGATTGGTGAGTTGGAAGACTACTTTGAGTTAGGGGAAATTAGAGATTTTCTTAGAGTGAGGTTGGTACAAACTAAGGTGAAAGGACATGTTGCTTTATGGTGGAAAGAATTGCAAAGAGATAGAGAAGAAGGTGAAATGAAGATCACTAGGTGGAGATTGATGGTGAAAAAATTGAAGGCTAAGCTCATTCTTGTTGATTATGAACTTGAGTTATTTAAGAGATTATAGAATTTGAAATAGAAGGATATGGTTGTTAAGGATTATACCGAGGATTATATAGTTTGGACATAGAGAAATTTCTAAAGAATAGGTAGCTAGATATATTATAGGTTTGAGATTCAATATCTGGGATGAAATTGGTATGTTAAAGATTAATTTGGTTGACGTTGATGCTTATCAATATGCTCTTCAAAACTATATCTCTTTTAGATTATGTTAGATTTGATTAGTGTAGAACAAAGACAATGTAAAAAGTTACACATTGTATGATTATTCTTTAAAGGGTGTTATTTTAATGAAAGAGAACCTTTCTTACAAGTAGGAGGATGGTGGTTTGATTTGATCATTCCCTATTATAACCAAATATACTACTAAATAGGTGACTAATATGCTATCAAATATGCTTCTAAATTTACTACTAAATATGCAGCAAAATATACTACTAAATATGCTATTAAATATACTACTAAACATGTGACTAAATCAACTATCAAATATATTACTAAATATGTGATTAAATAATTGTCAATATCAATGACCAAATAAGTGACTATAATCATTTAGTGGTAAGTTTAGTAATGTTATAAATGATGTTGAAGTTGATGAAAGATCAACCTCAGGGCTCCCAAGAATTGCCTACTACAAAAAGAGATAAGTAAAAGTTATGGAGGCTGGAATTCCCATATCCATAGATGAGACATTTTTAATGAGTAAAAAGAGAGATTACTATGATCAAAAGTTAATGAATCTCATTTAATGTTTACAATGAGAGATCATCCTTATAAAGGAGATCAAAACCCTAAAAAGGTCTAATCTAGGTTGCATGGTATTAATTAATAAAAGAATTAATTAATATATGCCTAAAGTTTGGCTTAAGAAACTAGGGTTAATTAGGAAATATCTAATTACAATAACACCCCCCTTAAGATAAACTTAGGGAGTAGCTAAAAACCTATAAACTACTATTTAAATTAGAATTGGGTCCCAACAACAAAGCCTAATCAGGTACCCAAGCACAACCAAATTTATGAAAAGAGGAGAAATAGAGAAAACCACATGGGGAAAACCCTACTCCAAAAAGAGATGGAAAAACATGGTGAAATAAACTATTGAGGAATGGAGAATCCTCCAAAGTAGGGAATGTCCTAGAAGATAGGAACAAAAGATGATCATGGAGAATATCACTGAAGCATGTAGAAGCTATAAAGCCTAGTCAAATGTAACTATTGATTTGAAGAAGCTCCACTAAAATAGGACCCTACCAAGTAGATAAGACTGTAATCTGCATTGAATCAGAAGGCACACAAAGGAAAACAACTAAACTTGAAGATACAGATGAAATGAAACACCAAAGCTTGAAGTTATGATCAATTAGGATAAGGAAGCATGAGATAGATGTCCTCATGGTTGTCATTTATGGAAACATACATTCAACATTCATTTATGCATTTAGAGATAGGAAATTGTCTAAGTATTAGATAGTTTGCAGCAACACAGAGTACAAATATTAAGATTATGGATGATGGATATAGAATTAGCTTATGCACAATTGAGGAAAGGTTTGTGAAATTATCATGATGATGTGTAGTAATGCACATGTGTGTATAGATAGTACAATTCAAGTTATATTGAGATTAACAGTGTGGGAATTTAACAGTGTAGAATAGAGCATAACAATAAATAGAGTTGGATAGTTTTAGCAATTATTTTGTTACAAAATAATTATTAAGTTACATTGAGAAGACTATACGGATATTATTACATGAGTTATTTTACATTATGTCAAGTGTGTTATAACATAAAGGTTGACAGTATAGATTTTTGTGGTTATGCAAGGTATAAGAAAATATCTTATCTTGCACAGACAATGTGGAAGTTGCATGATTAGATGTAACATGCAAACTATTGTGAGAACTATCTACAAGCCTTATACGAGGTGAAATCTAATGTAAGATTAGAGTAAGTGTGCGTTACAACAACAAAGCAAGTATAATATGTATACCTATCTTATGAAGGAATTGAATTGTATAATTGCATGTTAGGTTAGTGGGCTCTTCTTGCATACATTGTAATTGTTCTACCAACTCCCAACAAGGTTGTAGCAACTCCTAATAGGGTTGAGGCTTCTAATAAGGCCTAGTCTTCTAACAAGGACTTGAGATACTATATGTTCTTTATAGACTCCTAACAGGGTCAATATCCTTAATAGGATCCTATTGTTTATTGAATCATCTAGTGGGTATCATCCCCACTGGGGTTTTCACTTGGCAAGGGTTTCTCTAGTTAAAAAATAATGGTGTTATGAGTTCTCTATGTGCATGGTTATATTTATTTTTTAGCATTGTTGGTTTACTTTCATATGCAAGATATAAAGTAATTAAAAATGTTCAGTTGTGGGAAAAAGTTTGTAATATACTGATTCACCCCCCACTCTCAATATTATCTATTTCTAACAATTGGTATCAGATCGTAGTTACTTTGAAGAGGCTTAATAGAAAGTAAGATCCCAATGAATATGGAACAATTGAAGAAGAATCTTGAAGAAGCCCTTGAAAATATTATCCTTCTTACTAAAGAGAAAGATCATTTGAAAGATAGATACAAAGATGAAATTTTTTACACTGGCAAATTGGAAGATGAAATTGATGATCATAAATCTAGTAAGGAAACTTTTGTGTAGATCAGTGTTAATAATGATACAAAAAATTTGAGAAATAGAATGTGATCTTGAAACATGAGTTAAAAATTGTTGAACTAAAGTTGAGTCTTAAGACTAGTGGCAATAAGAGTGAACTTGATCTAAAATTTGAGAATGCAGACCTTAGATCCCAGTTAAGTCAAGTGACATATGAATTATATTGTATTAATATAGAGCATGTAGAGTTGGAAGAATACAACATCATTGTGAAAGGAGAGTTGACACAAGAAAAACATCAATTAGAGAAACTTTACACAAGTTTCGAGAAAATTGATGAACATATATTTCATCAAAGACCTTTATATGACAAGACACGACTTGGATATCTTCTTGGAGAGAAGTCAACAAAGAAAGATGAGATTAGGTAGAACTAGATCCTATAACAAAAATCCATAAAGGAAAGTTCAAGTGGTCTGATGAAGTTGAGAAAATTAATTTGATAAAGAAATTTGATGAACCTAGACCAATAGAGAAAGTTGAAGAACCTAAGCAAGATGATTTTATTTAAAGAGGTAACAAATGAATTTAGAGGTAGATGCTAAATATGTAATGAAGTTGGACATATGAAGAAAGATTGTACAGGTAAGTCTAAACCTATTACTAATTTCTATTGTTATAATTGTAATGGTTATGGACATAAGGTAGTAGAATGTAAGAAACCTAAGTTTATTGATGATAATAAGAATAGTAGAATGTTTAGGAATATCAACCTTATAGGTAATGGAAGAAGTAGATCTTAGAGTAGATTCGATGATGGAGAGAAAAATAAGTTTGTTTGTTACAAATATAACAATCCTATACACATTGCAAGAATTGATGAGAACCTAAAAATTAGAATGGAACAATTTTAGAGGAGAAATGCACCTGTATGTTAGTTATGCAATAACTTTAGACACACAAAAAGATTCCATAGAATGGATAGAGGGGACTTTAATAGGAACCCTAATCATAGAAGGAACAACATGAATAATATAAGGAATGAAAATAGAGGCAACAAAAGTCATAAAGAAGCAACCAAGGAACATGTTGATGAATTAAAAGAAGCGTTTGTGAATGCTTTTAATCTACAGAGTTCATATATAGTATTGGAAGTGAAATTATTTGATGCACATGATCGAAGTTGAAGTCACAATTTTTTTGTGGCTCAAGCTGTCTGAATTAAGCTATTACAGAAGTAGAAAAACATCATTGGTTAGAAATGATGTTAGAGAGTTAGTTAGGATTGCATAGATAAAAAAAGATAGAAGATATAGAGAGAAAGCTATCGTTCTATGCACAAGTCTTGATATGGTCACAATAAGCAGGAATTGTAAGAACAAGGTCACTAGTAAATAGAGACAATATTCTAAGTTTGTGGTAGATACACATTTATTGCATAGTTTGTTTTGAAATGATTTAAGGATCATGAACAAGATTTGATGTACCATTTATTCATGCAAAGTGTCTTCAGTGAATTGTAGAGCAATTTCAAAACAATTGAAGTGCATGGTAAAGTTTGTGAAGCCAAAAATTGTAGAAGTCCTAAAATCACAAATTTGAGGTATTTTACAAAATATTGAATCTAGTTTATTGTAGTTTATACAATTTTGGAGCAATGGGTAGTCAAAGAGTGCATGATGTTAGTGATGGACCAAGGTATGAGTTCAAGAAACACCCATTTGTTTCTTTACTAGATGATCTTGTAGGTGCATTTTTGCATGTTTCAAAAAATGTGTTACATGTAGAAGATATAAGGAGTTATATACATTGCAAAATTGAGAGCATAGGAGATGAGGAGATT
This sequence comes from Cupressus sempervirens, assembly GCA_028749045.1. Taxonomy (NCBI): domain Eukaryota; kingdom Viridiplantae; phylum Streptophyta; class Pinopsida; order Cupressales; family Cupressaceae; genus Cupressus; species Cupressus sempervirens. The sequence continues at coordinate 604,238,837 of CM053791.1, read as the reverse complement.
CACAAAGATTTAGGAAATATATCTCAAAAGTCTAAGTATGCGTACATTAAAGATTTGAATTTGGTGAAGTATATGTTCTATACAAAATTCAATAATCATGGGTAGACCCAAATTATTTTGAGCAGAATACATGATATGTTCTAGTTGGGTGATGTGCAAATTGTCATTGACAATGACCTAGTTCACAAGGTCACAAGATTAAGCAATGAAGGTTGTAATCCTATTAATGAGAGAAATGATATGAAAATGGTGGAAACTAACCTGACAACCAATTTTGATGGAAGGAATATGAAATTTGATCCTATTCAAGATAAAGGAGTCAAATTTTTGATTAAGATCTTAAGGTAAAAGTTAAACCATGGATCAAGGGTTAACTCTATATTGACTAGATTTCTTCATGCAACATATGTGATAGTAGTTGAAAGGAGGAAAGTGAATTTGTGCAACATTAACAAATTACAACTATTTGATAATATTGCAAAGATAAAGAAAAAAAAGAGTGTAGTGTTTAGATTTGAGTCCCTATTGACTCATTTGTTCTTCTATGTTACAAGAAAGTTTCCAGGAGTAATTAATTGGGATAGTAGTGAGTGCACAATGAAGATGATAACTCAATGCTATAGATCCAAACTTGAGAATGTCAGAGACATTGATATTGATAGAATGCTGAAGAAATTTTAGTCTAAGATGAAATTGAGGGATAGGATACCTCTCTCTATAGTAGAAAAGTATAAGGATGATTTTTTCTTCTAGGTGGAGACTAATAACACATGCATTGAAGTAGTGATACCTAGAGTCAAGTTCATTGAGCTTATGGGCTATAAGATGAGTGCATAATTGATAGAAGAGTATACATAGATTATACTTGAATCTGAGTAGGACATAGAATGCCCTAGATGGGGAACATATGATGAAAGGTTAAGTATAGTAGAATCTGAGTTCAATAGAAAATAGAGCAAGAAGAAAGGAGAGAAAGAGATAGATTCCATCCTCAAGGAACCTGGCATGTCAAGATAGGAATTTAACAAGCTAAAGGGAATTGTGCTAGAAATGAAGGCCAGTGTGTAGTTTGAATTGTTAGAAGCAACAACTATTGCTATAGTAGGACACTTAAAAGAAGTAACAGTGGCCCAACCATGTGCACAAGCTCCTATTACACTGTATGCAACAATTGGACAAATGTGACTAGTTAGAGCCAGCTGTGAACAATCAAGGAGTCAGCCAGAGGTGGAAGCACCTTCTGTGTAGAGGAAGTTTGGAAGATTGGTAAAGGTTAAACAAGAACCTTCAAAGAAAATAGTCAAACATATCACCAGTGGACTAAGAAAGAGAAGAAAAACCATGCAAGTGAGCAGTTTTGAAAGCTCAAAAGATGATACTAAAGATAGATCTATTGAGCAAGATGTGTAGGAAGCTAACTAAAGACAAGAAGGCATGGAAATCAAAGGTGGAGAATCTAATTATGTAGATTATAAATGATGACAATTTTTTATAGTTGAATAGATTTTATAGCATGTATAACAATATGGATAGGAGGAAATTAAAGAATTCCATAGTAAAAAATATGATTATGAGGAATAAGAGATTTGATAGAATTTAGAATAAAATTCCTAAAGACCTATACAATATGTTGATTAATAGGAAGAGAAGAGTAGTAGAAGAATATTTGAAGATGAGGATCACATCCATAAACAAGTTATGTGATGTTGGATCAAAAGAAGAATCTGACAAAATTTTGAAGGGTATTGAGCCCTTATTGAGGAACAAAAGAAGGGAAATTCTTCTAATGAGAGGCAATTATGAAGAGGTTAGGAAATAAATAAAGGAGGCAATCATAAAGTACATGCCCTTAGTTCCTAAGAAGAGTGCACAAGCTAAAGATGATAGTCTAGTGCATGTGGAAGTCCATACACCTTCTAGGGTAGAGGAAGAAGTAGAGAAAACACAACAAGCACTATCACCACCTCATATTGTTATGGGAACTAAATCTATGTAAGTGGATAATATGTGCATAAATGTGGATTCTAAGGAGAACCCTTTTTAGGGTATGTAAAAAATATTATTAGTAATATCAATAAATCACCAATTATTCCAATTCTTATGAGGAGGAAGAAGATAAAAAGAAGAAGGAATAACAAGAAAAAAGGAAACAAGATGCAAAAGAAAAGAAAATAAAAGAAGAAGAGGAAAAGAAAAAGAGGGAAGAAGAGATGAAGAAGAGAAAAGTAGAAGAAGAAAAAAGGAAGAAAGAAGAAGAAGAAAGGAAAAAGAAAGAAGAAGATGCGAAGAAAGAGGATGAATAAAAGGAAGATAGTAAAGGAACAGAAGGTAAAGTTTACTATACTATTAGTAGTTTTCATAGTTGGAACATCAACAACAATATCTATTCCATCTGATGATGCATATCAGAAAGAATTAATGGACACCTTGAGCAAGTTATTCAAGAAGAATAAAACTATTAAGTCTTTGGAGAGGACTCTTGCTGAAGTCTTGGAATGCATGTAGAAGATGGTTTCCACAACTATTGAAATTCCAAACTTGTAGGTTGAGGAAAAAGAGTTGGTGGTGAAGAACTTTGATGGGGAATTCACAACTTTGGATGAAGTAGTAGCAATGCGAGTGTAGACAAATCATGAAGCAGTGCTATTTATCACAGTGTGCACTAACATGCACAACTATTTGAAGGCACTTGATGAAAACATCAAGGAATTGAGACAATGTATTACTAAGGGTAAGAAGTTGTATGGATAGTACACAATGTCTTACACTTACCTATCATATTTTGATTCAAAGATCAAAGGCCATATGGGTTACCTTTAGACACTCACTACAAGATTGCAGCAACCTGACATCAGAATTGAAGATTCTGAGCATGACATTAAGAAGATTCACTATGCTATAAAAAGAATTGAATGTGAAAAGGAGAAGGTAATAAGAAGATTATCTATTCTTAGAGAATATTTTGCACATAAGGTTGTAATTTTGTAGAATTGGAGGAATGTCTTTCAACAAAGAATTCCTATAATTTTTTTTCCTATACTGACTTGAGCACACTTGAAGCGGCATCTTATGCACTTTGTAAACTCATTAGTAAATTAGATATAGTCAAAGGTAACTAGAAGAAAGAATTTAACATACTAAAGATTGATTTTGCAGATTGCATATCTAGAATGGCTAGCTAATCAACAACAAGAAGCAAGTTTTTGTGATACCATTTTTGACACCTTTTCCATTGATATCAAAGGGGGAGTATTGTATTTTTATGTAGAGGAAAATTGTATATATGTAAATGTATATGTAAGGGGGATATTATCTATGTATCAATGTAGAGGAGTGATAAGGAATGTAATGATCCATCAAAACATAAGTAAAATTGTTATGTTTTGATGGCAATTTTTGTGTGGTTACTTTTATTTGTTTTTGTTATATATGACATCATTTTGATACTTTGCCAATTTTTCCAAAAGTTTCCACCAATGCCAAAGAGTGAGATTTTTGGAAATGTGGTCAAATAGATGTCTTGATGGTTGTCATTTATGCCAACATGCATTCAACATTTCATTTATGCATTTAGAGATAGGAAATTGTCTAAGTATTAGATAGTTTGCAACAACACATAGTACAGATCTTAAAAGTATGGATGATGCAAAAATAGTTATCTTATGCACATTAAAGGAAAGGTTTGTGAAATTTTCATGATGACATGTACAAATGTTAATTTATGTACAGATAGTACAACATAAGTTATACTAAGATTAACAATGCAAGCATTTAATAGTGTAGAACAAAGCATATAAATAAATAGAGTTGTATGATTTTAACACATATTTTGGTTACAAAATAATTACAAAGCTATGTTGAGCTGACTATGAGGATATTATTCCATGAGTTATTTTACATTATGTCAAGTGTGTGATAACATGAAGGCTGAGAGTATATAGTTTTGTGATTGTGCAAGGTATAAGAAAAGATCTTATCTTACGTAGATAAAGTGGAAGTTATGTGATTAGATGTGACATGAGAGCTATTATGAGAACTATCTATGAGCCTCATATGATGTAAAATATGATGCAAGATCAGATCAAGTGTGAGTTACAATAGCAAAGCAAGTATTGTAATTATACCTATCTTGTGAAGGAATTGAATTTTATAATTCATGTTAGGGAAATGGGCTCTTCTTGCATACATTATAATTTTTCTACCAACTCCTAATAGGATTGAGGCTTCTAAAAAAGACTCGAGACACTATATGTCCTTCATACACTCCTAATATGGTCAATATCATTAACATGATCCTATTTTTTAGTGAATCATCTAGTGGGTATCATCCCCACCAAGGTTTTCCCTTGGCCACGATTTCCCTAGTTAACAAATAATGGTGTTATGAGTTCTCTATGTGCATGGTTATAGTTACTATTTAGCATTGTTGGTTTACTTTAATATGCAAGATATAAGGTAATTAACAACATTTAGTTGTGGGAAATTTTTTTTAATATATTGATTCACAACCAAACACGCCCTGCCCCCCCGCCTTAGTATTATCTATTTTTGATAGAACTCCCCCAATGCATACAAGGGTGAGGTGATAGGCATGGGTCAAAAGAATTGTGTGTCAAGGAGCCAGATCAAGATTCACAAAAAAGTACATATGTGTATAATGAGGTGATCAATCTTAGACACATCATGAGGCTAATTTTATGGAAGGGGCACTCACTGGACAAAGGAGGATGACAAACAAAGGAAAAAAATGGACTCCCCATGGCACTTTAATCAGAGTAGTGCATGTACAAGAAGGCACAATATATGGTGAATCCCAAGAATACAATAATTTGCATGAGTGTCCTCAAATGGCACTACTCAAATTAGAAGGCAAAACAAACCAAACAACTAAAATGAAAATAAAGATGCAATGAAATCAATCCCTAGGCCTAAAACAATGAAGATATCCACCAAAATGAAAAATACTGAATAAAATATTCCTAGAGCATAATTTGGAAAAACAACTAGCATCACTGGTAAGAGCTCAAAAAGACCTTTCTAATGATATAAAGAATTCACAAATTAGAGATTGGGTGCTCAAGATATGCCTCTTTGAGTGCAAATATGTACCCCTAACTTTGATAGTAATAAAATCCATAAAAATGAATCAAAACTAAAAGCTAAGTATACCACTATGATGGGCTCAGAACCAACTTTTTGGCAATATCTTGTTTGCAAAAAGTGAAGTCTGTATGCCTAAGATATGAGAAAAAACATGAAGGTAGGTCCAAATAGAGGTCAAGGAGGTGACAAGAAGTGGTCATGCAATGTTGATGTGGCACTAATGGCAGCAAGTGACGAGACCAGATTTGATGGGCGAATGGACGTTGAGGAAAACAAATGCCAAAAAATTACCCCTATTGAAAATAAAGTCCAACCATTGGAAACACAAAACTAGACAAAAGGTCAGTGCTAGAAGAAAAATCTAGTGGCCAAATGAAAAATTTCCATGTGTTTGAGAAAACATGTATCTTGTGAAACTAATGGAAAAATTGCACACTTAAGCCCATAAAGTCATCACCAACACAAGAGTACAAATTTTAGAGTCATGGGACAAAAAAATATCCATTCAATCACCACCCAGTTAAAGAAGAATTCACAAAATGGCCAAAATCAAATGTCACAACGCATATAGCAGATTTGGAAAATTGTGCATAGTTTCCAATCCATAAAAAGTAGGCCAATGAAAAATTAGGGGGCAAGCATAGGGTAGTGAGAACATGGCAGCCAAGGTCTTGTTGGGTCTAATAGAAAAGAAGCTCCACAAAAAATGAACCTTAGCACCACTTAAATAATGTGGCTTTATAAATGAAAAAAGGGTGTCTCTACCATATACACACAGGAAAGGAGATTTGGCTAGTCTCGATAGGAACTCTAGCCATTGATGTGGATGTAAAATAGAGCCACAAAAGACACTAATCCTTCCAAAAAAAATTCCTCTCATCCATACAAATGTGTGGGAGAAAGCACCAAATCCAAGGCACTTACTTTAAATAAGAAGGTTAACCAACTACTATTGCCACCAGGCACATAAGAATGATCCCCACCCATCTCATAAGGGTCATCCTAATCTCAAAATTCAAGACTATCCAAAATTAGAGGCCCCAAAAATAGTGTTAGAAGACCAAAATATGTGTCCTAATGGATTAGATGCTTCCCAAGGTTCACGACCTAAATAAAAAAGGTTAATGGGAGAGGATGCCAAGATCCAGCTAGGGAAAGTTACAAACTCCAATTTGAAGAAGGTAGGACACATTGGATGAGCACGAAACATGTGCTCCAATAGACAAAGAAATGTTGACTATTTTCCAATAACCTTTGTTCCTCCAAAAAAAATGGCAGGTTGCTGGTATCTTCTCTTTCAATCAAAGACCCTCATATTGAACAATGCCAAAAATGATGATCACTCACAACCTAGAGTGAATAGAAGCTATCGAAGGGTTGGATACTTGCATTGATGTTGAGGAGATTCCATTTGAGAAGGTAGCAGGCCCAACTAGATCTGACTTCCTCAACAAATGGCTTGCCAAATAATTCCTCCACATCAATCCATGACTAGAAAATCAAGCCGTAGATCAAGGAAATAAATAATGTGATCAATCCCAAGCTATAGTAACATTTGAATCCAATTGTAGAGATTGAATAAATTCTAGTGTGAAGAAAAGGATGAGCTTCTCAAAGGCTTTGACATGATAGTCACCAAAATTCATACCCTTAACCAAGGAGTCTTCAAATAGAAACTTGTAGAACCTTCTCAAATCATGCCAAACTCACAAATGGTAGGCTCTCCCTCTGATTGCTAGCCACCTATCATGGTAGAAGAAGTATGTGTTGCCAAGCTAGTCAACCATCAGTCACATGGCATAAAATATTCTACAAACTGGGGGATTTTTTAATATCTAAAAGGTTTCTTCTTGCTTTGTTTTTGAGGAAGACAAATTCCACTCACCACAAACCAGATGCTTATGCAATATCCAAAAATGCCAAAAAAGGGTGTTGTTTAAGCACGTTGACTCCAGAATGAAGAACACTCGCATGGGTTTTTTCTCAGGTGGCACTTCCAAGGAGTGCTTTTGCATAGCTAGGACTTCCAAGATAAAAAAATCTCCAAAAAAGCATAGAGACCAAAAAAAAACCCTCCAAATAAAGTTTGCAGAGCTCGAGGTGAGGCAAAAAATGCCTACAAAATAACTTTTCCAATGATATTTTAAATATAATTTTTTTTAATCTTTGCATAAACAATTTTTTTAATAAAATGAAATCATTGCCTTAGAGTGTGTGCCCAAGTCAAAACTGCTTGGGTGCAAATTTTTTTACCTCAAATTTCAACAGCATCCAAATTGGATGCATGTTATATGGAAATGGGGGTTTTAAGCATTCTAAGCTTAGCAATGATGTCTGTTTGGGCTCATAGCGCTCTGTAAAATAAGTCCCCCGACATCTAATACAAAACACTTTTGAAAACTAAAACTCTCTAAATGAGAAAATTCAGATTTGAAAACCAATACCAAATCTCTCAAGAACAAAATAGGGGCATGAAGATCTGGATCTCTAATACTATGTTGAAGTTGATGAAAGATCAACCCCACAATACCCAAGAATCACCTGCATGCAAACACTTGCCACAAAAAGAGAGAGAGGCAAAAGCTATGGAGGCTAGAATTCCCAGATCCATAGATGAGACATTTTTGATGAGAAAAAAGTGAATGAATCTCAATTAATGTTTATCGACAACAATGATTTTTTGTCATCCTATCTTGTTTCTAGCTGTTGGAATTTTCTTTTTTTCTGATAAGGGTCATCTTCTAGCATTTTTTTTTCCTTGACAACCATTTTCCTATCAAATTTGGGCTTGTCACTTGATGATGTCTGTGCCACATCATCATTGCATCACCACCTCATGTCACCTCCTTGACCTCTATTTGGACCTACCTTCACATTTTTTCTCATAACTCAGGAATATAGACTCTATTTTTTGCAAACAAGAAATTTTTAGAAAGATGGTTCTGAGCCCATCATAGTGTTATAGTTAGCTTTTTGTTTTGATGCTTTTTTATGGCTTTTTGGCTGTCAAATTCAAGGGTACAATTTTACACTCTAAGAGACATATCTTGAGCATTTGATCTCCAATTTGAGAATTCTTTATATCATTGGAAATGTCTTTTTGAGCTCTTTCTAGTGATGCTAGTTATTTTTCCAAATTCTTATCTAAGCATATTCTATTTAGTCTTTTGCATTTTTTCATTCTAGTGGATATCTTGGCTTTTTTTAGGTATGAGGATCAATTTCATTGCTTGAGATGATTCATCATGAATTTTACTATCTATTGTATTAGTCTTATGCATCTTTTGGTCTATTTAGACATCATTGTATACATTCCTTCAAACACACTAAGATAAAGTGCCATATTGCATCTATATATTTGTTTTAGTTGTTTACCTTGTTTTTCTTTCTAATTCAAATAGTGTCATCTAGGACACTCATGCAAATTATTGTATTCTTGGGATTTACCATATATTGTGCCTTCTTTTACATGCACTACTTTGATTAAAGTGCTATGGGGTGTTGATGTTTTGCCTTTGTTTGTCATCTTTTTTTGTCTAGTGAGTGTCCCTTCCATGAAATTAACCTCATGATGTGTCTAAGATTTATTTCTTTTGTATACACATATGTACTCTTTTGTGTATCTTGATGATGGTTCCTTGACATGCAGTTCTACCCACTTTTCTAGATGCCTGTGACCTCACCCTTGTCTGCATTAGGGAGGGTTCTTTTGTTGTTTCTCATGCTTCCTTGGTTTGATTGACTAGCTCTTTAGGATTTGGTGTTTCATGCAATTTGTATCTTCAAGTTTAGTTATTTTCCTTTTTGTAACTTCTAATTTGATGTAGATTATAGTCTTCTCTACTTGGCTAGGTTTTATCTCAATGGAGGTTCTTCAAATCAATATTTACTTTTGACAGACCTTTTTAGCTTTTACATGCTTTAGTGTTATTCTTCATGGTCATATTTTTTTCCTATCTTCTACGACATTCCCTAGTTTGGAGGCTTCTTCAGTCCATCACTAGTTTCTTTTAGCATGTTTTTCCATCTCTTTTTGGAGTAGGATTTTTCCCATGTGATTTTCTTTATTTCTCTTCTTCTCAAAGATTTGGTTGTGCTTTGGTACCTCATCAAGCTTTTTTTCTTGGACCCAATTCTACTTTCAATAGTAGTTTCTAGGTTTCTAGCTACTCCCTAAGTTTACCTTAAGGGGGGGTGTTAGAGTAATTAGATATTTCCTATTAACTCTAGTTTCTTAAGCTAAACTTTAGACATATAATAATCAATTATTTTATTAGTTATAAGGACGGTCTCCTTTATAAGGATGATCTCTCGTTATAAACATCAATTGAGATTTATTCACCTTTGATAATAACAATTTCTCTTTTTTTCTCATCAAGAATGTCTCATCTTTGGATCTAGTAATTCGAGCCTTCATAGCTTTTTGCTTCTCTCTTTCTCTATGACAAGTGTTTGCATGCAAGTGATTCTTGGGAGCTATGGAGTTGATCTTTCATCAACTTCAAAAAATGATTGGGCATTAACTATGATTAGTCACAGGACTAAGTTTAGTCACTTACATACAATTTAGTATTCTTTTTAGTCACATATTGCTATTGTTGTCCTAGTGGGTCATGTTGGGGGTTTTGGATCTAGAGTGACTAGTCCAAGGTAACTTAATGCTTGAGGGTTTTGGATCTACTAAAATACCAATATAGAGTAACTCAAGTAGCTTGAGCATGTGATAACACTCCCTACTATGTAGCATGATTCTGCTCTATAATTTTTATATTTTCCTCTAGCGGTGTATTTACTATAAGTTGATACTTATTATTGGATGTTATTTATTTATGGTGATTGAATTTTAATTGATGGTTATTAGTTATTCATTGGTTATTATTCTTTGACACCTGGCTTTGGATTTAGAAGTTGGCATTTTTTCATTGGTTGTATCTTTTTGGTTTTGACACTTGATTTGTACTCTGTATCGAGTAATTGAATTTGGTATGTAATATTGGTATTGGTTGATTGTCTTTTCAACATTGGTTATCTTTTATGTATGAGTAGTTTGTGTTACCTTGAGGTAGAATTAGTTATTAAGATTCCTTTCTCAATATTTTTTGTGAATTTGATATTTGTGTGTAGATCATACATTATCTCCCCTACATAGTGGGAGCGGTGTCTGAATAGGTTACCATGGGGTCGAGAGGTAGTGACACAAGAGAATTGGATGAATGATAGGACCAAAGCTACACTTAACAAGTAACCAACCTTATAGATATCACACAAAGGAAGCAATACATAAGAGACAATACAAGGAGAGGGAGAAGTAGATAAATTTCATTGATTCATTTTTCCAACAATATGCCCAATTATGAGGCCTTTCAAGTTAATAGAAAATATAGAGATTAAAAAATACATCAAAATTCATCCAACATGCAAGACATGCAAGTTCCTATCTAGATTCTAACTCCTATCTTACTTCTATTCCTCTAATGAACCCTCTTAATATAAACAAATATTCCTTATTTATACTCACCAAAATGACTTAGAGAAGATTCTAGATCATATAGAAAAGTCGACCAAATAACTGTTTATATGCATTCCAATGATTGATCCAATATATAATGTCTCCTTTTAGGACTATTATTTATTTACCCTTCAATTCGTATAAGTTTGATTATATTCTATATGATATCTTTCTCAATGTTTGATATTCTATATATATATGTGGATGGTATTTCATAGAATCATGTCCTTCCATTAATATTAATTATATTTAATAAGGTGATTATATTATATATTATTATATTAATTATATATGATTATATATTATGAAATTTTAATTATTTATAACAATATTATGTTAATATATAACAAAGATACATTTATCATATACTATAGTACTTAAAATAGTTGATATATATGTATATATTAATTATTGATAGCATGCCATTTAAATATCAAATTTAATATAAATATATAATAATATTCATATATATATATATATATATATATATATATATATATGTATGTATGTATGTATATGTATGTATGTATGTATGTATGTATGTAGGTATGGTTAATATTTATAATTATATTACTATGATATATAACCATTTATATTTGCATCTTAGTATAATTATAATATTTTATATACATTATCAATTATTTAATATTATACTCTTTATGTGTAATACTTATTTATTATTTAATTTATATATCAAAATGGAGATATCACACAATCTATTAAATGAATAACATAAACTAAATACATTAGTCAGATCTTAAATAAGAACAATATAGACAACTTAGTGAAAGACATCACCAAAGAAGAGTTGTAGGGTCACCAAGTCACTCGATGAACATAAAACAAGAACAATTAGTGAATGAACTTGAGCCACTTAGTAAATGAAGACAAAAGAATATCCAACAAACCAATCAACACTGAAGTCACTGAGCAAGTCCTTAAGCATGATCAAGCATCCCCAACCAAGTGTTAGTTCATGTTTTTTAGAGTCACCATTTTTACTCTTTATTTTGGTTCACTCTTGTTTTCACATTTTTAGTTTGAGCCATTGATTTTGTCAATTGTCAAACTCAAAAATGAAGTTGTACTAACATTTTCATATCTACTCAACTATTTTTTTGACCAACCCTCCCCTCAAGCCAAATTTTTGACCAAGTCCCCTTTTGTAGCCATCTTTAACCGAAAGTGATTCATTTCAAAACACCATCTTGTTATAGTTCAGAAGGTTCCTTGGTATAATAGAATGGTTTCCTTGTACTCCTTGAACCTTTTGTACCCCTTGTACCAAGTTCAAAGAACACTAAGCCATGTTGAACCTTTTGTACCAAAGGAACTAGTTCATAGGTTCAATTTTTTTTTCATTCCTCAAAGCAACTTTCCTTAGAGGACCCACTTAACATGCCACATGATGCGTTGGACATGAGACACACAAAAACTAGTTGCCTCATCATGATTAACATTGTTGTAGGTGACATCATGATTTGGAAAGTGAGTACAAATAATAAATAGTCAAAGTAAAATTGTCATTAATGGTCGCGTCAAATTTTGATTTAAAGGTGCAAAAATAAAGATTTGGCACGTGTAAAGAAGGGTAATTATTTAAAGTACTTGCCTCCTACTTTAATGCCAGTAACTATTCTACCCTGTCATCTTTCCTTCATGGCATGCCAAAATTACTTTTGTCCTCTACACAATTAATGATCATTTGCTCCTTTTCAAATAGCATCTAAAATAAATTTTTCTAGGTTAAAAGAAAGAAATTAAGTTTCTTTTCTTGCTCAAAACAAGTAGTCATAGGAGAAAAATGGAGAAAACCAACCTTCTTTCATTGTTGAAATGATCATTATTCTCTAGGTAATCCTTCCATCTTTTGGTTATTTTTCTCCTACCTGTGTGGTGAATTATATTTGTGGTTGTTTCCCTACTTTTTCATTCAAAATAGAGCTCCTAAAATTATGAAGTCTACATTACACATATTTGGAAACATTCGTAGTCTAAAATGTAGGTCCCCCATAATAGCCAATACAGACTTGGTAGGGGTTGATTTGGGAGGGGTTTTAGAAAGATTGTGTGAAAGACTGGCCAAACCTTTTTCCACTAAAGTGTTATACAAAAACTTGCTCATGACTTCCACTTTCCCTCCAGCTTATCCTTGCCCAGAGTTAATTTAGGAGTGCATACATATGCACAATATGTCTAAATGAAATACATTGAATAAAGATGGAAGCATTTCGTTAAATGTCAATAGAGAGACTCTATCTAGCTTGTTTCACTTGGAAGAGCAGCAATTTTCTGATCTTACCCTAGCCTTATTTGTAGCTAGATTTTCTGAAAAGGTGAGTGATTATAAGAATGTCATATCAAAAAGTTGGATAGAATCTTTCTATAAGGGTGGTTCGAGGTTGCCTAAAACTTCGAAGAAAAACCTAATGACTGCTCAGGTCCAAGGCATAATGGTTCTTTTACATAGAATTTGTGGTTTCCTTGATGTCTCTATTTTTAAAAATTAGATGTACTTCTACATTCAAATTGTGTTAAAATGTTCACAATTTCTAGATTGGGTAGAATTTATCACTAGTTCTCTTAGAGATTAGTTGAAAAGCATTTTAAATTTGAAAAAGGATTTCTTCATGTCATCTTATTTAATGTACATGTTAGCTACCACTCAAGATTTGCAATATTTGCCACACGAACCCTAGACTGAGGATATCACCATATATAGTTATTGCTTGTTGTTGCATAAAGAGAAAGTCTTAGATGATTTTAGAAAGGTTCATGATGTTTTCTCTGGAAAATTGTGTTTTCAGATGAAAATTTCTTTGCAACTTAGATTTTCACCTAAGTCTCAAAGACTCATACAATCTTTTAGTTTATACATCCAATTCCCAAGGTTCACTTATTTGAGAGCAGGAGGTTTTGATGAGGAACCTATGCATCTTCGCATATTTTCCTTTGATTGTTTCATCTTAGAAAAAGTAACAAAATAATTAGTCTCAGTGATAAATAAATTCTTAGCCGAAGAAACCTATGATATCATTTTCTTTCTTAAGATAGGAAAATTAACATGTGGAAGCATGGAAGATGCAAAATGTATAAGCTTTAACATAGTTAAATTTGGTTTTGGTGCTTATCAAGCTAGGCCAAACTTTGATAGAAAAGGAATCATTTGTGGCTTTTTTTTTACTCAAGTGAAAACTACACATGTACCCACTGTGAAGATTTTTGGGAAGATTGTATAGACAAATTAGAAGTGAGGAGAAGAGGGTTATCTAGGTTTACCATTTCCCAAGTTTTCCTTTTTCAATTGAAATTGGGTATAGATATTACAAACATGGAAGAAGATGGGACCAAAATTCTAGCTTCCCAAGAAATTGAACATGTAAACCTTGTTATAGATTGGGATTCTAAAGAGGAAGATAATATTCTTGAAAAAATAGAAAATGTGATTAAAAAGACAAAGTCTTGGTTGAAATTGAAAAAGGGCACACATGCTAATGTCAAGGTTGATCATGTTTCTAATGTTGGTCTCCCTATTGTAGGTAGCAGAAGGTCATCAAGAATTTATGAGAAAAAGGTTCACAATCCCCCTTTATGCAGAAAACTCATTCTAGCAGGAAGACCAAAATGTCGATGTCAGTAAGCCCTCACCAAGTTATTCAAGTTGATGGTGAACAAGACAAATATAAAGGTAGAGAGCTCATTGATAATAGCCAGAGAGTTCAAATGATCGTGGGTTCATCTCCTCCAAGGATGCAAACTATATCTACTCTAGAAAGGACTATTAAATCACAACAAGATGTTATCACTCCTAATTGGCTTGTGGCCTTGGTGAAAAGGAAAAGAAGTTCGGTTCTAGTTTCTTTCCCTATTGATGATATTGTGAGTAAATACACTAATAAGCCTCCCAAACCTAAAAGAACCAAAAGCACAACTAGGATAACCTTTAATAGTGTGACTAGGAGGAGCATAGCTGAGGTAGCCACCTATACCCAAAAAGAGGGAACTGACAAACTAGACTTGAGAAACTTTGAAATTACATGTACAAATTTAGGGGTAATGAACCATGAGACAAAAGAACACTGGGTAGAGGCATTCACAAAAAAAATTGTACTACAATCATAGAAAGATGGAATTGAGAACAAAAGGCTAAAAGTTGAAAATAATGCAATGGTTGAATATATAAATTCATTGAAAGGACAAAGCTCCGTTCCCAAGAATTAGTCACAGATAACATTTGATTCCAATGCCCTTGAAAATCATCAACTGCTAGAAGATTTGAAAAAAGGAAAAATGATGATATTTATAGTATCTAATTGGATTAGCCTAGTAACAAGTCAAGTTGCCAAACTAATGCAGATTTTTCATGAGATTGTCTCTTTAGCAGGGATTGCTCTTGATGAATCTTGTGTTCAATCTGGGACTTGGAAAAAAGAAGTTGATGAATCCTGTGTTCAATCTGGGACTTGGAAAAAAGAAGTCAAAAAACTATTAGCCATGGTGTCTCGATTATGGAATTAGATGAGTTTGGACTAGAAAAATTCCTCTAGGAGAGCTTGTTGCCACATTTAGACATAGGTCTAATTTAACTTATGAGGAAAAACATAGCTTAGAGGTTGTCCAATTATACTTCCACAATTTCAAGAATGCAATCATGTGAATGAGATTTCAAGACATTACTAGAGTAGGTAGGCAAAGACTTCCAATCTATTGGTTCACCTTTTCCTAATCTTCTTAAAGAAGGAGGTTTTGATATAGAGATAATGGCCAAGAAACACAAAGAATGCATGAAGTTTGTAAAAGAAAAAATTGATCTCACATTATTCAACTTCTCCAAAGTGGCCAAAAGTGAACTGATGTTAGGAACCTACACCTTACGACTACCAAGTTACTTGGAGACTATGAACAAAATGAAGTTGGACAAGGACATCTAGAAAAACCATCTTCAAAGCATCAAGAATCCTAACATGACTTCCATGACTAAGTTCATGAATGCATTTAGGACATGGAAGCTAGCTCGTAGGCAAGGCAGTGCTGAAGATGCTGAGGATGAGGAAGAGGAGGAAATTGCTTGACCAATCAGAAGATGTTTAATACTTTTTGTTAAATTTCTTTAAAATAATTTTAGTTATGGTTTAAAAAAAATTAAACTCTGACCATGTACCCTATTTTATGTTGGTTTTCATAACTACTTATAACTATCCAAGAATCAGGTTTTTAGGGAGATTCTTGGATAGCTTACTATTTAAGTTTGAAACTCAATAGTGCTAAGGGTTGGTAGTTTTTGATGGATATCATGCTATGACCATTTTATTTGAAACTTTATGATTATGCAAATTTTTTAAGTTATTTTTTCCAGTATCATTTATGAATGGTATTATTCTTTTTGAAAGGAAATGGTTAATGTTCAATGATGTATGCTTTGAATTCACTCATTATTGAATAAGTATTGAATTTTTGAGATTCCTTGTGAGTTGGATATTTCATTCTTGTGGTAACTATGTATCAAATTTGTTTATTTCTAGAAGGTGATTGACATAGAAACTATGTCTTCACCCCTTTGTATGCATTTTTTTATGTTATATTGTCATTAATTAGATCATTCCCCCTATATAAGAATAGATAGGAAGCCTTATTACTTTTTGATTAAAAGTAATCCTCTTTTGAAAGGTGGTTTTGATTGAAAATTTAATAAGGAAGCTGAACCTTACTAAAATTCAGAGAGGAATTGTCAATGTGAAAATTCCTCAATTGTTGGAAAATTGTATTTGTCTTACAAACTTGGGCATTAAATCTTTCATTCTTTTTCTTTAATTTAAAAGAAAAATATATTGACCAACACCAAGCAAGATAGAGAAGCAATCCAGGGTGCTCCTGCACTAGACAATCAAAGTTGAAAGAAATGATTCTCCTGAATAAGGAGTGTGTCACAACCTGGGCTGAATCCTACTAAGATTGATAAATCCATGCAACATCTTTAACTAGTCTATCCTTCCCTTTACTTCTCTTATACTCTGACCAATTCTCTAATCCAAAATCTACTCTATTTCTTTAGTCTTCTAATCAAGATAATCATTGGGTACTATCAATGCATCAATAGATTCATGATAATTTTATAAATCAACAACTTTGAATATAGGAGATATATCTATGTCATTAGGTAGCTCAACTTCATAAGAATTACGACTCTCAAGCCTCTGCAAGAATCTACAAGGGCCAATTTTTTTCATCTTCAACTTACTATATGTACCAATAGGAAATCTATCCCACTTCAAATAAACCATCACTTCATCACCAACGTCAAAACTCATATGTCTCCTTGACTTGTGAGCATTCTCCTTATATTTCTTATTACTTTTTTCCAACTTTTGTTTTACTTCCTCATGCAAAGACTTCACAAACTTGACAAATTCATCATCTTCAACACTTCTCTTCATCTCACCAAAAATATCCCTCCAATCTAAAATATTTTTAGATTGTATTCCAATAAAAATCTTAAAAGGTTTCTTTCTAGTACTCATGTGTAAAAAATTATTGTATGCAAACTAAGAATGCACCAATACTAAATCCCAATTACTTGGTTGATCTCTAACTAAACATCTTAGAAAATTACCAAATCTTTTATTCATAACCTTTGTTTTTCCTTTGGTTCGTGGATGAAATGTAGAGCTAAACATCGGTATCTAGTTTCTTCCATAAAGTCTTCTAGAAATAACCAATAAACTAATTGTCTCTATCAAATACAATACTCCTCTATAATCCATACAATCTAACAACCATTTTAAAGAAAATCTTAGCAACATGCACTGCATTAGATTTCTTCTTACATGGTATGAAATGTACCATCTTAGAGAATCTATCAAGAATAATAAATACAAAATCATGCCCTCTTGTAGTCCTCAGTAAGCCAAGTGTTGAAAATTAAGGTAGGCTAGATTATTGAGAGAGAAGGGGTGAATTAGGAACCAATAAACATTTAAACATACTTTTCCAATTAATCCTTCATATATTATTATGATATAATTGCATGCATGAAATAATGAAATCAATGACATTCATAACACTTTGAAACAAGATATGGTGACCCAAAAACCTTCCAAATAGAAAGTAAAACTAGGGTGGGGATGATACCCACAAGATTTAGTATTGTAGCATAAATTTGGCCTATGAAGGCTTATAATTGACCACTTCTAGTGATCTTCCTTGTTAGGAGCAATAAGGACTATTAGGTCCACATTGTTTAAGGATTTAAAAACATACAATGAAGTATGCACTCTGTTAGGAGTTTTAGAAAAAGATTGTTAAGTCCACCCAATTAAGGATTTGACTGATGCACCTATTAGGATGAATCAGTGGATGATCTCTGATCTATAACATTGGTTTTCTAAATGGGATTCCCTGAATTTCAATGATCACCTTCATATGATAGATAAGTCTTTGTTGTCCCTTATACTACTTGTAGCCTTCTTCACTCTGCACTCATCCACTTCTTGCTTTTACTTAATTAATTTTTGGATATGATAAAATTCATTACATATATAAAAATCCACTTGATTACCTTCTAAAGTCATGTGAAATACCAAAAGCATCATAATTCACAAAGTTGGCCCATTATTGTAACTTGGGTTCAGAAGAAAAACTTGATGATGTTCTAACACTCGACAAACACTATCAACACTTGGCAGACTTTAGCACTCAGTTGACATTGGAGCTCAGTCATACTGATGACTTTGAGTAGCAGAAACCCAGACAACACTGTATGACTTAGTGAACACTAAGAAACTTGGTAGATACAAAGTCACTTGGTTGACACTATATGACATGGTCAACACTTAGTTCTCTTTGTTAGCATTGTGAGTTTGGTAGACATTGATATACTTGGTTAACATTATAAAGATCGGTTAACACTAAGATCTTCATCACTTCTATAGGAAAGCTTAGTAGGCTCTACTATGCTTGAGCGATACTGTAAGCTATCTCAAATGCTCAGTAGACACTGTGAATCTTTGCATGAATTGCAATCTAACTATTTAGCCTAGTAGCAACTAAAATACTTGGTTATCACTACTTGATGAATGATAATCTCAGTAGCAATGCAACTAACTAAGTGTTAAGTCACTAATAGAAAAATTGACCTTAATTTCAACAATCTTCCCTTTTGGCATTAGTGACAAAAACAATTATCATATCAAAATCTGATTAAAAGTCAAAACCTTCCTTTATCAACATTCCATGTCTTCAACTCAATTTTGACTTACTACTACTGTAGCTTGGTAAATTACTTAATTTTTTTGATTTTACAAAAATTAATTTTGTAAACACATTTTCTGCTTATTTGTACATGTGTCTCCATATTACTACTTCCCCATACATGTATCTCTCCCCTATACATATATCTGGAGTATAATAATATTCTCCCCCTTTATCAATAATATTCTCCCTATTTTTGACATAAATGCCAAAGGTGTAAAATATTTACAAGTTAATACCAAAATGTGACAAGAAATTAGTGTGTACCTTCAAAATGATTGTCATGGTCTTGTCCTAATTCGATTGCAATACCGTAGATACATGCACGACTATCTATACCACTATTGAAAGCTCCATCATGTGGTTAGCTATGGAGAAGTTATTATCATGGACCAATATTTTTACATGTGCAATATGTTTTTGCATTGTATCCATGTTTGGAAGAATCATGCCTTGAATTTTTTTTAAGTATAGCCCTAATTCTGGCTTCTTCCCTTAACAATTCTACTCATAGATTTGTTAACTCTCTAATCTTTGTAAAGTATGCAGAACTACAAATAGGATTAGGTGACAACTGATGTGAACTTGCCTTCATATCCTCATCTATCTTGGATAATTTATCCTTAATTTCCTTAGTAAATATAGATGTGTCACTCAACTTGAAAAATAAAGAAACAACATCATTATATGTTTCTAGTATAGCAAGAATAGTAGATAATTCTACTTGATCTATAGTAATTTTCTATGCTACTTGCTCCACAACTTTATTTTCAAATATTCTCTCTTCCCTCTATAGGAGTTTTTCTTATCCATTCAGTTCTTAATTTTATTTGTGGATAATTTCAACCAACTGATCCAAAATAGGTTATTTCTCATCAATCTCGATATTCAGAGCATCAACAAATATGCTCTTTATATCTTCAAGTACTTAGTTTTTCATTTTCCTTTCCTCTCTAAGCTTCTATTGCTTAGCCCTCCTCTTCCATAGTTCTCAAAGGGTATCCACATCTTTAGGGGTGAGGTTAGAGGTATCCCAATTTGGAATAATAATATCCTCATCTAGATCAATTTTCTCTTCTTTACCCTTTTCTAATGTAATATCGGAATGAATAATTTCCTTTCCTTTATTCAAAATTTTAGTGCTTGGTTGAGGCTTAAGATTAGTTGTGATTACACTAGCCATGGTGGATACAATAGTGGAAATGGTAGAAACATAAAAAAAAATTAGGAATAGTATAAATAATATTAATTATAGGAATACCTTTTTGTTGCTCAGTCAAGCCTGATGGTGGAAAGTCTTGCTTCTCAACAGATGAAGTGTTTGACACTTCACTCATTAAAACACTTAGTAGAGTAATTCTAGAGATTGGTTGGGTTCTTGGTGTTTTAGGTTTGACCTCAACCAACTTGGTAGTAACCTTCTCTAATCTATATTTCACTAAATCTTTTCTCAGAGAATGAGGAAGGGAAGTCATTGTAAGAAACAATAGTCCACTAGGATAATTGAGAGGGGGGGTGAATCAGTTATCAAATTAGTTATCCAACAATTAAAACATATATCTCCTTTAACCAAACTTAACCATTCAACCAAAGTAAACATCAACCATAATAAAATACACATAGACAATTACACCAGATATGTTGACTAGGGAAACCCTTGATCAAAAGGAAAACCTTGGTGGGAATGATGCCCACAAGATGATGTACTAATATAAATATTCCTTGTTAGACTATGGACCCTATTAGGAGCCTATTACAATATTTAGTATATAGAGTCCCTATTAGGAGACTTTGAATTCCTGTTAGGAGATTCCAACCTTGCTAGGCATTGTGCCAACCTTGTTAGGAGTTGTAGTACAATGTATGTAAGATGAGCCCACTGCCCAAACATGCAATTTCTACTACAAGAAGAGCTCACTGCTCAAACATGTAATTTACTATTATGTTCTTTCTTTGTTTTTTCAACCAAATCAATCACTGTCAAACCTTGTAGACCAAGTCATGAACCTCAGATCCAAATATCAAACCTTAGATCACTCAACAAAACCTTGTGAATGAAGTTTCCTTCACTTCCAAACTGCTCTTAACTTTTCATTATGCTCTCTCTCTGCTTACAATCTCTTCACATCAATATAATTCATGTCATATATCATGCCTCATGATAAAGTGAAATATCCTTCCTTTATACCAAGTCCTCAAAACAATTCCTTGAGTTGGTTGTTAGACCTTCTCAATTAATTATTATAGGACCTCATTAAGAACACATTACACTTAGTGATAACATAAATCTTACACCTTGCAACTTGAATAACTTTTCGTATACACAATATTATGATGAGTGAACTTAGCCACATCATCATCAACATGTCTTCTTCCTATCCTCAAGCTTGATTCTTAGAATATTAAATTGGCTAAGAGATATAATAAGTTTACCAAAACATGCTTCTGTAAACTCTAGAATAGACATAACCAAAACTTACATAACTTCTTCTAGAATTATCATTTCTTCTTCTAACATTAATTAGATATACCATATAATCAAAAGTATCTCCCATAACCTTAGATAGTTAGAATACTCAACTAGCCATCCATACCAACTTGATCTTTTCGTTGTTCTTCTATCAGATACCACAAAAAATTGCTATGTTGACATCAATGAAAAAATTAGTCATGAATGTAACATATCATCATAGTAACATATCTATAGTACTCCCCCATATGAATATCATCAACATTCATGCTTGGAACCAATTTTCTAACAATCTCCCCTTTTTCCATTGATGGAAATAGGGATGAAAAACATCTAGTTCCAAGAATACCAACAAAAGATTGTTAAACTTACTTTTCAAATCCTCTTCATCAATCATTCTACCTATTGATATACCTCAATGTGCTTTTTGTTTTTATGCTAAAATTCTCCCCCAATATAATGATTTTCATGCAAAATTTCTCCCCCATTGACATCAATGTCAAAGGTTTCAACAACCAACATCTCTACATCAAACTCTGCAACAACTGATCCTTTCTAGCTCAAGCATCCAAAGACACTATTCAAAATAATATCCAACAAGAGTCCTATATGACTTTGTCCATCACAACTCTGCCATATAGGAAGTATCAACATTTAGTCTAGAGAAACAATGGTACTCTGTTAGACTAGACGAATACACTCTTGCATCTTCTACTCTAATTTAGGAAGGGGCATAACCCCAAGCACACCTCAGAAATATTCAAAAGTATCTTTGGGAAGAGGCTTAGTAAATATACCTATAATTTTCTCTTTAGAGCTCACATATTCCAATCTTATTTCTATATCTACAACTTTCTCTCTCAACATGTGATACTCAAATGTGCTTAGTCTTCAAATGCAACATTAAATTCTTAGACATATTTACTGTGCTTGTGTTGTTATAATGTTATGACAATAAGTTGATTGATTTTTATCCTTATATCCTTTAGCATCTATTTCATCCAAACAACTTGATTGTAGTTTTTTGCTTCTACAACATATTTTTTTCTTTTTTTGTACTTTGAGATGTACAATCCTACTTCCTTCTTAGCCAAGAAACCAATCTTTCTCTGAGAAAGAAAGCTCCACCAGTTGTGCTCTTTCTATCATCCATACTACCTGCCTAATTTGCATCAATATAAGCACTTAGAGTGAAATCATTAGATCTGTCATACCAAAATCTGAACTCAGATGTTCCCTTCGTATATCTAAATATCCTTTTGATTGTTGCATAATGTGATTCTCTAGGTTCATCTTGGAATCTTGCAACAATTCCAATTACATTTGTTATATCCAGCCTTGTGTGAGTCAGGTATCGCAATCCTCCAATCATAGGTGTTCTAATGGGTTCACATATTTCCAAACCAAACCTTTTTAGTAAATCCTTCAAGTACTTAGTCTGAGAAATAAAGATTCCTTCTTTGTTCTTTACAATCTATAATCTTAGAAAATATTTCATTTCTCCTATCATACTCATCTCAAATTATTTCTTCATCTCTTCAACAAACTTCTTGCTTTCCTCATAATTACCTCCAAATATGATATTATTAACAAATATTACCAAAATCATCAAACTATCATCAATTTCTTTCCAATATAGATTACTGCCTACCATACCTTTATTATAATGTTTGTCCAACCTTACATACCAAGTTTTGGGTGCTTTCTTCAATCCATACAATGCTTTCCTTAATCTGCATACTATGTCCTTGTCATCTATTAAAGGACATTCTTTAGGCTACTCAATGTATACTTCTTCAAGTTCTCCATTTAGAAATGTTCACTTGACATCCATCTAATATACTTTGAATTTCTTCTATGTGGCATAGGCTAAGAATAATCTTACTACTGCTATTCTAGCCACTGGAGCATAGGTTTTTTTCTATTCTTTCTTGACGTGAGTAACCTTTACATACCAATCTTGCTTTGTTCCTTACAACTTCTCCTTACTCATTCATCTTATTTTTGAATACTCATTTAGTTCCTATCACATTCTTGCCTATTGGTCTGGGGACCAATTCCCATGTCTTATTCTTTACTATCTGATCCAATTCCTTTTTCATAGCTTGTTTCCAATAATCATCTTTACATGCTTCATTTGCTTCTTAGGCTCAACTTGAGATATCAAGCATAGTTCTTCATTTACTCTACTTATCATCACACCTTTGTCTTTTCTTGCGATGATCTACTCAAATGGGTGATTCTTTAACATATTATTTCCTAAAGTAGCAGTTGCTATCTCAACTCTTGTCTCTATTGAAGGTTTCAAGCTTTGTTCTTGCCTTGGATCTCCTTCATTCTGCAAATCATTTTTAGTCTCAAGAAATACTTCATCATTTCTTGGTTTAGTAACAACATTATCATCTAAATTGTAATCAACTATTCTCTTTTGTATCCTAAATTTCCCATCAATTCTCACATTTGCACTTTCCATAATAGTCTTAGTTCTCTAATTATAACATCTATAAGCCTTTATTTTCAATGAATAACCAAGAAACATACCTTCATCACTTCTAGCATCAAACTTACCAATATCATCATCTCTTTTGATATAACACTTACTCCTAAAAATTGTGAAATAATTAACTATAGGTGAGTGACCAAACCAAAGTTCACAAGGGGTCTCGTTTGTGTCTTTCTTGACTTGCACTCTATTCATAGTGTACACTATTGTATTCAAAACTTCTCTCCAAAATGTTCTAGATACCTCATTTTCAGCTAACATAGCTCTTATAGCTTCTGTAACTGACATGTTCCTTCTCTTTGCAATGCCATTGTCTTCAGGAATTCTTGGAGCTGATAACTATCTTTTAACTTCATTTTATTCACAAAAAATGTTAAACTCATTTGAAGTAAATTCTCCTCCTTTATCTAATCTTCAACATTTAATCTTGATACTGGACTCATTCTCAACTCTATTCTTCAATATTTTAAACTTATCAAATGCCTCAGATTTCTCTTTTAAGAAATGCAACCCACATCATTCTAGAGAAGTCATCAATTAGAATCATAAAATACATTTCAACATAGAATCCTTTAGTCCTTTTATGAACACTAAGATCTATGTATACAATCTCCAATTTCCCTATAGTAGTAAACTTCTTGTAGGGGAAAGAAGTTCTATTATGCTTTGCCAAAACACATTCCTTGCAAATTGTGTTAGTAGGCTTTACAATCTTTAGAAAATCTCTAACAACGAACATATTACTAGTCTTCACAATACTGTCAAAGTTTATATGAAAAAATTTCTTATGCCATAACCAACTGTCATCAACCTTTGTAAAAAAACATGTCATTTTAGTAGGATTTAACTAAAATACATTACCTCTAGATCCAATTCCTATTCTAATTTCCTTTCCATCTTTGCCTCTGATCATGCATTTTTTCTATATGAACTACAACTAATAACCTTTGTCTACTAATTGTCAAACACTCAAAAGATTATGCTTTAAACTATCAACAAAGTATACACCCTCAGTGTTAGTTTTACCATGAAGAGTTATAGATCAAATACCTTTAACTTGGCATGCTGCATTGTTTCCAACTTTGACAATTCTTCCATCTTGACTTTTGAAGTCAAAAAAATTGTTCATGTCACCACTCATATGACGTGAACAACCACTGTCAATTATCCAATTAGATTTCTTCTCAACTTGTGACACCAAAGGTACTTTTTCTAGACTTTCTTCTTTAATTTCCACAAAGCCAATTTCATCATCACTATCACTTATTGCTTGTTTATCAGAATCATTATCTTCATTTGTGTACAAACACTCTATCTTTTCAAGGCTTGTAATTTCCTTTATACTTTTTCTCTCTTTTAGGACACTTAGATACATAATGACTATATTCATTACAAGTCCAACATTTAAATATTTTCTTACCTGCTTTTTTCTCTTCTTACTAGAAGGGCTACTCCTTCAATCTTTCTTTCCTCCTTAGATCTGCTACTGCTAACAAAATCTCTTCTAGCACTTGTGCTCCTTAGTAAATTAGGTCAAATATTCAAGGCACTAAAAGCTATCTCTATTCTAGTCAATTCTCTAGACTATCTAAATTCATTCTTAATTGATTCAAGTCTTCCAAGAAATGTCTCCTTTGTGAAATATTTGGTACAAGATATCAACAATTGTATCATTTGAACTACTAACTTAAATGGTGGTGTTAGAGTCTTTAGCATCTTCCATATAACCTCATCATCTTCTTTAGTTCCTCCTTGAGATCTAATACCTATAGTAATTTCTAATATCCTACCTATATATGTTCTTACAAATTCATCTTCCATCATTCTAGCATCTTGAAACTCACAAATCCAACTTTGTAGTCTCAACTTCTTAGAATGTGCATCTCCTTCAAAACTATTTTCCAAATATTTCTAAATCAAATGGGAAGTAGCAAGTGATTTCACTTGATTGTATTATATTTCAAGAAGTTTAGTTATTATTTCTTCTTTTTCTCTCATGTCACAGATAAAAAGATCTCTTTCATCTTCAGTACAATTTTCCAAATCCTTTTCCTCAATGATTGTCTATGCTAATTTTGTCAAGATCCAATATCTAGGACCCATACACAACAGATGTGTCTTCATCTTTTCTTTCCAACTATCATAATTTATTCCATCAAACTTTAGACTATCTTTTTTGGAAATGTTTTCCATGGATCTCCCAAAGTTGTTAGACTTTATCTTCAAGGACTTGATGCTCTAGTACCAATTATTAGAAATAATAGTCCACCAAGATAACTGAGAGGGGGGTTGGTTAATTAGTTATCCAAAAATTAAAATATATATCTTCTCTAGCCAAACTTAACTATTCAACCAAAGTAAACATTCATCATAATAAAATGCACATAGATAATTACACCAGATATGTTGACTAGGGAAACCCTTGATCATAGGGAGAACCTCGGTGGGAATTATGCCCACAAGATGATGCACTAATATAAATATTCCTTGTTAGAGGATGAACCATGTTAGGAGTCTATTACAATATTTAGTACATAGAGTCCCTATTAAGAGGTGTAGTACAATGTATGCAAGATGAGCCCACTGCCCAAACATGTAATTTCAACTACAAGAAGAGCTCACTACTCAAAAATGTAATTTTTCTACATGGGTATGCTCAATTTTCTTTTTCTCCTCTTGGCTCCTAGTCTCATACTTAAGAGATTTGAAACATGCCATACATGTTCCTTGTTCCAATTTTTCACTTTTTCTTGAAGGGTAGGGGTAGACCTCTAAAATATAATCTTTTCATCTTTATCCTCTTCACCCAACTTCAACGTTCTCTTGGATTTGGTGGATTTTTTTGTGAACATGGTAGGAGAAGACTTTGTAGGCTTGGTTATTGTAACCTTCCATTTCTTCTTGGGAGGTTAGTCTTGTTGGAATTAACAAGTGGGTGAATCAGAAGTAACTAATTTTAAACCTTTTAAATTCCTTTAACTAAAACCATTCACATGCATTCAATTTATCTACCAAACCTAAAAGTAAAGACATGCATGAAAATAGACAACACACAAATTTGGTAACCTAGAAACCCTTCAAAATGAGAAGGTAAAACTGTGGTGGGGATGACACCCACAAAATATCACTATAGGAATGTGTAACTATTCAAGGTTACAATGTTTGACCACTTCCAATAGTTTTCCTTATGAAAGGCCTATCCTATTAAAGACTTTACACTCTATCAAAAGTGACTTGGTTAAAGGTGTTGGAAATATTCAATATGTGATAAGTTACTAAGATGGGAGGGGTGAATTAGTAACCTTAAAAATTTTCCTTAAATTTACCACACATCCATCTATGCTACTACATACATTAGTTCTGAAAGATAAGACCTTCATCACACAAAAGAACATAATATTTTGGTGACCCATAAACCTTCCAAATAGAAAGTAAAACTGGGGTGGGGATGATACCCACAAAACTTCAATAATGCAACATAAATTTGGCTTGTTAAGGCTTACATTGACCACTTCTAGTGATTTTCCCTATTAGGAGCACAAACGACTACTAGGTCCACCTTGTTAGAGGATTTACAAACATATAATGAAGTATGCACTTAGTTAAGAGATTTGTACAAAGACTGTTAAGTCTACCTTGTTAGAGGATTTAGAAACTGATTCACCTATTAAGATGAAGTAGTGGATCTACTTACAATTGATTTTTGATAAGATCATTTATGCACTAATCACCTTATGTGGTGGATATAACTTTTATGCCTGTGTAATGACCTTGTTGTATTCCTTGAATTGATGCTAAAAATCTTTCGCATGTTCTTCTCATTACTTCACTATTGCTTCCATATATTTGATATCTTACAATACACCTTACATATATATGTTTCAAAATTACAAAACTACAAGGTCAGCCAAAACACAAGTGAACAAATATATTACAAAGTTAGCCCAATAGTAAATAACTCGAGTCCACTGAACTGACTTGGTGACCTTTTGATACATGACATCCACTACATTACTCAACATCACCATGTACTCGGCAGAAGTGAAGGCTCAGTCCATACTAATCACTCAATGTAGTTTTGAACTTAGTGACCACTAGTGACTCAGTAGATATAGTGTCACTTAGTAGATATTGAGTTTACCTTGCTTCACTTGGTAAACACTATTTCTTCCAATGCTCAATTTACACAGAATCTGCATGAGACAAGCTTACTACTTGGTAGACACTATAAAGCTTGGTAGACATTGCTGATCTTCATATTGCCCGTATTCACTCAGTAGCCCATGTCTGCTTGGTGTAAAGTGTTGAACTCTTCAAAGCTTAGTTAATACTGGAATGCTTAGTGAGAGTAGAGAATTAAGTGTTGAGCTCGGTAGCTATACTGATATGGATAAGTGTTGTCACTAATGGAAATACTGACTTAATGCCAACAAAAAGGATTTCACTACCCTACTAAAAGTAGGCTTGGTTAAAGGACTTATGTCCATTCACTTGGAATGCCACCCTGTTATTGGATTTACAAATGGCTGCTAAGCTAACCTAAGTCCATAGGATTTTCATTATCTAATACAATTGCTAGAGAGTACTAGAAATTCTTTGACTTGATAACTTTGTAATCTCTAATTGTTGATCCTATATCCTTGTTCTACTTTGATTGACCTGATACTTGCTTGATATGTCACTCTTCGATATTCTGATACTTTTTTGATCAACTAAATACTACAATGCTAATTTTTTCCTCTAAGTCTTTTCACACTTCCCTCTGAATTTCACTATAGTTTTCCCATACACTTCATTGATCCATGCATACAATGGGGTTTCATCCTCCTTTTAAGGATTTTGAAGACTTAGGGTTAGGTATGAATCTATGATCCATATTAAATTTTTATTTCCTACTCAATTCATGCACTTTTCTTATTGGTTGCATGCCGATTGTATAGGAAATGTAAAAGATTCATTCTTATCCTTAATATCCTTTGAGATTCTTCTATGTTGGCTCAAAAAATGGTTTACGTAGGTGTTTGTGCAATTACAAACAATTATGTCCAATCTATGTTACTTGGCACTTGTTACCTCTGATGCTCAACTCATATAGAAAAATTGGATCACTTGGCAACTATAGCAATTATGTTTCACTTGGCATCTATAGTGACTTACCACCTATACTTTTCTCAGCACTTGATCTTCACTCGGCACCTAAAGATTGGTTAGCACATGAAATTCCCTTGACACCTATTGTAGTTCTGTTTGGCTTGACATACATTGTAGCTCGGCATCAACTATTTACTCGACATCTATACATATTTTACTTTGCATGTGATACTAGCTTGGCATGAACTTAGTAAACATCTTAAGTGTGTTGACACAAAATAGTCAAAACCTAGTCTTAGATTCAAAAATCTCCCCCTTTGACATGAGTGTCAAAAACACTTAGTAGTATATTAAAATTTAATCTCCTCGAGTAAAATATGCATACAGTTTAGCATATATACAAAATTTCAAAACTTCTCAAAAATCCTGTGAAAACTATCTATGTATATATATACCTGAAAGGTTTTGTAACTCCCCCTGAGTTGTTGTGCCATTTCTATTCATGAAACTGTAACCAAAATTCTTGTGCTCCCCTTGAGCTAATGTATTTGCATTTTCTTCCATTATTATTTACAACTCCCCCAAAAAATTATATCTGGCTCTTAATTATTTCTCCCCCTTTACTATATCTCCCCCTTTTTGATACTTATGTCAAAGGGTTCTAAGGATTAAGACCATATTTTTCAAAAATGTTATATTGACCTCCATAATAATCTTGAGAGATGCATCCCAATTATCCAAA
Source organism: Cupressus sempervirens (assembly GCA_028749045.1). NCBI lineage: Eukaryota > Viridiplantae > Streptophyta > Pinopsida > Cupressales > Cupressaceae > Cupressus > Cupressus sempervirens. The sequence goes on along the minus strand of CM053791.1, from coordinate 604,209,172 downwards.
ACAATTTCCAATGATTTATGCTAGATAGTTATCTCTGCTACAAGATGAACAAGCCCTTCCAAAGTAGAAAGGTTAGGATCTTTCTTTAGAACATTCTCTACATATACTTGCTCTTTATGGAGTACTCCTAGATGTGGGGTTCTAGAAGACTGTATTTGCATCAATTTGGCCTTGATGTTGGTCTCCTCTACTGTCAACACAACTAGTTCCTTCTATGTGTGAAGCATTTGAGAAAAATGCTTCTCACTCTAAGCTAGATCTTTTGGCAGTTGAGTGTTGGAAATCTTTAGATTTCTCTCCAAGCTCATTATTCTTTGGCTTGTCTCCTATGTGAAGTATAAGAAATCACACAATTTTTTGTACAATGAGAAGACATTCTCAAGTACCTTTTTCACTTTTTCAATCTTTTTTTCCAATTCAACCTATGATAGTGCTATTTCACTAGATATTTTCTCATTAACTTTTCCTTGAAATTTCTTCTGAGACCATTCCATCAGTTTCACATTGGTTTCTTGGTCTTCATTAGTCACATGTTCTACAATATCTATTAGTTTTTCCAATATAGGAGTGGTTTCATTAGGTGTCTACAAGCTGAAGGCATCAAGAAATATTTCTTTGATCTCCAGTAGTTCTTTCTTTTGCTTATACTCATTTTTGAGTATCTCTTATCTTTTCCTCTTTTCTAGTACCTCTTGCACTTCATATATCTATTGAAAGTTCATTGTCTTTGAGTCATATCTTGGTATGACTATTTCTTCATCAAGTGCAAGGTCTCCACAGTGAAGTACCCTTGCAACCTTGGTAGTGATTGAGCCTAGTATAGAAATTTGCAATGGCATTGCATCAGTGCTCGACTTCTTCTGAGGAGTCCCTGAGGTAGGAAAGTTTACAAATATTTGTATTTCCTCTTGTTCCTTGGGGGTTTTCTCACCTTCTTTCTCCTCTCATGATGATAATTTGTGGAGGTGCACCTTGTGTTTGTGTTGCAAGAATATCTTGTCCTATTGATTCCTTTGTTGGCTCCTCAACACTAGTTGTCTTTTTTTTTGTAGAATCAACCTTAGCAATTTTTTCTTATACCTCTTGCTCTCTAGGTTGATCTATTGTAATAGTGGGAGGTTCTGAGGATTGTTCTTATGTAGTTTCCTTCTCCCTTGTTATTTCTACTACAACTTTTTGCAGTTCATCAACACTCACCAATACTAGATTTGTGCATAGTTGTGCTTGTAGTGTTGATTGGTGAAGGGTCTTCTTGAGATCCTTTCTAGTTAATGGGTTTATGTTCTAAGAAGAAGTGTTAAGAACATCCTTTACAATGACTATAACTTCAGGTGATGTGTATGGAGGACTAGGAGGTGGCAATTGTGTATCTTGTACATCTTGTTTAGTTTGCTGCTTCTCTTCAACTGTTGCCATTTCTTTTTCTTTTTCTTTTTCCTCCTCCACTATTTCTATTTTTGGCTCTTTTTCTCCTTCATCCTTTTCTTGTTCTCTTTCTTGTTCTATTTTACTGGCCTCAGCCTTATTTCCATCTTTATCCTTTTCGGTGTTCTGTCCCTCAAAGGGATCTTCTTCTCCATCTTTGATAATAGCCAAGCCATATATCAACTTCCACATTCTTATTGATTTATTGACAACTTCTTCAACTTTATTCTGCAAGATGCTAAAGGCTCTACATTTTGGTGCAAATTTTCTTCCATGTTTCTTATTTGCCTTAGTGATTTGACCTTTACTCAATTCTAGCATTACTTGTGCCAATGTGGATTCTCTTATTTATTTTTCTATTTTTAAAAAATAATGCCATTTATTTTCAACAATTTCATATAATTCCTTAGGCATTGTATTGTCTAATTCAAGAGAAGTGTTCTTGAATTTTGCCATTATGGCATATACTGATTCTTCAACTTTATTTTGATTCTCTCTACTTAATTTAGTAAAATATACATTCTTCCTAACATTATCACAAATTTTGTCAATATTGGACTTAAGAGCATGCCTTACAACTCTAAATTGGCTAATATCTTCAGATTATGTACTTTCCTCATCATCTGATTCTGGTTGTGCAACATATTTTCTCCTTAATTTCTTTTGCATAGAACCAGTCTGCTCAGTAACCTTCTTCTTTTCTTTGTCTTGTTCCTTGGCCCTTTAAGTAGAGGCCCTTGTGGTGGCTCTTTTCAGTGGTATTTTTGGCTTGGCTTGGGTTGTCTTTGCAACCTTCTTTTCTTTAGGCTGGGCTATAGTCTGAGTTTTGGCCTTTCTCTTCTTGGGCTCGGCTTGAGTTGGTGCTTCCTTAGATTCTTCTTCCTCAGAACCTTCTTCCTTTTCTTCATCCTCACCTAAGCCTTGTGTCAATACAAGAGGTTGGCATTCCTCTTCACCATCATGATCATCTTCTTTGGCTTCAACACCTTCTTCTTTTGCTTCTTCTACTATGCCTTCTCCAAACTTTTCCTTAAGCTTCTTTACAAGCTTATCTTTCTTCTTTAAAGTGGAGGCATTCTCCAACTCCATATCTACTTTGGATCGCACAACATCATATGTCCCAAAGTGTGGTGCCTCCTTATCAATTTCCTCTACAAGAAATGCTATGATTGCTGTTGATGCTTCATCAATGTTTAGCTCATACCCTAATGGTCTTAACCATTTGACCCTTGGAATTGTTGCTTGGATATAAGTATAATCAATATAAACTAAGAAAAAAATATCATTGATGTGTTGTTTCACTAGGGAAACTAGTATCCTCTGTGTTTGATTCGTCATTTTCTTGAAGTCATCAAAGTAGCTGGTCACTAGAGACTCAAAGTTGTCTCCCATTTGCTCAATGTACTCATTGATTTGGGTAATAGCTGACTTATCTAATTACCAATCTATTTTTCCAAAAGAGGGCAATTCTTCTAGAACATAGAAAAATATATGGATCAGAACTGATCCAAACTTACACTGAGCACCTTTTGATCTTCTTATTGCTCCTAGATTCTACTGTAATAATAATTCTACTAGATCATATGTATGATCTTTCTTGACAATTTTGTAGGCCACATCCACAGTAATGCATAGAACACTATTCAACCTGCGTGATTGATAGAACTTGTGAGATATAATAATTACTGCAAATTCTAGAAGGGAATCTGTGATTGTATCAATAGTCATGCCCCTTTTATTCCATTTAGCCCCAATGTTCTTTTCAATAGCTTCTTTAGAATCACTTCACAGGGTCTTGTATCAATCTAGGGTTGGAAAACCTATAACCCTATGCACAATCCTCTTTGTTATCTTGATAGGTCCTCCTTCTAACCATAAAAAACCATTATGTATTCTGCTTAGGACAATTCTTATCCATTTAGTTTTGAAAACTGTGGAGAAAACTAGGGCACGGTTTAAGCCCTTTCTTTCAACTATTTGAAATTCTTCTTTTAGCACTCCATTTTCACATAGTTTATCATATACTTGATAAATCTCCAAGTCTCCTATTGCTCCCACCTTGTAATTGTAGCATTTCCTAACATCTTGCATAATTATAACATGATCTATTGCAATCTTTGATGTTGATTTTAGGTACTTGATCTGCTCTACTATTAACTGATCTCTGCTAGATCTAATCTACTAATTGTGTTCCTTGTTCTATTCTGATCAACTTGATGTGTAAATGTTGTCCTTTCCACTAAATCTTTGACACCAATGTTCTGCAATGACCTCAATAAAAGGCTCAACTTTTCCTTCTTCTCTCCAACAACTTGTTCAATGGCATTAGGACTCCCTTATAAAGATTAGTGGATCATTATGCATCCTTGGATAAAATGTTCCTGCTCAAACCCTTGAAATTCACCCATTGGCTACATGTAATTCCAATTTTTTTTGATTGGTTGCATGAGGATCACATAGGTAAATGGGAGGATTTGATCTTATCTTCTTATTCTGTCATGAGTCATGCATAACCATTTTACATCGTGGTTTGTATTGGCACAAACTCTTATGCTAATCCTGCATTGCTCAACACATGAAGTAATACTGATGCTTGACACCATATATTCTAGATTGCTTGGCATCCACTGTGTTTCCTACATTACTCGGCTCCTATAGAATTTTTGTGTTACTCAACTCTTGTTAGTTTTCTTGCATTGCTCGACACACATTGTCTTCTGATCTACTGGGCACATGTTGAATTTTGTATAGCTCAGCATATGCTATAATGTGTTCTGCTCGGCATCAATTGTAGTTTTCTCAACATTATCTGTGACTTGGAACATAAAGAAATTCTAGCTCAACTTCCATTGTGTACTCGGCATGTATAGTGAAAATGGTTAAGTGTGTTGACACTCATTTGTCAATCTTACTTATAGATCACCAATCTCCCCCTTTGACATGAGTGTCAAAAACACTTAACTGATCATTCATGATCTAAACCTTATGTGTACATTCCTTACTTTCAAAATTTCAAAAAGATATTGTGAACAACAATATACCTTATGACTACCTCTGAGTTGATTATGCCTTATTATGTCATGAATTATGATATCTTGTGCCATTGTGCCTGATGTTTTTTTGTTTCTATCATGTTCTTGCCTTTTGATCTTGTCTCCATGTGATTACCAAAATTTTCATGTCCCTTGACTGCTTTATTGCTATTTACATTCAATCAACTTCAAGCTAAACAAAATTTCAAAATTTGGGAATTGTGCTCCCTCTTAATATATCTCCTACATTATCTTCCCCTTTTCTATATTATCTCCCCCTTTCTACAAGAACATGGGCAAAAATTTCATGCTTGGCCAAAAATTTCTTATTTACCTCAAGGAGTATTTTGAGAGCTGCATCCCAGTTATTCAATTCAATATCCAATGATTTGTGTTGGATTGCAAGCTCTGCTGCTAGATCAACAAATCCTTCATGAGTAGAAATGTTTGGATCCTTCTTCAAGATTTTGTCTACATACATTTGCTCCTTATGTAAGGTTTCTAAATGGGGAGTGATAGATGCTTTCATTTGCATTATATTTTCTTTGATAGTAGCTTCTTTTGTGGATAATGCAGCTAATTCCCTATGAATGTGAAGCGTTTGAGTAAAATGCTTCTCACTGTATTCAAGATTTGAGGGTAGTTGCATAAATGAGAGCTTAAGGTTGCTGTCAAGGTCCAAAATTTTCTAATTTATTTCTTGTGTGAACCTAGAAAAATCACACAATTTTCTATAAAGGGAAAAGATATTCCCTAATACAATCTTTACATTATCTAGTTTCTTGGCTAGGTCAACCTATCCCAAAATAATGTTATTGGCTATCTTTTGGTTGAATTTTCATAGAATCTTCTTCTCTGACCATTCCATGAGTTTTACATTTGTATCATGGTCTTTATTATTCACTTGGTCAACTATATCAGATAGTTGCTCAAGGATTGGCCTGCTTGAATCTAGAGGTTGAAGGTTGAAGGCATCCATGAATATATCTTTTATCTCATTCATTTCTTACTTGTATTTGTAGTCTTTCCTCATTGCCTCTTGCCTCCTTCTCTTATCCAATGTACTTTGTATCTCATTCATCTTTTCTTCAGTTAAAGTGCTTAAATCATAATAGGGTATTTTAATTTCTTCATCAAGCTCAGGAATGCCATAAGGAATGGTCCTAGGTACCCTAGTAGAACTTGAGCTTGGTGTACTGACTTTTAAGGTCATCATTTCAGTACTCAGCTTCTAAATGGATTTGGTAGGAGTACCTATTTTTGGAAATTCAACCAAAGTTTTTATTATTGACTCCTCATTATCTTCTGTTTCTTCTTTATCCTCTTCTTCTTGCTTGGCTTCTTTTTCTTGTGTCACTACTGTTGGAGGTGTACTTGCTCTCTATACTATTATACCTGTGACTTCCTTTGCTGTTTCACTCAGCTCTTGATGATCTTGTATGGCTATTCTTGGTGGTGATGGAGGTGGAAGAAATGAGAGTCCAGTAGTTTGAATGATTTGAGGTGGTTCTTGTAGTGACACCTTGGATTCTTTGAGTTTATCTACTAACTTTTGAAGATAATCTACACTGACCAATATGGGACTTGTACACAACTGTGCTTGAAAAGTTTTTTGGTCAACGATCTTAGTGAGATCCTATGTAGTTAATGGATTGATGTTTTGACATGAGGTGTCAACAACATCCTTAATCTTTATGATTTTTTCAGGTGTGGTAGTAGAGTGAGGACTAGGAGGTGGAAGTTGTGTGTCTTGCACACTTTGCTACTCATTAGTACCTCTATCTTCATCTTTTCCTTCCTCCTCTCTTTATTCCTTGTTTTCCTCTTCTTCAAACTTTTGCTCTTATTCTTTTTTTTCTTCTCTCCTCTTTCTTCTCTCTTATGGCTTAGCTGTGGCTTCTTCCTTGTATTCCTCTTCAAGGACATCTTCAGTTTTATTATACAAGTTCTTCCATGCTCTTGTGGTTCTCTATACAACTTCTTTAATTTTGTTTTGGAGAATAGAGAATGCCCTATACTTAGGTGTAAACCTAGTGTTATGCATTTTGACTACTTGAATCACCCGTTCCTTTGTCAAATCAGGCAGTATGCTTGCCAGGGTTGATTCCCTCATCTCCTTCTCAATTTTCAAACATAAATGCCATCTGTCTTCTACAATTTTAGATAATTCCTTTGGCAATTTTCCATCTAGTTTAAGAGGTGTGTACTTGAACTGTGCCATTAATGCATAGATTGATTCTTCTATGCTATTCTATTCCTCTTTACTAAACTTATTGAAATCAATCTTTTTCATGTTACTTAAGTCTCCATTCCTAATCTTTTCACATAATATATCAACTGAAGACTTAGGAGGATGACTTACCTTTTCAGTCTGATCTTCCTCATCAGTATCAGGTTGAGCCACACATCTTTTTCTTTTCCTTGGCTCTTCTTCTTGATTTTATTCTTCTTCTTTGTAGCTTCCTCTTTGGCCTTTTGAGTAGAGGCCCTTGTTGTAGCTTTGGTTGTTGGCTTCTTGGGCATTTTCATAGTAGCTTTCTTTGATTTAGGCCGAGGAGCAGAAGGTGTCTTTTCCTTCATTTTGATGACTTTTCCTTTGATGGGTTCTTCCTTGGCTTCTTCTTCCTTGGCACTCTCATCTTTTCTTCACCTTGGCCATGTGACAATTCAAGTGGCCCTTGTTCTGGCTCATCCTCATCTTTCTCATCATCACCTTCTTCTTCTCCTTCACTAATCTCCTCTGCTTCGCTTGCTGCACTTGTTTCTCCAACACCAAACTTATTCTTTATTTTCTTTACTAACTTTTCCTTTTTCTTTACTATTATGGCTATCTTGAGTTTGATAACCACTCTTGATTTGACAATATCATATGTCCTAAATGCCTTTGCAATTTTGTCCTTTTCCTTTGCGAGTAATGTTGTGATGGATGTAGAAGCTTGGTCAACATCAAGCTCATATCCCAATGGTCTAAGCCATCTTGATCTTGGAAGGACTGCTTGAATGTAAGTATAATCAATGTCAACCAGAAAGCATATGTCATTTACATGCTTTCCACCAGTGAGATTGGTATCCTCATTCTTTTCTTCATTGCATTCTTGAAATCATCAAAATAGATAGACATTTGATCATCAAAGCTATCTCCCATTTGTGCAATGAAATCATTTATTTGATCAACAATGGTTTTATTCTGAGTCCAGTTGACTTTACCAAATGAAGGGAATTCCTTCATCACATAGAAGAACATACAAACTAGCATTGACCCAAATTTGCATTGTGCTCCTTTAGATTTTCTAATAGCTCCAAGATTTTCATTAATCTACTGCAACATGAGGTCTGCAAGGTCATAGGTGTGGTCTTTCTTTACAAGCTTATATGCCACATCCACTGCTATGCAGGGTACACTATTCAATCTACTAGACTGATAAAATTTATGTGATATGATCCTCAGAGAAAAGTCTAGAAGTGGATTAGTTGTGGTATCTATGGTCATGCCTCTGTTATTCCACTTTTCTCTTATGTTCTTCTCAATTGTTTCCTTCTTTTCACTTCTCAGTGTTTTGGGTCGATCTAGGATTGGAAATCTTGTAACCCTATGAACCATCTTCTTGGTAATCTTGATTGGTCATCACTCTAGCCAGAATGATCCATCATGGATTCTGCTAAGTATTATGCATATCCACTCAGTTTTGAATATGATTGGAAAAATTAGGGCTTTGGTTAAACCCTTCTTCTCTATGATAAAAAAACTCATCTTTCAATATGCCATTATCACATAGTTTATCAAAGGCATTAAAGATTTTCAAGTCTCATATGGCTCCTATTGTGCAGTTATAACACTTTCACACATCTTGAACCATAACAACTTTTTCAGGGATGTCAAATAGGGCACTAGTGGGATCATTTTTATATGCAACTTCTGGTATGGGTCTAAACTTAGGTTTCTTAACCTCATTACTAACAAGTTGAATCTCATGGATCTCTTTCCCTTGGGTTGTTTTTGAACTAGACACCATTCTTAACTGAACTAGGGTTTGATGATTAAAGCAAACTTTCACAAACTGTAAAACTTGGCAACTGAAAGAAATACCTAGTTAAATGCTTAGATCACTTGGGTAGATGATGAATCACTACAAATCGCTTGGTTGAAAGCTTGAAAATTGCTCAATCATGCTCTTGGTAATCAGTCTTCATTTGAATGGCTCAAAAATGAATCAATTTTCACCTTTAAGTGACTCAAAAACCTTGCATTTAATGCATTTTTGTACCTTTACCTATCACTCAGCTTCCAAAGGTTTTTCAACTCAACATCTACTCGACAACTATTCTCACTCAGCATCTACTAACTTTGTTAATAACTCGGCCGCTACTGTAGTTTCACTCGGTGTCCAAAGACAACTCAGCATCATCATTTAATTTTTTTTGTCTTAGCATCTTGTATCATGCAGATTTATACTTTACTGTGCTTCTTCATGGCTTAGGGCTGATGTATGATACTTCCTTATATGTATCAGCCACGTAGGCTCATCTTCTGATTAATTGGATGAGAAATGATCACTTGACCTCATGGGTGAAGTGACCCTTCCATTGGATGTACTTGATCCATCCTTTTTTTGCCATGTCTTCTTCATGTCTATTCTGATGTGTTCCACATCAATCTTTCCTTTGCCCTTATTTATTTCAGTCTTGGGTGCCTTGGCCTTTGTTGGACAATTCTTGCTAACATGTCCAGTTTTCAAGCAACTGAAGCAAGTAGTTTGGTTCAACAATCTTTTATAGTTTCCCTTGAAATGTGTTCTTATGTAGTTTTGGGTTATATATCCATACTCTTGACAATAGTGACAACTTTTCCTTGTATTGTAGTCCCAATTGTAATGGTGTTCATAGTTGTCCCTTCTTACATGCTGATTTGGTGTCCACATAGGCTTTGATCTGCATTCAAAGGCTCTATGTCCATACTTCTCAGAATTATGTCAATGTCCATCAAATCTTTGTGTCCTTGTGACTTTAGACCTGCAGTCTTGTGTCATATGTCCTTCCATGTTGCACTTGTGGCAGTAACCCTTATTTTTGGGTGCCCCCTTTTATTACAGTAATGACAAGTGGTTTTAGAATCCTTACCTTTGTCACTTCTATGTTCAGCACTTTTTGATGATCCTCCAACTTTAGTGCTGATGTATCCAAGTCCTAATGTATCATTGGCTGATCTTGGGGATTTTAGCAACTATTCAAAGTACTTGATAGCTTCACTTGACTTGTTGAGATTTTCTATTGTTTCTTTTTCTCTGTTCAATTCATTTTGTAGTTGTTCATTTTGTATCCTCAAAGTAGAGATCTCAATATCTTTCATATTGAGTTCATGATGAAGGTTCATCATTTGGGCAAGTGTATCCATTTGCATGTTTGAGATCCTTGTTAATTAAACACATTTTTCTTCAAGTCTATTTTTATGTTTTCTTTTGTCATCTTCCATCATGACTTTATTCTCAACTTCTTTTTTCTTTTGTTCAGTGATTTCACATAGCATCATGGCCTGTGATTCATGTTCTATCTTAAGAGTTCTTATCTCTTTTGCTTTAGCTCTATTTTTCTCCATCAATTCTGCTATTGTTGCATCAAATTCTTCAGAATCTCCTTTGGAAAATACTTGTGTGGTATCAATCTCCTTGTAGTGAGTATCATTTTTGGCTATAGCTATTTCCTCCCTTCTTTTTAAGGTTTTTCTTAATTCCTCTCTAGATTCCTCTACCTTGTGTAGAGCGAGATGCACGCCTATCAATTGGTTCTCAATGATCTTCCCAAGTTTGAAGATTTCCATCTTTAGATCTTTTCCTCCAAGCTGTTAGGCTTCTTCTTGAGAGAACTTGCTCTGATACCAATTGTTGGAATTTATTAATGGGAAGAGATCTTCTGAGAGGGGGGACGGGGGGTGAATCAGAAGTACTAGCCTTTAAACCACTTTTAAACCCTTAATAACATATAATAGAAATTAACATGCATGCATATAAACATTAAACAATCATGATAAAGAAATAGGCATCACCACATAACACTTTGAGATTTTGGTGACCTAGAAACCCTCCAAGAATAAGAAGGTAGAACTGGGGTGGGGATGATACCCACAAAATTACTGCAACAATTGATTTCAACCACTTCTGATGGTTTTCCCTATTAAAGGCTACAACACACCATTAATATGTGACCTTGTTAAAGGATTTCTATGCCATGTTAGGAGTGTGCCTTGTTAGAGGACTTAAGAACATTCAACTTAGAATGCCACCCTATTAAAGGATTTACAAAAGGTTGCTAAACCTACCCAAGTCCATGGGATTTCCAAGTTCCTAATACAATTGTGATAAAGTATTAGAGTAATACACCTGATCTAATGCAATCTCTAATGCTAATTTTAGGTACTTGATCTGCTCTACTATTAACTGATCTCTACTAGATCTGATCTACTGATTGTGTTCCTTGTTCTATTTAGATCAACTTGATGTGTAAATGTTGTCCTTTCCACTAGATCTTTGACACCAATGCTATGCAATGACCTCAATAAAAGGCTTAGCTTTTCCTTCTTCTCTCCAACAACTTGTTCAATGGCGTTAGGACTCCCTTATAAAGATTAGTGGATTGTTATGCATCCTTGGATAAAATGTTCCTGCTCAAACCCTTGAAATTCACCCATTGGTTGCATGCAATTCCAATTTTTTTTTGATTGGCTACATGAGGATTGCATAGGTAAATGGGAGGACTTGATCTTATCTCCTTATTCTGTCATGAGTCATGCATAACGATTTTACATTGTGGTTTGTATTGGCACAAACTGTTATGCTAATCCTACGTTGCTTGACACATGAAGTAATACTGATGCTCGGAACCATCTATTGTGGATTGCTCATTATCCACTATGTTTCTTGTGTTAGTTGACTCCTATAGAATTCCTATGTTGCTCAGCTCCTATTAGTTTTCCTACATTGCTCAACACACACTGTCTTCTGATCTACTCAGCACATGTTGAATTCTGTATAGCTTGGCATATACTATAATGTGTTCTGCTTGGCATCAACTGTAGTTTTCTCAGAACTATTTATGACTTAGCACAAAGAAATTCTAGCTTGGCTTCCATTGTGTACTTGGCATGTATAGTGAAAATGTTTAAGTGTGTTGACACTCATTTGTCAATCTTACTGAACTAGAAGCCATATTACAAATCTAGGGTTTCAAAACATATTAAACTTTATAACTATGCAACTCAGCACTTGAGGAATACCTTAGATTGATGAAAATGGTGCTAGATCTTTGTTGAAATCCATGCAAAAGCTTCAATAGTTATTTATCAATCACTTCTATGCTCTTCTCCTTGTTGATCTATGTTTGAATTACAAGAAATGATCGAAAAAGAAACCTTATACTCTTCAAAACATAGCATTAAATGCTTAGTGCATATACAGTTGTACGCTCAGGTCCATAAGATTTTGGCATAAGATGGCTTCCATTAGCTTTCCATCACTCAACTCCAACTAGATTTCTTCTTCACTTGTCTTCCATTACCGACTCGACTACGACCATTCACTCCATATACTAGCATCCACTCGACATCTAAGGATAGCTTGACAACACTGGTGAAAACTTTGAATTTCAACTTTACATCTCTAATCATGTTGATCTATTCTTTTAGTACTATTTCATTTAGGGACTGATGTATAATAAATCTTAGTAAATAAGTCCCTCATGCCTTCTATCTGCTTACTTTCATAAAGTGTGATCACTTGACCTATTAGGTGAAGTGATCCCTTCATTTATGTGCTAACCTCATCTTTCTTCTTCCAAGTCTATCTCATTTTTCCTCTAATGTGTTCAACATCTACCTTCTCTTTAGCTTTGTTGACTTTTGACTTGGGTGCCTTTGACTTTCTTGGGTAATTCCTGTTGATATGAGTAGTCTTCAAGCAACTGATGTGGTTTGACTCAACCATCTATTGTAGTTCCCTTAAAAATGTGTCCTTATGCAATTTTCAAGAATGTGTCCATATTCTTGATAGTAATGATAGTTGTACCTGGTGTTATAGTCCTAATTGCAGTGATGACCATGGTTACCTTCTCTTGTTGCCTATTTTGATGTCCACATAGGCTTTGATCTACACTCAAATGCTCTATGTCCATACTTCCTGCAAGTGTAGTAGTGACCTTCAAATTTTGGTGTACTAATAGTCCTAGTCTTGCATTCATGTACTTGATGTCCTTGCTTTTTGCACTTGTGATAGTAGCTTTCCTTTTTAGGCTTTTCATGCTGATGGGAATTCTTTCTTCTACATACATTAGAAGTATGTCCCTTTTTACCATAGAAATGACAAGTAGGTTTAGTGTTCTTACCTTTGTTACTCCTTTCTTTTGTTGTTTTATATGATTCTCCTTATTCAATGCTGGTTTAACCAAGTCCTGAAGTGTCATTGCTAGCCCTTTGTGATTTTAGTAGCCACTCAAAGTACGGGATGGCCTCATTAGGTTTGTTGAAGCTTTCTACAATCTCCTTCTCTCTCTTCAAGTCATTTTACAGTTGGGCATTCTACATCTTCAGTGTAGAGATCTCAATATGCTTCATAGTCAATGCATGATGTGCATTCATCATTTGACTTAAGGTGTCCAGTTGCATGTTTGGGATTCTTTCAAACTCAATTGTCTTTTCCTCCAATCTATTGGTAAGATTTCTCTTTTCATCTTCTACCATGGCTTTTTCTTCAATGACTCTTTTCTTCTCTTTAATTACTTAACAAAGCATTATGGCTTGTGATTCTTGTTCAAGCTTGAGTATTCTGATTTCTTCTACTTGAGCTCTATTCTTCTTGATTTGGTCTACTATTGGTGCATCAAACTCTTTAGAATCTCCATTTGAAAATAGATTTGAGGTATCATTCTTAGCTATAGCAATCTCTTTTATTCTTTTTAAGGATTTTCTCAGTTCTCCTCTAGCTTATTCCAAAGCATGTAAAGCAAGTTGTATGTCAATTGCCTAATTCTCTATGATCTTCCCAAGTTTGTAGACTTCCATTTCTAGATCTTTTCTCCAAGCCATAAGGCTCCTTCTTGTGAGTACTAAAGCTCTGATACCAATTGTTGGAATTAATAAGTGAGAAGATTTAGTTTTGAGAAGGGGCGAGAGGCGAGGGGGTGGGGGGGGAGTGGGTGAATTAGAAGCAACTAATTTTAACCCTTTTAAATTGTTTTAACTAAAACCATTCACATGCATTTAGTCTATCTACTGAAAGTAAAGACATGCATGCAAATGGACAACAAACAAATTTGGTAACCTAAAAATCGTCCAAAATGAGAAGGTAAAACTAGGGTGGGGATGACACCCACAAAATATCACTGCAACAATGTGTAACTATTAAAGGTTACACTATTTGACCACTTCCAATGGTCTACCCTATGAATGGTCTGTCCTGTTAAAGTCTTTACACTTTGTCAAAAGTGACCTGGTTAAAGGATTTCACTACCCTACTAAAAGTAGGCCTGGTTAGAGGACTTCTGTACATTCACTTGGAATGCCACTATGTTGAACAATTTACAAATAGTTGCTAAACCAACCTAAGTCCATAGGATTTTCATTATCTAATACAATTTCTAGAGAGTATTAGAAAGTCTTTGACCTGATAGCTTTGCAATCACCAATTGTTGATCCCAAATCCTTGTCTACTTTGATTGACCTAATTCTTGGTTGATTTGATATGTCACTCTTTGATATTATGATACTTTGTTCTTGATCAACTAAATATTGCGATGTTGCTCTGTTCCTCTGAGTCTTTTCACACTTCCCTCTGAATTTTTCTATAGTTTTCCCATACACTTCATTCATCCATGCATACAATGCGGTTTCATCCTCCTTTTAAGGATTTCGAAGACTTAGGGTTAGGTATGAATCTACGATCCATATTAAATTTTTATTTCTCACTCAATTCATGCATTTTTCTTATTGGTTGCATGCCTTCTCCATTTTTCTTAATGGCAGCATGCTGATTGCATAGAAAATGTAAAAGATTCATTCTTATCCTTAATATCCTTCAAGATTCTTTTATGTCATCTCAAAAAATGATTTACATAGGCGTTTGTGCAATTACAAACAACTATGTCCAATCTATGTTACTCGACACTTGTTACCTCTGATGCTCAGCTCATATAGAAAAATTGGATCACTTGACACCTATAAAAAAATTATTTCACTTGGCATCTATAGTGACTCAACACCTATACTTTGCTCGGCACTTGATCTTCACTTGACACCTAAAGATTGCTTGGCACATGAAGTTCACTTGGCACCTATTGTAGTTTTGTCTAGCTTAGCATACATTATAGCTTGACATCAACTATTTACTTGGAATCTATACATATTTTACTTGGCATATGATACTAGCTCAACATGAACATAGTAAACATCTTAAGTGTGCTAATACAAAATCATAAAAACCTAGTCTTAGATTCAACACCTCTTCCTTAGGTTTTGCTTCCTCTGCATTCACCTCTTTATCTTTGTATTCAACTAAGTCATCTCCCTTACCTTTAGTAAGCATGAGAGTAGAGCTTGATTTCTTAATGTTCTTCATTATTTTTTCTATCTTTTTTCTTTCTCTATTCACTACCTAGGGTAGCTTAATCTTAAGCTCAATTCTAGCCTTAACCTCTTCATATGTTCCAAAATATGTTTCCTTAAGATCCATAGGCTCATTTAGTAAAGCCTTAATGATATCCTTGGCATCATCTTTGTTAACCTCATATTCCACAGGTTTAACCCATGATACAGTCAACTAGAAACTAGATATCTTGCTCATAATCTTTTGCTAGTTTATACTTTGCATTTTCTCCTTGAATGTATCAAAATAATTATCCATAATAATATCAAAGTTTTTCCTCATCTTTGCTATAAATTCATTGATTTGATATAATTTTGGAGTATCTTTCTTCCATACTGCAATTCCTTCTGAAGGAAAAAAAAAATTATTATAGAAGAATAAACATGTCAAGAGAGAACCAAACCTATATGGATTGTTGTTAGTGACTTGGATACTCTCTATGTCCTTGCTCAATTGACTTAGCAGCATCTTGGCAAGGTCAAAAGATAAATTTTTCTTTACCTCCTTGTAAACCAATGTACAAGGTCAACTACTTCACATGATGTGTTGTTCAACCATATTGAGTTGTAGATTTTGTGTGCAATCACATGGATGCCAAACTTCAATTCCATGTCAGTTACTTTACTTAGTTTCATGCCTCTTCCATCCCATTATGTAGGAGTCTATTTTTCCAATTTAGCTAGACCTAGGGTTTTTGTGGTCTTCCTTTGTTCAACATTGGCATTCTAGTAATCATGTGTATCATCATCTTGGTTATCAAAATAGAGTGATCCAACCATAACTACATGTTATAAACATTGCTCAAGATTAATTTGACCCACTTCACTTGTAAGTCCCTTGGCATATGTAAAATATGCGTCAAACCCTTTGTCTCCAAATTTTGTGCTTAGGTTTTAAAATGCCATCCACACAAAGTTCATTGAATACCTCATTCGTCTCTAGGGTTCCTAACTCTTGAGTAGAAAAGTGATAAAATGATAGAATTTGATGAACAAGGAGTACCTTAGGTGGAATCTAGGATTGTGCTCTAGTAGGGTCAAGTTCCTTTGCAACTATTGGTGTCAATTTCAATGTGAGAGCCTTGTAATCAATTCCATGAATCAAAATCTAAGAACCTTTCTTAATCTTGTTTCTAGAAGATGTCATCACTCGATAAGGTTTCAAAAATGAGATAAATCTTCAATAAAAACTACTTAAATCACTTGGGGGCTCTAAATTTCCTCTTTTCTCTATGCTTTGAAAATTTGTGATGAAATAATACATTTTTCTTTTTAACAAATTTCTTCTTTTTGATTGCCATTAATAATTTGTACCCATATTTTCTTGGTGATAGGTTTTTCTCCACTTGGTTTGGTCTTTAATGCTTAGAAGACACCTTCAACTCAATAAGGTCTCCTAACTCGATAGAAACTACCAACATTCAGTCTAAACTTTGTACTTGGTAGAGTCACCAATTCAACACCTACATCTAGAAAAAAATATGCAACCCAACCTTGCTCAATAATGTGTTGAATTTTCATCATCACATAGTGATCCTCGTGCATCTTAAATGTTGATATTGATCTTTCTACTTGATAGCTAGAACGCATGTTAGATGACTTCTTCTAAATCAAAATTCTAATGATCTCCATAGGGAACTAAGTTGAAGTGTTTCAGCCACCCAACTCATTGACTTGGGTGTCAACAACTTCATGACTTTGGCTTGCATTCTCTGGAGATTTTTGTACCTATTGCTACCTCATTTGTTTTTTGATTTTGTTAGTCCTAGCTTTCTTTTCATCTTAATCCTTCCTATGTCCATACAATTCTTGGCAATATTTCCAAGTTCTATACATACAAAACATCTCTTTGTAGTGTCCCTCTTCCTTATGTGATGTTTTACACAATTTTCTCTAATGTGACCAAACTCACCACAATAGTGATATCTACATCATGTGTTGTAATCCAATCCAAATATTGCTTTCACAATTTGTTTTATTGGGTTCCACTTCTTGGTCTTGCACTCTAAATATTTGTGTCCATGTTTATTGTAATTGTGGCACCTTCCTTCAAACTTAGGTTTCTTTATGCATTCACTTGCTCTATTCCCATGCTTATTTCAAACATTTTCCATTGAATTTTTCTTTTATATTGATCCAACAGTTATTTGATGTATGACCTATCTTACCACAATGATTATAAGTAGACCTTTTATTATTTTGAGCTCCTTGCTGAGATGATTCACCTTTATCTATATATCCTAATCCATATTTCCCTTTGTGTCTATATTGACTTTTCTCATTCAATTGACTCATACTTTCTTGAGATTTCATCATTCTCTCATTGGCTTTCTTTTCCATGGTGAGATCATTTTGTAGTCTTTCATTCTCTATCCTTAGATTGATAAGCTCTTGATTTGCATTATTGAGTTGATCAATAAAGTTTGTTTGTTTAAGGGATAGTTGTTGAATTTCATTGTCCTTTTCTTCTATCTCTTCTTTGAATTTTGACTTTGTCCTTTTGTTCCATGACTTCACACATTCTAAGTTATTGGATTTCTTTCTCTATTGTCAACTTTATAACTTATTCTTGAAGAATGAGATTCTTCCCAAGTATGTCTTTGATTGTTGCGTCAGCTTCATAAAATTTATTTTTTGGCATAAGTCTTCAATTCTTTCTTCAATGTAGAGATTGGCATCCATTTGTGTTGCAAGATCCTTCCTTCTTTGTAGGGATTAAGAGAATTTCTCATTTTCCTTATTGAGTTGTCCAATAGCTAATTCAAAATCCAAATTTTCATCCTCGATAGCCTTTTCTAGCTTGTATACATCCATTTCCTTTGATTTTTTCTCAAGCTTCAAAAATTTTGATGTGAGAACCAATTGCTCTAATACTAATTGTTTGAAATATAAGGTAGGATAGGTTACTGAGAAGGGAGGGGTGAACCAATAACCAATAAAACTTTAAACTTACTTCACCAATTAATCCTTCATATATTTTTCTGATCTAATTGTATGAATGCAAGAATGAAAGAAATAACATTCATAACACTTTGACACAAGATATGGTGACCCAGAAACCTTCCACATAGAAAGTAAAACTAGGGTGGGGATGATATCCACAATCTTTAGTACCATATTATAAAGTTGGCCTATTAAGGCTTACAATTGACCACTTCTAGTGATCTTCCCTATTAGGAGCAATAAGGACTATTAGGTCCACCTTGTTAAAGGATTTACAAACATACCATGAAGTATGTATTTTGTTAAGAGATTTATATAAAGATTGTTAAGTCCAACCAGTTAAAGGATTTGATTAATGCACCTATTAGGCTAAATTAGTCTCTGATCTCTTATCTACAACTTTGATTTGGTGAATGTGATTCCTTGAATTGCAATGATCACCTTACTGTGATAAAATTGTTTTTGCATTCTCTTATACTTCTCATAGCCTTTTTCACTTCACACTCATCTGCTTCTTTCTTTTTCACATACTCATACTTAATTACATTTTGGATATGATATAATATTTTTGTGGTTTCACAATGCACACCCCATTTCTCCTAGAAATGGGGACCCCCTAGTAAAAACTTTGTTTCCCAAACCCCTAGTATGGGGCTTGGGTCATTTTGGAACTCTTCCTAAGTTTGGATTAAGTCCTAGTCTTAGATTGGACAATTACAGGGTGTCAAAATTGAGAAAATTAGAAGGTTTTAAGTGTTTTAATGTTCAAATGTGCACTTGCACATTAGCACACATGCACAACTATCCAAGGTGCACAATTGCACTAAATATGTGAGTGTACACTTACCTCCCTTAGGAGATGCACACTTGCACACATGTGCTAGTGCATACTTCTAAAGGGTGTGCATTGGGTCAAAAATTGACACACCTAATGAAAGGTGCACATGTGCGCACCTCCCCAAGGTGCGCACATGCACACCTTTCAAAAGAAGCTTCAAACTAACACAAGGGGGAACACTTGTGCACCCATAAAGGTGCACAAGTGTGCACCATTTTTTGCACATTTGAAGAGCTAAGTTCCCCCTTTACACTTTCTTTTCATGTGCATTCCTCGCCAAGGTGCCCAGTGCACAAGTGTGCAATTCAGATAAATTGGTCGTAAAATAACCATTAAGCGCACCTTGCACACCTATAAGGGTGTGCTAGGTGTGCTATTTTACATTCCAAGGCTTATGAGGGGATTCAATTGGTTTTCCACTATTTTAGAGCACTTGGACTAGGTTTGTTTGTTAGTTAGGGTTTGTTTTGGGTTATACTTTCAACTCTCTCAACTAGTTTTTGCTTCTTTGTGTAGGTAAAAAGACATCCTTAACTTGTTAAGATCATAAATTTTGACCTAGAACTCAAAATTCAAAATTGTTAACACTATTGGAAAGAAGAACTCAAAATCTAATTTTAGTCCCTAAAACATCAAGCCTTTGGCTACCCAGTTTTAGGGATCGATGAAAGTTTAAACTTGAAATTTTGAGTAAAAGACTTCCAAAAAAGCCAGTTAAAAATGCCTAGAAAATCTTGTTAAAAAAAAGATGAAAAAGTTTCAAACATTTAGCCATTTTGGATATTCTGGATCACCTAGTCCCTGACTAGGAAGGATTAGGTAGATGGAGAGAAGAAGAAAATTGAGCAATTTGCACTAAAGATCAAAGATATAGAGATTGGACACATGAACCAAAATAGTTCCTCATCTTATGTAACTATTAATGACAAAATTCAACATGAGTACCTTGGAATTTCAGATAGAAGAAGTAGAAAGAGTTCAAATCTATGAAAAATATTTGGCTATAAAGAGGGTATAAATCATCAAAAAAAAGAAAAATAAGTGCACTAGAGTGCTTTGTGACCTCTTTCGAGAAAAACCCAGAAATTATTTTCAAAACTAAGAACTTTGATTTTTTGGTGAATTGAGTACTTTGCACAAATTTCATAAAGGTGTGCTTCTCCAAAGGTGCACTTCCCCAAAGGTACGCTACTCCAAAGTGCATCAAAAATTTTGAAGAGGTCAAATGTGCAAAGATAGTTAACTACCAATTTTAAATTTAGAGCTTTCCATGCACTAAAAATGCATTCTAATGGTAGTTTAACTCCTAGAAACATTCAAAAAAGGTCAAGCTTCCATTTTTAGAGCTTCTAGTGACTCCTAGATCCTCTTATAGCTTCCCTCTTGTTATCTACTTCTTATTTCATTGTTTTTAAGTCATGTAAAGGTTCATGCACCTATTAATTGATGTAAACAAGGGTGGAGTCCTACTTAACACCATTTGGAGAATTAGTTTGTACATAATTAGGTTTGTTTTATTAAGTTTTAAGAATATGTTTACATAAAGAGATCTCTCATTCTGAGCACAAATTGAGGAGATGGTTTCTTATAAATTTAGGAATGTAATATGTATTCCAGGCCATTATTTTGATGCACTAATATATGTTTTTTGTGCTCCTCTCATTATAAGTGTAGTTATTCTTGTTGGAGTGTGTTATTTTTGTCCATTCTTGTTCATGATAATAATGGAGCCAATAGTTTTTATGTATTGATTTGATTCTGTGATATTTTACTTGTAGTTTTTGTCACGTGTTGACAAATTATGTTGATGTACTGAGTTGGATAGAAGATCACCCTATTGTTCCTACATAGCTTCTCTTCTCACATGAGCTGACTTTCTATGGCCTTTTAATTTGGTAAGAAGTGAAACATCATTTAATTTTACTAAGTTTCCATCAACCATTGTATTAGTGTATTTGAGAAAGCACTGCTCCTACTTTCATTGGTTTCCTAACCAATCTTTTCAACAAAATAACTCGCAGATGTGTTGTTACCATGGTTTATGTCCATTAGGAATTTCCATTTTATGTTATTTAATTTCATCTCTCATTACCTTATCTTCATTATTTTCTTTGCTAACCCTTAGTTGAATTAGGAATTCATATAGTCGCATTGTTAAATTGCATTCATAAAAAATAGAAAATACCAAAAACATATCTCTTTTTTGTGGTTAATTCTAAAACAACAAATAGATTGATGTCTTATCTGAAATTTGTTTGAACTAGTTAAGGCCTCCCATTTAACAAACACATTTATCTCCAACTGAGTGGATTCTAGTATGTCACAAGACCACTCGAAGCCTTGGAGTTGATCCCAGATCAACTTTTCAAGAGTGGAGTTCAAAATGATTCCTATTGTTAAGCATTGTGCAAAATCATAGCTCAAAAAATATACTACATATATATCAATCCACTTGATTACCTTCTAGTGTTTGTTACAATACCAAATTCATCATGATTCATAAAGTTGGCCCATTTTTGTAACTCAAGTTTAGAAGACAAACTCAATGATCAGACACTCAAAAAACACTATCAACACTCAATAGACTCTAGCACTTGGTTGATGTTGAAGCTTGGTCCATAATGATCACTTTGAGTAGTAGTAAATCAGCAACAATGTATGACTCAATGAACACTAAGAAACTCCATAGATACTGAATCACTTAGTTGACACTACATGACTTAGTCAACACTTAATTCTCCTTCTTAACACTATGAGCTCAGTAGACACTGATATACCTAATCAACGCTATAGAGCTCAATTAAAACTAAGATCTTCATCACTTCTATATGAAAGTTTTGTAGGCTTTACTATACTCAAATGATACTGTCTCATATGCTCGATAGACACTATAAAACATGACGTGAACTACAATTTGATTGTTTACCTTGGTAGCAACTGAAACAATTGGTTATCACTGCTAGATGAATGATAAACTTGGTAGAAGCTATAGAACTTGGTAGAAATGTAACCAAATGACTAAGTGTTAAGTCACTAATAGACAAATTGACCTTAATGTCAATACTAAGAGCAAAATCCATACTGATGTCACTCCAAGGTTTCTTAGGTACTAAAATATGTGTAAAAAATCTAGAATTGAGACTTACTCCTTTTTCAATTTGGAAAAAACCACAACTCCTCAAAAAATTATAAACATCTTTATACAACTATGACAAACAGAACTTCTCATTAAGAAAACTCAAAGTTTTATCAATACCAAAGTGTCTAGCCAATCCATCACTATGTTTCTCCTTAAACAAATTATCTCTCATAAATCCTCTTGGTATACCTAAGTGAACTCCTTTGAACAACATTCCTTCTTGATCAAAATAATCTTCATACTTACTCAATTGATTCGATAGATTCAATGCTCTATACTCTCTCCACGCCTTAGAAAAATTACAATCAATTTCATACAAATCCTTCATCACATCAAAGCCAAGAACTTTAATCTTTATTTCAGTTAAAAAAGATCTTATTCCTTTCAATGCGTCTACAAATCAGTTAGATAATCCACTCATGTTTGATCAAGAATTTGAAATTCAACAAATACGCAACCCACTTCATATGTCTCTGATTCAACTTGTGCTATCTTCCCAAATAATATAAAGCCTTATTATTAGTATACAACACAAAGTCCTTGGAAATTATGTAATGTCTCCGCCTCTTCAAAGCTTGAATAGTAGCATAGAACTATTTATCATACACATAATAATTTCTCTTAGAATCATTCAACTTCTCACTAAGGAAAGTAATGGGTTTACATTCTTGACCCAATACAACTCCAATTGCATTACCACATGCATCACATTCAATTTGAAATACTTTATTGAAATTAGGCAAAGCCAACATAAGTAATTCAACAACCTTTGTTTTCAAAGGCTCAAAACTCTTATTAGCTCCATGTATCAACTTAAAATCCTTTTATCTCCTCTCATGGTTTCACTCATAACATTAGAAACATCACTAAAATTCTTTATAAAATTTCTATAGGAACTATTGGAAACAATTATTCAATTTTATATTATCATTGATGTTTGCACAAATTTCAGTGTTAACCAAGAAATATTGAGCTTATAGTATTAACCTTGTAAATCTCAATATTAACCGAGCAGTCAGGTTATGAAGACTTTCTAGTTCTAACTAACTAGTTGTTTAATGAAAAAGGTACCTAATTGTAGTATTTCTTGAGTGGTCAAGCATCAAAGGATTTTCAATATTAACTAAGTGGTCGAGCATCAAAGGATACCAGTATTGACTGAGTGGTCAAGAAATGAAGAAGCCATTGTGTCAGCCAAGTGTTCAATTCCAGTGTTGATTGAGTGACAATAGATTGAAATTGTAAAATGTTTTATTATTTAAGGCTGACTATTTGGATGTTTATTGATGTTTTGGAAGGGTATTCATGCCAAATTTTCCTAGATTATGATATATAAGAAAGGTCAAGTTGTGAGGATAAAGTGTAATAAATAGAAAATGAAAGAAATGAATATGTGAGCAAAGGAAAAAGCTAGAGTGGGAAAGTGTGGAAGATAAGGTATGAAGAAACATCTGATCAAGAAGGATCCCAGGTTAAGCCATAATAGATATCTGAATTAGTAAAGAAAGTTGCTTCATAAATCACATCAAATTTTTGTTTCTTTCTAACCATTGTAGCAGTAAAGAAATCTCTTAACAGAGTAGAGTTAAAAGTAATTTTTTAAATCCTCCAAAAAAGTTACATTTCAAGATTGAAATGTTTTAAGACCTTTAACTAGGCCACTCCTAATAGGGTGATCTAAATCCTTTAATAGGGTCATACTTAATAGTATTTTTTGTAACCTTTAACAAGGTTGGCTCCTAATAGGGCTTACTTCATAAGAGTGAAAATTATTGTGACTAGTTGCAAGGTGGTTTTTCCCAAATTGGGTTTCCATGTTAAATCTTAGAGTCATCTACGTTCATATATTTTTTTATGCTTTATATTTCTACAACTAAGTTACTAAAGGATAAAACATATTAGTAAATCTTAAGATGTCTCTGTTAATTGAGCATCAATTATATTCTAGTGTCAACTGAGCCATTCAGTATTAAACAATAAGTGGAAGTTTGTATTGACATCTAAGGTACATGATTTGTTTTTTTGGTAACTGATTCAGCCCTCTGCTCTCATTTACTCCTCTTACATTTCCAACAATTGGTATCAAAGTAGTTGGTTCTTGCAAGAAAATATTTTAAAGACCTAAGCTAAAGATCGAGATGTCTTACAGAAGGGAGATTCCTAAACTTGAGGGAGAAATTTTTTCAATATGGTAAGAATTGATAAAGCTTTATATATCAAGCATCAATGATGTTAGTGTATTATATTTGGAGAAAAAATATGTGCCACCACCGAAGCCTATGACTGTGTAGAAAATAAATGAAGCAAAGGATCGAAATATTATGATGATTGATACTGCATCCTCTTTGAACTATTCCAAATTTTATGAAGTCAAGGATTATCCTACTAAATTTGACAAGTGGGAAAAGCTTAAGAAAGCCTTTGGAGGTGAAAAAAATGTGCAAAGAGCTAAGGTAGAGAGTTTAAGAGGAGAATTTGATCGATTGAAAATGAAAGAAGGTGAGAGCATCACCCAATATAGTGAAAGGGTCAAAGAAAGTAAGTGTAATCAAAGCTACAGGAGGTAAAATTGATGATGAGATAATCATCAACAAGGCTCTAAGAACTATTTTTCCTATTTATGCAATTAGAGTTTCAACTAAATTTAAGCGATGAGATGCAATGCAACACATGAATTAGCTCTAGATACTCTTATGGGAAGTTTGACTAGTTTTGAGTTGGATAACTTTTATAATTAGGCTCCTTGTAATAGTCTTGAATGTGCATTCAAAGAAAAAGTAACCCATGGTAGAAAAGGAGGAAACTCAAAAGGAAAACATTTTGACAATAAAGATGAAGATGATTTAGATGAGGATCTTGGAGTCATTGAAGCTTTCCTAGAAAAAGGGCACCAAGGGGAAAAGGAAAATTTAGAGGAAAAATTCCATTGTTTTGTTTCTCATGTGAAGAAGTTGGCCACATTGTGGCAAGGTGTCCCAACAAGGAAGATAAAGGAGAAAATGATTTCAAAAGGTTCAAAGGCAAGAAAGACTTCAAAATCTATAAGGACTCCAAATGAAAAAGGTAAGAAATCATGTTACATTGAAAAATATTCTGATAGTGATGATGATGAAGATGAAGTAGTTTATATTATTGTTAAGGATGAATCTGATGACAAGGAAAATGAAAAGATGGAACTTATCTCTCATGTTAGAAAAAATGATACATGGATCATAGATAGTGGTTGTTCTCCTTACACGGCTGGTAATAAAACTAAATTTAAACATTTAGAAATCTATGATGGTCGAAGTGTTAGGTTTGGAAATAATGAACCATGTTATGGAAAAGGAAAAGAAATCATAGTATTAACTGATGGAATTAAATGTGGAAATACTTATTGGGTTGAAGGATTAAGACATAATCTACTCTATGTAGCATAGTTGAACAATATAGGATACAAAGTTGAATTCATGAATGGAAAAGTTAAACTATAGGATGGAAAAGAAAAACTAGTTTGAATTGGAAATCAAACAAAATGAAAATTGTTTTACCTAGATCTAAAAGGAAGTTCTTGTTTGTTGGCTCAAGTTGAAGAAAGTTGGATATGGCATAAAAGAATGTTTCATGTTAACTTTTATAACCTAATCACCATAACCAAGAACAATAGAGTAAGAGGCTTACCTTATTTGAAGAAACCTAAGGTGGGCATGTGAAAACAATGTCAAATTGGTAAAATGAGTAAAAAAAAAGTTTCAAAAGTAAGTCCTACAACTCTAAAAAAAAATTGGAACTAGTTCACATAGATCTTTGTGGACCAATTGGTGTAGAAGGCTACTGTGGAGATTTATATTTCATTATATTTGTTGATGATTATTCTATAATGATCGATGTAATGTTTCTAAAGGATAAGTTTGATGCTTTTTAAAGGATCAAATAGTATTTGGCTAGAGTTGAGAAAAAAACATGGAAGAATCTAAAATGCCTAAGATTAGATAAAGGAGGAGAATTCATCTCAAATTAATTCAATCTTAGGAGGAGAATCTAAAAAAACATGGAAGAATCTAACATGGTAGTCCTAGCTATAGGGGTTTTCCCAAAAGTAATTTTTTCCAATCTTATTAACATCTTAAAAGGTTACATTTATAGGCCTTCTCAAAATGGTCAGTTACATTGGATGATATTTTCATAGAGTATTTCTTAATGAAATCAACTAATAATAGGATAAGATTGAATCATTGTCCATTACAAAGACTGACAAAATGCCATGAATGGCTACAAAAGAGAAAGAGAACCTATGGAAGAATGATAGATGTCTAGCAAAGCATTAGAACATCATGTCTTCTTAGGAGTAACTGATTTAGCTCTATAAGATTTCATGGATTTGGTTACTTTTTCCAACTCTTCAACATATAGAATGATAATATTGTTAGCTTAGACTATCCAGTAGTCATACATTTCTGCCAGTTTATCAATTCTGGCAACCCTTGATTAGAGTTTTTCTATTTCTCTCCTTATGATTGAATCTACTATTGAGAGTTCCTAGATCTTGGACACTTGGAAGCTGATTAGGTCAATGGCATCATCAAAAAATTCCAAGAAATTTTATTTTATTCTCTCAATGTCAACAAGCTTGACATTAGTGGACACAAAGAACTCTCTATGCAATGTCTTAAAATATTGAAAAAACTTTTCAATGAATTTTTGCACCAGGTGATGCACATCCTTGACCTCATTTGCAAATCTCATGGAGCTTTCTATAACAAATTCCAAGGATTGTCTATCTCTCAACTTCTTCGCACATCAATTTATAGCTTCCTCATGCAACTAACTATACTAAACATGTAGTGCCTCTACCATTTGACTTCTATAAGTCATCCTGAAGGATGCACCCTTGTTGATCTTTTGTTGTGTGGGATCAGGATTGTGAGCTTGAGTGGTTTACACCGTAGAGGTGATTTGATGTATGTTTCTATATTAGTTGCTTTGTTTATGCTTTGAATAATTTATGAGATTATGATGTGATTTTTTGTTCACTGTTGTTTATGCTAGTGAGTACCAAGATCGATGTAGTATCATGAGGTTGTTCCATGATTACCTTGAGATGTGTGTAGAGATTGCACTATGGACTATTACCATGCTACCCTAGACTAGGCTCATGTAGGAGTGGTTAGTCATGTTTGTGACTATGTTCACTTATGTGTTTTAAGTACCTCTTTATGTTGTTTAGTCAACCTTTATTAAATTCTTATATTATTAGAAATGGATTGTCCATGTTGGATTTTGGGTTATGTGTTGCAGACATTTTACTTATTACATTTTGATTTGAGAGATATTAGTTACTTATATCATGTTTTACCTTTGAGATGACTTGAGGGTCAAATGTTATACTTTGATTTTAGTATCATAGATGTTAGACCACTATGTTGTTCAGTTGACCATATTGCATGATGATGTCATCTTGAGAGGACCGTGTATTTTATGACGATATTTGATTAATTCAATATTTGGACATATCTCTGATTGTGTTATGTGATGGATTTAATGCTATGGTTATTTATGTCATTCTTGTCTTGTTATGCTTTATGTGAACATGAGTGATGTAAATAGGTTATTTTAATATAATTAAATAAATGGTTAAATTAGGTGATTTAAAGCATTTATTACTTTGACTATGTTATTATATGCAATTGCCCTTGATCGTGTTGTTTAGTGTGCAAGATTTATATCCCTAGCAGTGGCACATGGAGTTAGTGATTCAGCCATTCATATTATACCAATGTCATCCTTGTATGGTTGACATATCCTTATTTTAATTATTTAGTTAAGTCTTTTAGTGATTATTAAATCCAAACTCATTTGCATTATGTGATTAGACAAGTAAGTGTGTCTATGCATTTAGAAGTTCGCATTGTTGCAAAAGTTGTTTAGGATATTTTTGTGTTTTGGGTTTTTAGGCTTTTTAAATTGTTTTATTTTAATTTTTGGTAGCTTTTCCATAGATGAATTCCTATTTCTAGGAATAGCCTATTTTCATTTGGGTCGATTCGAGGTTTAACTAGGTTGGCTAGTTATTTGCCCTAATCGATTATTCACTCGAAAAGTGAATAAATATCCAAAAAGGAATTTAATTCCTCACTTCTCACTTTTGATTTAGAAAGTTGGAGAGTAAAACCCAAAATCCTCTTCATGAGGATTTATGGTTTTGTTCTTTGTGGGAGCTACAGGCATGAGATCATCATGAGGTTGGGCTCGTTAGATCCAGCTCGGGGAAACCTTGGATTGTCGTGATTTTCAGCTACTTCTACGAGCTATTTATTTTATGGTTTAGATTCCCATTTTTCCCTTTTGGCTGTGAGGTAAGGCTTTCCTATTTTATTGCTTCTACTTTGTTTCTGCTTTTTTTTTTGGTAGCCATTTGTTTGGAAGCTGAGAACTAGTGTTCCCTTCCTTTTCTGTATGCTAGTTCTACCCAGTTGGGCACGTATGAACATTTCCCTATTTTTCGAGATGATGGTTTGGGGTTCTGTGCCGTTATGCTAGCCATTTTTGCATACGGTCTTTGAACACATTTATTTTTGGATTTTTGGAGTTTTTGTGCCCAAAGGTCAAATGGGTTTTAATTTTGATATTTTTCAAAATTTTGGGGTTTTTACCTCGTTTTGTGTACCGCCCTATTTTCTCGAGTTTTCTTGGCATAATTTTGTTCGTGGACCTTGCTGATCCATTTGGATATTAGTCAAACCACTATTTCACTTTTATGTTGCATTGGGGTGCGTGTCACATCCGTACTACTAACACTGTGGTTGGTTGAGTGATTTTTGTACTTGGTGTAATGGTTTCTTTTGGACCCTTGTTATTCTTTCATGGACATTGGGATTCATGTAGAATCCATACTCCTAGATTGAGGTTGGTTGAGCGAGTTCATGATGTTTGGTCTTGTTGTATCATTGGGATTCGTGTAGAATCCATACTCTTGGATTGAGGCCAGTTGAGTGATTTCATGATGTATGGTTTTATTGGCTTTGGGATTCATGTAGAATCCATCCTTCCCATGTTGCTTTCGGTGGGGTGTTTTGTTTTGCATTGTGTTCTCATCCTGTCCTTGTGTTTTGATCTTCGTGATGGTGGTGTGCCACACACGAGTACATGCACGTACATTTTTTGGGTGACTTGTGAGGCCCAATCTTTTGTGTTACTTTCAGAAGTTATGATCATTGGGGTTGGGATGGGAGTATGCATGCCTATGGGCACTTGTCATAGGATGAGCATGGGTAGGGTAGGGTAGCATCTGGAGGGGGCTTCTATCTTGTAGCTCAACATTTATGGCATCGAAGGTTGACGAAGGATAGGAAGTTTTAAGTAAGTCATAACTAAATTAAAATGTGTAAATTGTAATAAAATTTAAGATAATAAAATGTGTGAGCACCCAATTAAGTTTGAGGACACAATGTGTGAGCACCCATTTAAGTTTGAGGACACATAATCTGAGCTTGGGCTTGTTTATGCCAAGTGACTCTCGATGATGTCAACCCTTACTTAGTAGCCTTTTGAGTGTCTAAACATGACCTTTACATCTTGCATTCTCTTAGGTTCTTGGTTTCAGCCATCATATTGTCCAGCGTGAGTGTTAGCCATGGATGTTGTGTTTTATGTGTGTTTGGGGTTGGATCTTTATCTCCATCAGCACGGTGAGTGTGGACCTATGGGTGCCACATGGTTGGGAGGCATAGCTACCTTCACCACTATTAGGGACCGGTGTACAGAGACCATCTCTTATCCTAGTGTGACCATTACTGGATGTTTTCACTTGATGCTTTGGGTTTCGGAGTATGCTTTCTTGTGATTTATGCTTTCATTGGAATGCTTGTATATCAAGTTTAGATAATGTTAATTTATTTGATACATTCCCATATTATAATGTTTAGCATATGACTATATAATGTGAATTGTTGTATTGGATTATCTTATGCTTTTCTACTAGCATGTTCGATTTCCTTTGCCTTTGTAGCATGTTTTAGTAGTGACATCCCTATTAAAATAGTACCAACTATCTAATTGGTGGATGGTTAGGGCTCACGATGGTCTTATGATGCCATTGATAGTTGGGAGGAATCGTGTACCTAGTTTGGTTATTTTGTGCATCATGTTGTTAAGTATGCTTAATGTGATGTTGCTTTCAGTTCACTGCGATGTTTCCTTTTTGTTCTTCCCTTGTTATTGATTAGATGGTTAGACTTTGCTTCAATTTTTTTTTCTTTTAGCTTTGATTCAATTTTTCTTGCCTCAAAATGTGGATCCAGTACTGCCCAATGCGAGGGAACTTTGTTTTGTAGTTTCCTTAGCTTTTTATAACTTTTTTTGTGTGCATGCTGATTTGAGTTCTCGAGTGAGATTGCAAGTCTTCACATGAGGATGGAAGTCTTTGTGTGAGGCTGTGCAAGTCTTCACATGAGCTTGTGCACTTATTTACACAAGAAGAAACTTCTTCGTGCAAAATTCTGTTGTTCTGTAATTTTGCGTGGAAAATAGGGGCTATTTTGGCTTGTCAGGAAAAAGTTTGAAAGTTGGTTTTGGATACCCTTTTGGGTTTTTCACCTTCCTAGTTCAAAAAAAATTTCCTAAGGGGTTTAAAATATATCATTGACATATATTTAATTTCTTATACTTACGATATATTTTAATATATGTGACGAATCTTTTGAGAGAGGTTTTAGACCTCTCGGAGCTAAGATAAAGATTCTAGGAAATTTCAGGGCTTCAGAAATCTACACTTAGCCAATTTTATGGGCTTCAGGATTTTAGGCTTAGCCAAATATCAAGATTCTACATTTTACCCCAGCTTGGTGTTTTTTTGATGAGTGGTAATTTCTTTGAGGCCTCATCATGTGCATGGTCGTTGTTGGCTTTTGTTTACATGTGTTAGTTTGATAGTAGCATTCAGAGATTTGTTGGTTGTCGAGTTTGTGCTGAAGTCTTTCATTGTGATCTTTGTGATCCTTGCATGATGTTGTCATGTGCATTCATACTTGTAAAAAAATAATTCTAGCTTGTATTTCATCCTTGTTTCCAAGGATCTCCAGGTGGGGCATTACAAAACACATAAACTATGACATACAATAGAGAGCACATAAGACATGCTTATGGTGAAGAAAGTAAGACATACAATCTATTGAACAAAGGAAACAAAACCAAGTTCATTCATGTTCGTTCAATTCTCAACACTAGCACATACATTCCAAACACTATACTAAAAGTAAATGAACATCAAAACTTCAAATGGACTCAAAGTCACACACACAGTAGTCCCAACTATAGGGGTATGCCCAAAAGTAAATATTTTCCATCATTTTAGCATCTTGAAAAGTTACATTCAAAGGACTTCTCAAAATGAACTATTACATTGGATGATTGCTTTGTAGAGCATTTAAAATAGAATCAACTAAATAGGACAAGCTTGAATCATTGTCCATTATAGAGATTAACAAAATTCCATGAATGGCTACAAAAAGGAAAGAGAAGGGGAAGAATGACAAATGTCTAGCAAAGCAACAAAACATCATGTTTTCTTAGGAATAATTGATTTAGCTCTATAATATTTCATGGCTTTAATTACTTTGTCCAACTCTTCAACATCTAGAAAAATGATATTGTTAGTTCAGATGATCTACTAGTTATGTATTTCTGTTAGTTCATCAATTCTAGCAACCCTTGACTTGAATTTCTCCATTTCTCTACTTATGATTGCATCTGCTATTGAGAGTTCCTGGATCTTGGACACTTGGAAGTTGATTGATTCAATGGATTCATTGATAAATGCCAAGAACTTTGATTCTATTCTCTCAATATCCACAAGCTTCCCATTAGTGAACATTCTTCAAAATATTGAAATAACTTTTCTATGACCTTTTGCACGGGGGGATGCACATCCTTGAGCTCATTTCCAAATCTCATGGAGCTTTATATAACAAACTCCAAGGATTGTTTCTAATGAAACAAGGACTCCTTGCCAATCTCTAGAATCCTATGAGCAAAAGCCACATTTATCTTCATGTCTATCACTTCTTGTAGATGGGCCAATTACTCTATTAGGTTGTCAACTACCTTTTGTATGGTTGTTTTATGATTTGAAGCTACTTCCTTGAGGTTGTGAACATCCAACACTAGGCTTCCCAAGTTTTCAACTAGTGAGGGACCTTGAGCCTTCATCTATTCTACCCATGCTCATCCAACCTACCTGAATTATCTTTCTTGTTCCATCTTTAGGAGTGAGTTCTTGATCTCCTCTACATTAGGGTCAAATTGACTAAAAGAAATGTTCCCAAGTGAAAAACTTATGTATTCTACTAATTCTCTATTTGAAGCCTTCAATATTTCCTTCTCTTCTCTAAGCTCTTCTAGCTTATCCTTGATTTTCTCATTGGTGGACTTCCACATGTTCACGATGGAATCATGAAATAGAATGCCAAGATCTATTGTCCTGATCTAGAAGCCATCCTTTGAGAGCTCATGAAATCTACCCTCTTTCTGTGGCTCAACAATCTCAACTACCATATGGCCATTCATTGAATCTATAGCTAGTACAACAATTACCTTCTACTTCTTCATCTTCTTGGATGGATAAGAGGAAGTGCCTTGTGTGATCAAGTCCTTTAATAAGGCTACTTCCTCATATGTCCTCTTCTTCCCATTAATTGTCTCTTCAAGCCATGAGTTTATAGAGAGCACATTTATAGTAGACTAATACGCAGTAGTATTGAATAGCTTCCTCTAAATTAATGGAGTTTTCTTGCTCTAAGAAGCAATAGAGAAGGCATCTACTTTAGTTATCAAAAGGGCTAAAGTATCCCATGACTAAGATGCATCTTGTTCTTGGATACCCATGGGGTTGGTGTTGCCATACAAATTGATTACTTGGACAAGGAAAATGGCTTGGACACTACTTTTTCCTTTTCTTTCTCGTTATCCTTATCATCTTACTTCTCCCCAGCCTTCCCTATGTTTGGAAGAGGGAAAGCTCCATAGGTAGGAGTGAGTGGCATGTTCTTTTTTGGAGGATGGTATCCACCTTGGCTAACAGACTGTAATGGCCCTATAGATATTGATGTAGTAACTATGATGGTTGTTGTTGTGGTTGACTGGGAGGCTCCAATTGATACTCCAATTGTAGAACTAGTGCTTTTGGTCCTCTTCTTCCTTTCTTAGGTCCAATCCACCCATTTGTCTATTCTCTTGATTATCCCTTGCATAAGAACCTCCATAGTGTCAATGACTAGATCTACAAGTTGGGTAGACAAAATTGGGGTACATTTGATCTTCTCATAAGATGTGGGGTGCATGTAGGCTCCATTATCTGCAAGATTAGAAACATCAACATAATTGTTATATATTTTGATCTCATTAATGGTTAGCCATGACCAAAATCTCTCCTAATTTTGGTACTCATTGATACACTTGGACCAAAAGTCTTCAATATCCAAAACATGCCTATAGACATATCCCAACTTCAAATAGTCCCTTATAGAATTAACTAGATCATATTGAGGCCTGAGTACCTCATAGTTTAATAACTTAATTTTTCTCTCAAATATATTTACCAAAATTTGAGCATCTAATATGGAGGTAGATGAAGATAGGCAACCCACTATAGGGAAGGGAATCTTGACTATCTTCTTCATATTAGAACATGGGGTGTTCAGTTCAAGGATTTGTTGACATAGTTCAACTAGAACCACCTTGTCTTCCATATACCTTGACAACCTCTTAGGAAATCTCTCATAAGCTCCTACTCATAAATAAGAGAAGCTTAGAAACTAGATGAGTAAGGATCCAAATTTTCTTATGGCCAAAATTTCCTTTGGTTAGAATCTCCTTTTAGGACATCCTTGCAATTCTTAGCATAGCCTCAATAAAGGTATTATTGACAACTACATACTCTTGATAGCTTCTTTGTAGCTATAGATGTGGGTAAAATTAATATGCTTTTCTATGCTCATCATAGTTTGGGATGCTATGGAGGTCAAGCCACAAATGGTGAGTTTCCAATGCATAAATCAGATAGGAGCACATATAAAATTATTTGAATCCTCTGGTTGCATTCAACCACAAAGCCATCTAATCATAGATAATCGGTGCCTAGTCAATTTGTAGATTCTCAACACATATTTCTTGTACTAGGAATAAATGGTGCTTGTTGAACTCCAAAATATCCTATTTTCCTTTGAGTTTGATGAGGAGTGCAAGGATATCCACAATCTCCATTTTAAGATTCATGCCGAATAGGGTCTTCACCATTTTTCTCTTCTTTGAGTGGGTAGTCAGGAACCAAGTCCTCTGCATGTCTTCCCTTCTATGAGTCTTCTTCTTTTTGAACATGGACACATAAGAGCCAAAATCAACGTCACAATTTTACTCCTTCATGGGAATGCCAATTATGAATTTCATTAGTGCCTTGTTTATTGAGATAAGAATAGATTGATCAAGAAATTAAATCTATTTTATTTGTGAGTTGTATTCTTTATAAAATCCTTCACTAACTCAAGTGCATGAACTACCATAGGAAAACTAGCTACTTGTACTAGTTTTCTCTCTTTAAGTTTCTGAGTAATTGGGTGAATGGGTTGAGAATTAAGTCTTCTTTGAAGATCACCTAAATCATAGAATTTGAAAGATGTGTCTGTAAGCTCTTTTAACTCACTCTCTAAGCCAATTAACTTATTGTAACTAGCAGCTCTGATTTTCATTCACTATGATTGTACAAGATGTAGTTCTCAATAAATAGTCATTTAAATATACTTGAATAAAAAAATTGCAATCAATTTCAATGGAATAAGTTTAGGAATTAGAACATTGGTGCCACATGAATAAAATTAAATTTGGCCAACAATTATAATGACAGGATTTACAATTAATACCATGAGTAACAACTATTTAAACTTTTTTGTTCATTTGCATGTAAAATACTAAATTCTTGAGAACTCCTTTACTTTACTTAAAGTAAAGTGATATGACTTAGAATCACTTAACAATACAAATTATTTACCATTTTGGGATGTGTCTTACTTCACCTCAATCTAAAATATAGATATAGTTAATAACATTAACACATGTGGGAGAGAGAGACACTTAGCTTTTCCACAAACCTATTTTCCTTCTATCTGGGATCAAAGCATAGGAAGTAATCCTTTTTCTAGCTTGCACACTTCATCCTTTCACTTTCTACCTAGATCTTTTAACATTGCATCTCATTTATATCTAGGATGTATTTTCATCAATAAATTTTATGTAAGTATTTTTTGAAAATCTTCAAGGAGTATTCACAATATAGAGTAACTTGAATTCCTATTATCAAAGCCCCCTGGAGAAGTAGCTCTTTTCATTTCCTTAGGGTAGAAAAATCCTTTTTGAAGAATATTTTTTTAGTTGGAGTAGAGAAACAACACTTCATTCTTTCTCCTCAATTTTTTTGTTTTGATGCTAGATCTTGAGCATGCCTTGTTGATTATAGGCCCATAAATTGTTCATTCAATAACATGCTCACACTATTTGATAATTGGGCCAGAAATTTGGCTCCAATTTATATAGCATCAAAAGTGGAACAAAATAACTTTGCTTCCATGAGTATGTAGCAGAAAACTCATATACTTGTGTCCCTTTGTAGTGCTTGATCTTATTTCCACAAATTTGAATGAGATTCATTCTAGCTTCAATCCGTACCTTAGTAGGCCTTTCCAATATAACATAATCGTATTCTAAACTTGTTGATCATTGTCATGGCTTCATCCTTTAGATTCACACTTGATAGAGTTTTCTCAAAGGGAAAAAAAACTCAAAAAAAAGAAATCTTTGGGACATGGAATGTTCGAGAAAGATAGTAGATAATGAAATGTGGCAACACTTACTTCTCATTAGGAGGATGCCAAAGCACACCCCAACGATGCCTAGATCACATAGACCTTGTATGCACTAGAAAAATATAAAACCTACTTAGATGGTGGGTAAAGATAATGCAAAGGGGAAATGGAAAACAATAGAAGTATAGTACTTTAGGAAAGATGAGAAGTGACCTAAAGAACACTTAGACATCACTCTTGGATACACATTAACTTTTATAGCAATGAATTCAAGCTTTAAATGGGTAAGACTAAAACTTGGCAACAACTAGCTCTAACTAGGGACTTACACATTGAAAATGTTTGAGAAGGGACCCAAAATCTCTTGTTTTGCATAGGAAGAATGACAAATTATAATGAGCAACTAAACTAAGTACACAACGAAAAGGAAAACTAACCTAGGAAAGTAGGAAAACAAAGCAAGGAAAGACACAACCAACCTACCTAGACTAACACTAACTATAGGGGTTACCTTCTTTCTATTATGAATTTGATACAACTTTAGATCCTAGCCATTGTAAGAAAATTCTAGAATCTCTCTAGAAGGATACACTAGAGTTAAGGAATTATTCTGGTTTGCTTGCATAATCTTTAAAGGGCCCTTCCAAATGGATTCAAACTTGTGATTCATATCTTTGGGCTCATGTCTTCTATCCCATAATAGGACCAAGTTGCCCTCCATGAACTTCCTTGGTCTGGCCTTCTTATCAAAGAATGTTTTCATGCACTTCTGATGCTCCATAATGTGATCAACCATCCTTTCTCATTCTTCTTCTAGCTTAGAGAGGTACATAATGCACTTCTCCAATCCATCTTGGAATATTGGATCCTTGATCACTTTCTATAGTTTACAAATGAATAGCTCTAATGGGAGAGGAAGGATATCTTCAACTCCATAAATTAGCTCAAATGGGGAAATCTTGATTGCCTTCTTAGGTGTTACTCTATCTGCCCAGAGAGCATCTTGTAATCTCTTGTGCCAGTTCTTTTGGTTTTCAAAAACCAACTTCTTCATGATATTGATCAATTTTTTATTGCTCTACTTGACTATTTCCTTGAGGGAAATAGTTAGATGAATGACTGAGATGTATGTTATTGTCATAGAAAAATTTTGTGACCTAAGTAGAAGAAAAGTAAGAGGCATTGTCCATGAAAAGCTTCATTGCCACCCCAAACCTTATTAAAATGTTCTCCTTGACAAACTCATAGATGACCTCAGAAGTAGTCTTCTTAGTTGGCTTGGCCTCCACCCATTTGGTTAAGTTTCCCATAGTAGTAATGACATACAAATGACCAATAGAAGAGGGCAGATTGATTGGTCCAATGAAATCAATTCTCCACTACTAAAAGAGGCCTTTAATTAAAACTAGCTTTAGAGGAAGAGAAACTAATTGAGGATTGTTGGAGAACATCCTAAACTTTTCACACTTTCCCACCCACTTATAAGTGTCCTTGAACATGCTAGGCTAGTGATAGCATTGCCTCAAAATCTTGTATGTTCTAATTGTTGATGAAAAATGACCACCATAGGCCTCATTGTGGAAACTATGAAGAAACCTTTCTTGTTGAGGCTTATCCGCATATCTTAGGAATGTTCCATCTATTGCACTTTTGTATAGTTGGTTTTCATATGTCACATAGTTTATTTTATTCTAAGGTCTCTTTTCTATTTGTATGTCAGTCCATTAGGGAAAATCTCCATAAGTTAGAAAATAGGCAATGTTTGAGAACCATGGATCTTGAAGACTAACCATTAGTGCCCTTAAAGATTCATCTTATTGGATCAAGTCTTGATTTTCTACAATTATCCTGTATAAGACATTCCCTCAAACCAATTTTTTTGGCTTCAAGTTGATGTCATACTCTTGAAATTTTGCTATCCATGCACCTCTAGTGTTGCAACCTATCTCTTGTTGGGTGAATATTCTTTTGATGACTGAATTAGGTATAAATACAATAGAATGAGAGTGTAAGACATAGAATGTAAATTTTTTGAGCATTCTTACCACTGCATTGGTGTACTTTTCCATTTGAGAGTATCTCAACTCATGCTCCTTAAAGGGAGTGCTCATGAAAGCAATTTCTACTTGGACACCTTCCTTGTTCTCTTGCATGAGTATTATAGATATTGTATGGGTTGAGGCATAGCAATAAAATATGAACTCCTCTGTGTAATCTGGATGTACCAACATGGGTGCTTTGGCTATGGAATCTTTAATTTGAATGAAAAACTTTCTTCTAGAATTATTCTATTTCAAACTTTGACTTCCTTTCATCATATCTATTATGCATTTGGTGATTTTGAAGAAATCAGGGATGAAGTTCCTTAGAAAGATCAACTATTGAAAGAAATATTTGACTCTAGATTTTTTTTCGTAGTAGATTTAGTTGTTGGATAGCTCTAACATGTCTTGGGTCAATCCTAATGCCTTCTTGGGAGACTATGTGACCCAGAAGTATTCCTTCTATAACATAGAAGAGTGATTTCTTGGGATTGAGTGAAATCACATGTTCCCTACTTTTTTTCAACACTTTCTCCAAGTCCTTTAGATGAGTTTCCCTTTTCCTAGAGAAGATTCTCAAATCATCCAAGTAGATAACAATGATCTTATCCTTTAGATAAGTGAAGGATGAATTCATAGGCCTTTAAAAGGTGGCACCAACATTAATGAGCACAAAGGGACTTCTATTATATGAAAATTTTCCCCAAGGAATGATGAATATAGGCTTGAACCAATTTTCTAGGTTTACCTCAATTTGGTTAAAACTCCAAAACCCATCTAACATAGACATCAATTTGAAGTTGGCCACTATTAACAATAGATGATACTTATTGGGCAAGGCATAATTGTCCTATAGAGATGCCTAGTTCAAATTCCTAAAATCCACACAAATTATAATCTCCCCACTCTTTTTCTAGATTGGGACAATGTTAGCTATCCATGTAGAATGATGTATGGGGTAGATACTTCTTTCTTCTAGCATCTTATAAACTTGTCTAAAGACGGCATCTAAGACCATAGGGTTGTAGTTAAGCTACTTTTTCTTGAATAGAGTAGCTTTAGGCTTGAGCTGAATTTTGTTCTTGAATTCACCATTCCTAAAGGTCTTCATATCCCTAGGAAAATACATCTTGGTATTCTGTCAACAATCCTTTTTGTTTTTCCTTTTCTTCCTTCGAGTAGCTACTATTGATATTAACCATCTTAGGTTTATATTTAATGCCAATGTTCATCCCTTCATATTCTCCAAAAGTTACACATTTTCTTCCCCTCTCCCTTTTAATAAATGCATCATGCCTATCAAATAGCTTCTCAAGAGAAATAAGATATCGAGGGATCTTATTACCTTTGAGTTTTTCAACTCCAAGCTCCAAGTCCTTTTTGGTGTTAGGGGAGAAATATTTGTAGGCATTTGATGAGATCCATTTACAAGACATTTTATGCCATATTTTAATCCATTTCGTACACTATCATGCTTACTTCACTATTCCATTTCCATTTCAATTTCATCCCATTTTCCTATTTTATGTTGCATATGGTTTAATATATATATAAGTAGTATTCAATATCATTTTGGGATTAAAATATGGAAACTACATAATTGATTTCTTTTACTAATATTTATAATTGTAGCATGTTCACTAATGGGTGCAGATGTCCTTGTCACCTATTTCATACTTTCTTCATGTCGCATGTTGAATAAGAACCAATAACACTCTCTACCATTCACTTTCTTCTAATCATTGGAAGATACAATGTAATATGGAACCTTCTTGATATGTACCACATGGAGGAGAAGTTGGCATGGGCATCATCAATCTGTCCCTTTGATATATATTACATAATCACAACCTAAATCTCTTCATTAGGAAATGGATATTATGGCATGGTTGCTGACTGTACACAACCCTCTTTTGGTTCTTTCTGTAGATAGTTTACCCAAATTAGTTTCTCTTCATCATACCTATTATGGAAAATTGAAACTTTTGCAAGTTGCATTCTTTAACTGCATAAAGACCTTTGGTTTTCATTTGCTAGTATTTACATGATCCAATATCAGACTATTTTTCTATTGCTAGAGATGTATCACATGGACTTGAATCTATTATACTATGAATTACACAATGAATGAGGAAAACATTGTTCTACTAGAATGGTATAACTAATTTCCTATTCTTGGCATGAGGTAGATTTCTATTATATGAAACATATTCTACCTATACCTATAGCAAATCATGTGGAAGCATGAATAATAGTGATGCTAGAAAAACTGTCATGGTAAATCTCTTGTGTATGCTATTATAATAGCATTATTTTAAGATGATACATAATGTTATCGACCAAAACCAAGTTGCTATATTTTTAGGCAACATTAAATAGTATTTTTGATGATCTTGAAGCTATATATATTAGCTTGAGTAGAGAATATGGAATGGAAAAGACATTCTAATCAATAATATAGACCTTGCATGATCAAAATTTCTTAAGGAAGAACTATTTGAATCATATCACTTAGCAAACTAAGGAGGAAGGGCCTAATCTAAAGAATTCTGGTGATTTTATAGCTTACATTTGGTTTGTTTGAGTTTTTTAATAGAATAAGGTTTCCTTCATTTCAATAGTTGGTTTTCATAAATAGTTTTGTAGACAGATTAATATCATAGCTAAGTAAGACAAATTATCACATTCTCATTATTATACATATTATTAATAATAACCAACATATTCTAAATTCGCTAACGTATTAAGAGATAAATCAATATAGAAATATTAGATTTATATTAGTAAACTATTATATTATATTATTTATGTGCCTAGTGTTGGTATTGTTTCTTCTAGATTAGTTGAATTTGTGATTTGTTAGATTTTTTGTTAATGTTTATTTATGTTCCTATCGCTAGGAAGTGACAGTTCCTATCATTGGAATTTTTTAATTTTTTCATAGATTCAATTCTACATGTTGTAGTTGCATTCATAATCCCTCATTTCACAACTTTCATCTCTTGATGACATACTACTCGGACAGCTTTCGCAAGCTTATGCTCTTGGATTGACACATATAGACCAGTTGAACTTCATCATAAATTTGTTAATTGTTTTGTTATTATTTTCCCTAGTGGTTGCCTATCAAAATTCTCTCTCCCTTTGAAGTATTGGTCACTAAAAGGTTTGGATCCTTCTAGAAAAGATAGGATTTTCTTATCATCATTGAACACTTGCAATGTCTCAACATTGTCAAGAACATTTGGCATGAACAAGACTTCAACCTTTTATTGATTATTAGTGAAATTTGGAAGGGGAAGTAGCAGTGAGGATGATATAGCTAACAAGTCTACCCTTGGAAAAACTTGTATTGAGAAGGTATTCAAATGCTCAATCTCATCCCAGACCCTATTTTTGTAATTCCCAAGCCTTGCATTCTTTACAATGTACTGAGCTTAAACTTGCTTCACCATAAGCTTAGTGTCTCCTTAAGCTCTTGGAACATTGACTCCTCTTTTCTTTAAAATAGTTATACTCAACAAAAAGGCCTCATACTCTATTGTGTTATTGGTGTTTTTGAATTGTATCTCATATGAAAGTTGAGTTACATCTCCACTTTGGGATACAAGCAATACACCAGCTCTAGACCCAACAATAGCATAATGGCCATCAAACTCTAGGGTCAAAATCTTTGGGTCACTAGAAGGCTCTGGCTATTCCTCAAAATAATTTAATTTTAAGAATATCATATAATTTTTAAACTTCATTTCTTGATATTGGATATGTTCCTTAGGAGTAACTGATTTAGCTCTATAAAATTTCATGGTTTTGGTTACTTTGTCCAACACTTCAACATCTAGAATGATAATATTGTCAGCTTGGACCATCCAATAGTCATGCATTTCTATCAATTCATCAATTCTGGCAACCCTTGATTGGAATTTCTCTATTTCTCTCCTTATGATTGCATTTGCTACTGTAGCTTTAGGATCTTAGACACTTGGAATTTGATTCGATCAATAACTTTATCAAAAAATTCCAATAACTTTGATTTCATTCTCTCAATATTGACAAGCTTTCCATTAGTGGACAGAAAGGATTCTTTGTGCAATGTCTTCAAATATTGAAAAAACTTTTCAATGACCTTTTGCACTAGGTGATGCACATCCTTGAGCTCATTTGCAAATCTCATGGGTCTTTCTATAACAAACTCCAAGGATTGTTTCCAGTGAAAGAGTGACTCCTTACTAGTCTTCAGAATCCCATGAAAAATGGCCACATTTATCTTCATGTCTATCACTTCTTGTAGAAGGGCCAATTTCTCTATTAGCTTGTATGCTACTTCTATATGGTTTTCAAATGATTTGAAGCTTCTTCTTTGAGGTTGTGAGGATCCAACACTAGGCTTCCCAAGTTTTCAACTAGTGAGGGACCTTGAGCATTCATTTGTTCTACCCATGCTCATCCAACCTACCCAAGTTGCCTTTATTGTTACACCTTTAGGAGTAAGTTCTTGTTCTCCTCTACATTATGGTCAAATTG
Organism: Cupressus sempervirens; assembly: GCA_028749045.1. Lineage (NCBI taxonomy): Eukaryota > Viridiplantae > Streptophyta > Pinopsida > Cupressales > Cupressaceae > Cupressus > Cupressus sempervirens. The sequence goes on along the minus strand of CM053791.1, from coordinate 604,166,776 downwards.
ACTCAAAGAAGTACTCCTGAGTGTACACCTTATGTATTTGACTAATTATCTATTTGAGGCCTTCAATATTTCCTTCTATGCTCTAAGTTCTTCCAGATTATCCTCAATTTACTCATTAGTGTACTTCCACATGTTCACCATGGAGTCATGAGCTACAATGACAAGAACCAAAACCCTAATTTGGAAGTCATCCTTTGAGAGCTCATGAAATCTACTCTCTTTCTATGGCTCAAAATCCTCAACTAACATATGGCCATTCATTAAATCCATACCTAGTGTAGTAATTATCCTCTGCTTCTTCATCTTCTTAGATGAATAAGAACTGACTCATGTGATCAAGTCTTTTGATTAAGTTGCTTCCACATATCTCCTCTTATTCCTATCAATGGTCTCTTTGAGCCACGAATCTATAGAGAGCACATTGATATCATACTACAATGCAATAGGATTGTAAAATATCTTCCTTGGGATTAATTGAGTTGGATTTCTTTGAGAAGTAATAAGGAAGGCATCAATGTTAGTTACCGAAAGGGATAAAGTATCCCCTTGCTAAGATATATCCTATTCTTGGCCAGCCATGGGGTTGGTGTCACCATCCAAATTGATGACTTGGATAGGGGAAGATGGCTTGGCCTTATTTTTCCTATTCTTTCCCCTTATCCTTGTTATCCTACTTCTCCCCAACCTTCTTGATGTTTTAAAGAGGGCCATCTCTATAGGTTGGAGTGAATGGCATGTTATTTTCCTAAAAATAGTCTCCACCTTGGCCAATAGACTTTAATGGCCATGTATATGTCAATGTAGTAGTCTGTGGTGATTATTTTTGCAATTGATAGGATGGCTCCATCTGATACTCTACTCATAAAATTAGTGCTTTTGGTCCTCTTATTCCTTTCTCGAGTCCACTCCACCCATTTATCCATTCTCTTGATTATCCCCTACATAATAACCTCCATAGTGTTAATGACTGGATTTGTAGATGGGGTAGAAAAAATTTTGGTGCCTTTGATCTTCTCGTAAGATGTGGGGTACATGTAGACTCCATCATCTACAAGGTCAAAAACATCAACATAATTGTTATATAATTTGATCTCATTAATGGTTAGCTGTGACCAAAATCTCTTTGAAGTTTGGTATAGGTTGAGACACCCAGACTAGAAGTCTTCAGTATCCAAAATATGCTTATAGGTATATCCTAACTTCAAATGATCCCATATAGAGGTAATTGGATCATATTGAGGTCTAGGTACCTCATAGTATAACAACTTAATTTCTCTCTCAAAGCTCTTTACCAAATTTCAAGCATCTGATCTAGAGGCATATGAATAGGGGCCAACTACTATAGGGAATGGAATCTTGGGTATCTTCTTAACATTAGAACATAGGGTGTTCACTTCAAGGATCTGCCAAAATAGTTTGAGTAGAACCACCTTGTCTTTCGGATACGTTGGAAATCTCTTAGGAAAGTCATCATCAGCTCCAATTCATAGATAAGAGATGTTTAGAAACTAGATGAATGAGCATCTCAACTGTATTATGGATGAAATTTCCTCTAGTGAGAATATCCTTTCATGGAATCCTTACAATTCTCAGCATAGACTTATTATGAAGGCATCATTGATAGCTATGTACTCCTTGTGGCTTCTTTGTAGCTACAAATTTGGGTAAAATTAATATACTTTGGTGCGCTCATCATAGTTTGGGCATAGATCAAATATGAGGACATGTAAAATTATTTGAATCCTTTGGCCAAGTTCAACCATGAGGTGAGCTCATCACACATAATCTTTGCTCAATCAATCTACATATCCTTGGCACATATGTCTTGTACTAGGAAGAAATGGTGATTGATGAAATCCAAAATATCCTCCTTTTCTTGGAGTCTAAGGAGGAGCACAAGGATATCCATGATCTCCCTTTTTAGATTCATGCCAAATAGGGCTCTCATCATTTTTCTCTTCTTTGAGTGGGAGGTTTGAAACTAGGTCCTCTAAATATCTTCCCATCTAAGAGTCTTCCTCTCATTGAATATGGACATGGAAGAGCTGAAACCAACATCACAATATTGCTCCTTCATAGGAATGCCAAATGCAGACTACATTGGTGCCTTGTTGATTGGGATAAGAATAGATTGATTAAGAAATAGAATCCATTTTATTTCTAGGTTGTATCTCTCTATGCATTCCTTCACTGACTTAGATGCATGAACTACCATAGGCAAACTAAATGCTTCTACTAATCCACTCTCTTTAAGTTTTTGAGTAATTACGTGAATGGGTTGAGACTTAAGTCTCCTATGAAGATCACCCCAATCATAAAATTTGAAAGATCTGTCTGTAAACTCTTTTAACTCATTCTCTAGGCCAATTAACTTATCATAACTGGTAGCTTTGATTTCCATTTTCTATGATTGCACATGATGCATTTCTTGATAAATAACTATTTAAATATAATTGAAGAAACTAGTTGCATGCAATTCTAATGAAATAGCTTTAGAAATTAGAACATTGGTGCCACACGAATGAAATTAAGTTTGACCAACAATTATAATGGTAGGATTTTCATTTAATTCCATGAGTAATAGTTATTTAAACTTTCCATTCATTTTCATGTAAAATACTAAATTATTTAGAGCTCTCCTACTTTACTTAAAGTAAAGTGATATGACTTAGAATCACTTAGCAACACAAATGCTTTAGCTTTTTAGGAAGTGCCTTACTTTGCCTTAGAGTCTAGAATGTAGATATACTTAATAACATTAACACATGCAAGAGAGAGAAAGAGACTTAGCTTTTTTGGAAATTGATTTTCCTTCTATCCAGTATTGCAGCATGAGGAGAAATATTTTTTCTAGATTGCACACTTCATCCTTTAACTTTCTTCCTAAAGCTTTTAAAACTACATCTCCTTTATATTGGGGTTGCATTTTCATCAATAGTTTTTATGGAAGTATCTTTTAAGAATCTTTGAGGAATATTCTCACTATAGAGTAACTTGAATTTCTATTCTCAAAGCCCCTCAATGAAGTAGTTCTTTTCATTTCCTTGGGGTGGAAATTTCCTTTTGTTGGCTCTTGATTTAACAATTTTACAAACAACCAAGAAACTAGACAAATGCATCAAAGGCTAGCAACTTCCTATGATGGATGTATGTGACTGCAATCTTGGGCCAACTATAAGGCATAACTCCTTCATTTCAAGCTTTGCAAGACCTAGGTGGGTTAACCTTGAGGTTCTGAGATATGGTACTAGTGCAATTTAAACATAGATTTGAACCTATTTACTGCAGATGAAAACCCCTTATATCTCCTAATGACTCATGAAATGACATAGATCTATAGTAGAAAATTGCAATTCTATGATATTCACTAGCTGAGTGAGGGTTAGACCTTTGTGCTCTTCAACATATGAAAAATTGAATTGATTTTGATTAATAATGTTGAATTCAACAAAACTCCTAATATGCAACATCATAAACAAGTGATCATGGAAATGATCATTGTCTTATCTATTGGGAAATTCCATGAATTAATCTCATACATATAGATACCTAATACTTATTCATATATTCAGATATACGATCTATCCATTTAGCTTGTAAATAAACATCCATGTTCAATTTGAACCTCATTCTTACATGATATCCTTCTCAATAAACTTACAACCCTACTGATTCCTTGAAGCATTTACATAACCCCTTGAGTTACAAGCAACAATGAAACAACATATGGCCTTAAGAGACTACAACTATGACCTAGGCTGCAGTGGATTTTTTTAGAGTACAACATAGTGGTATAATCCATTCAATCTCACCTATCACTGATCTCAAGTTGTAACATCTCGAACAGGGGTACTAAACAATTTGCTCCTTCTGACACCAGTAAAAAGGTAGAAATTGCATTTGGAATCACGTTTGAAAAGTGAACAAATGGATTCTTCATAAGCTAAAACTTGATACATTACAAGTCTCTAACCTCTACAATACAACACAAAATAAAATTTCACATTTTGATCAACTGGGTCAAAATTAGAACACGTCAAATAGGGCTTCCCAGAACTATGTACAATGTGCATCAGCATGAAAACAATAAACTACCAACTTTGAGGGATTCAAAACCTAGTCAAACAGACTTGAAACGACTCAAAATCTAAAACATAAGTTCTCAGGTATGGACACTAGACAATCCCAAAGTGGTGAATCATGAAATGATACTGGGTGCAAGATATTCAGATGCAAAAAAGCCCTCCTGTCACTATTTGACACTTAGGTGAAAATGTAGAATTGACAATTGCTCAAATCAGGACTTCACAAACTAGCTCAAAATGGCAATTTAACTTCATGAAACATGTAAATGCACTAAATGGAAGGTGCTAGAAGCATTAAACACCTCATAAGATTTTCAAGTACAACCAAGTACATAGGCATCAAAAGGTTTTTATAGGGCTTAATCTATCAATGGAACTCAAAATTGGGGCTGCAATTTTGAGCGCCAACACCTTTCTTAGCAACAATTTGCAGTAAAGTAGAGCAACAATGGTGTAGGAGCACCTAGGCAGGCTAAGTTTGAAACCTAGATATTTCCTTATTTTTGGCTTGTAGTGATGCTATCCACATCACTAGTGCAATAATAGGACTAGACTAGTCCTTAGGTAAGGTTGGTTAAGCTAGAAGGATCCAAAATGGGTCTACAGGCCTAAACTTGCTCACTAGGTGATTTAGGTCCAAAATGTGAGAAAGTGACTAAAATAGGCTTTTAAAGGGTTGAATAGGTATTTGGAGTTCATATATGTCATTTAGTATGTCTATCTATTCCTTGCAGCAAGTTAGATGGTCTAATTCTCTCTAGAGAAAAAGTTGCTCAAAAGTTGTCAATGTTGTCATGACAACATTGCAACTTTTTCTTGCAATTTTCACAACTTTTTCATATTGTTTGGTTGGAAGGACATAACCATCAAAATTGGTTGAGTGTACATGAGGGAGCCTATAAGAGGTAAAATGGAAGGATTTTTACAGGTTGGACATGTTGGTTTGACGAATTTTGCATTTGTATGGACTTTGCACATGGTTTTGTTGCCGATTTTATGCATTTGAAGCATTTTTCAATAGAAGTAGATTGTATGGCCTGATATTTGTGTGGGAAAAGTTATAAAATTTTGTTTTAAATCTTTGTGTATATTTTTCTTGATCATTTCAATCATTTTTTTGTGGTTTAAAAAATTATTTTTGTTTTAGACAGTTTGCTATCCTGAACAGGGTTGCATTTGAAAAATGGGAACTTAGGGCCACTTCCCACCATTGGAAATCTCTAGTATTTTGGGATTTGGAACTAATGTCCATGCAAATTATGTACCAAGAAGGAGGGCCCTTGAAAATAGTAGCAAGCACTTTTAAAGTGATGTCCTAGGCAAGCCAAATGCAACTTGGCTAGGGATCATAGTTGGAAAAACAAGCTATGGAGGGGATTAAGAGTTCAAATGCATCAATCCATCCACACAACGATTAAGGAGAAGGTCTAACATTTCTCTAGTCCAAAGCAGAGGTCTTGGAAAGGTTTCTAAGGTGTTTTTCTATCACAATAGTGATAAAACCTTTGAAATCCTCATTTTTAGCCAAATTTTGTACTTTGGTTATACAGATAGTTTGGGAGTTGGAAAATTATAGAATATTTAGGTACTCCAAAAAGGGTATCCATAAATATAATTTTTTTGCAAGGTTGTTAAGAAGTTTTCCAAGAAATCTTGTTGCCGGCTATTTAGGAGGGCTAATTCCTAGTAGCCTTTTTGGAGCATTTTGGTGTTTGAAGCCTTATCGGTTGAATGTGCCCATTAAATCAGAATTATTCAGGATCTTGGATGTTAGAAGGAGTCCAAAGAAACCATAGATGACTAGTTAGCACCCTTTGAGGTCTAGGTGGACTTGAGGGTTGATGGTGGATTGGGGAAGGGTAGTGAGCAATGATGTTACTTTGTTGGTGTGCCTCCAACTGAAGGAATAGGATCTCTTGAGCAAGATCCTAGGAATCATAGGGTGTGTAGAAGCCCTAGTGGGTCAGGTGAATGACCTAAGGAAGCCCTAAGAAAGCTTGGGGTTCGGAAGCAAGGTTGGGGTGTTACATCAAACAACATGTCATTCTTTCTCCTCAATCTGATGGCCTCAAAGCTAGATCTTGATCATCTTTTATTGATTATAGGCCCATAAATGTTTCATTCAACATCATTCTCACACTATTTTATCATTGGGATTGAAATTTGGCTCTTTTTTATACAAAATCAAAAGAAAAACAAAACAACTTAACTTCTATAAGTACGCAATAGAAAACCCATATACCCATGTTCCTTCATAGCACTTGATCTTATCTCCACAAATTTGAATAAGATTCATTCTAGCTTCAATCCATAGACTAGTAGGCCTTTCCATCACAACATAGTTATGTTATAATTCTTTAGAATAACTAAGAGGGGGGGTGAATCAGTTATTCAAGGTCCAAATGCCAAATTAATACCTTTTTCCTACTTTTAATGAAACCATATCCTTTTCATCTAATCAAACTTAAATCAATCATATAAGCAAGTTATAGTAAATCAATCATGCAAAGATAAAACACTCAAGATCAACACATGACACAATGATTTATGTGGAAACCCAATTTGGGAAAAACCACCAGTAACATGCTACTTGATTCTCACTCTTTTGAAGTGATGCCCTGTTAAAGGCTTACAACACACTGTTAAATGTGACCTTGTTAGATGATTTCACCAGACTGTTAGGAATGGGCCTGGTTAAAGGTCTTTAGAACATTCACTTGGAATGTCACCCTATTAAAGGATTTTTCTAATGGCTGTTAAACCAACCTAAGACCATAGGATTTAGACTTACAGTTACAATTGCTAGAAAGTAACAATAATGGTCTTTTGATCTGATATAACTTACAACATGCTTTGCAAATTTTAGATCACGCTTTCGGTTCAATCCTTATGCTTGGCTTTAATCTCTTTAGCTCTAACAGCTTGTCTTCCTCTCAAGCTTCGTCTTCTTGAGTCTTCTCACTCATTCTGCCAATGCAATCATCTTTGTGGTCATCTATACAAATAGAATTTCTGCACTATCTTCTCCTGGTCGCATTCTTCAGCATTTCATGCTTTTATGCTTGACCACTATCTCCTTTCCTTCTGTCCCCTCTCGCTCTTTCTCTCCTTTATTCATCAACTTATGTCTTCTTATATAGAAGTCTGATTTGCCTTTACCGCTCAATTTTCCCTCTTATTTTTTAGGGTTTCAAAATTAATTAGGTAGGATACAATGTATCTACCTCATATCTTGTTTTCTTCTTGAAACTTCAACAATTGTATCTTAAAAATGTTCTACATGGTGTTCTGTGCCACCAACTCATCATTCTTATCTTCCTTTTAATTCACAAATTTCTAGATAACAACCTTGTCAGCTTAGATCTAGCGAATCTTTGATTTCCTAAATAATGCAGCAACTCGGCATTATTGAGTTACTGGTGCTCGACACCTCTGTGTTACTTGACACCTATACTAGCTCAGCACTTGAACTTGCTCGGCACTTGAACTTGCTCGGCACTTGAACTTACTCGGCACTTGAACTTACTCAGCACTTGATTCTACTCGACACTTGATTCTACTTGGCAGCACTCGGCATCTGAAGTTTACTCGGCATTAACTAGAACTTGCTCGACTCTTACTAGCTTTCTCGGCTCCTTCTCTCTAATGAACTTAGTTTGAGCTTTACAAAAGAATTAGTTAAAACCTTAAATCTTTGATATGTTTCAGTGTGCCCATTCTTTGTAGTGTGTCATCAAATACATTCTTTCATCAATGGCTTAGCTGATCCTTGTACTTCATTCCAACATCATAACTTCAACCTTTCTCTAGGTATTTTGGTTACATCTTATTAATTGCCTCCACCTTGACAATCAACTAATTGATAGTATTTGGATCACTAAAGTAGTTGTCATCCCTGCAAGTAGCAAGTTTGACATCAATGACAAAACAATGATTGAGGACATTCTTTACTAGTTCCATATTTTATTCCAGCAATCTCCCTCAACTTTTCTTATAATTATTTCAATCATTTCCAACAATCTCCGTCTTTGGCATTGATGGCAAACCAAACTGATCAAGTAATCAATTCGGTTACCACCAAGATTGTATATGTTGTCTTGCTGTATTTCACTACTGATCTCATATATCTCCCTCTTTCATATATATATCTCCCTTTTTCTTTGCATTGATCAGTTTTCCTGCATATTTCTCCCTCTTTGACATAAATTCCAAAGATGTAGCATTTTTATCATGCAAAACATAAGCTTTGGCTTCTTGTTGTTTTTCTCCCTCTGTCACCATCCTTGTGACTGATTTGGAGTTTCTATATCTGTTTTCATCCTTTGCATCAACCTATTAATATTTCAATGATTTATTCTCGTTGATGCAAGGTAGCTTCCTTGTTGCTTTAAACTGCTTGGGTTAGGGGTATGACTCGCAATTTGCCTCTAAGATATTCATAGGCATCCCTGGGCAATGGTTTGGTGAAGATATCTGTAATTTTTTCCTTTGTGTGAATGTATTCCAACTTCACTTGTTTGTCTTCTACCAATTCTCTGACATAATGATACTTGATTGTGATATGCTTGGTTTTTGCATGCATCACTGGATTTTTTGATATGTTTATAGCACTTGTATTGTCACAATACAATATCACCGATTTTGTTACTTATTTCATTACATTCAATAGATGTGTGAGCCATACAATGTTTGTACAATTGACTGCAACTGCCACATATTCTGATTCTGCAGTGGATTGGGATATACATGTTTGTTTCTTGCTAGTCCAGGTAACCAGCCTTTTGCCTAGAAATAATGCACCTCCACTTGTGCTTTTTCTGTCATCAATGTTTCCTCCCCAGTCTGCATCTGTATATGCATTGAGTTCAAATTTTCCATTCTTTTTGTAGTATAGACCAAAATAATTAGTCCCTTTGAGATATCTCATTATTCTTTTTACTGCTATGAGATGATTTTCTTTAAGATTAGCAAAAAACCTAGCCACTATTCCAACTACTAATGCTATGTCTGGTCTACTATGCACAACATATTGTAGTTTTCCAATCATGGATCTATACATTGTTTGATTGACTTCAGTTGACTCATCATTTTTGGACAGCTTATTTCCTGTGGCCATTGGTGTGCTTACTGGTTTGGATTCCTCCAATCCAAACATTTTAAGTATTTCTTTGATGTACTTTGATTTTGTAACAAATATTCCATGTTTAAGTTGGTGTACTTGCAATCCAACAAAAAATTTGATTTCTCCAAACATAGACATTTCAAATTCATGTTTCATTCTGTCTGCAAAGCCTTTGCAAAGTACTTCCTTACCACCAAATACTATGTCATCCACAAAAATTTCAGATCCAATAATGTCTTTACCTTTTTCAGCTTTGATGTACATGTTGTTATCATTAGTTCTTTCAAATCCAATTTGCACTAGATACTTGTGAAGTCTCTCATACCATGCTCTAGGTGCTTGTTTCAAACCATAGAGTGCTTTATGTAGCTTACAAACCATATCCCTATTGTTCTCATCAACAAATTCTTCTGGTTGTTCAATGTAGACTTCTTCTTCTAGTATACCATTTATGAAGGTAGATTTTACATCCATTTGATAGACTTTGAAATCTTTGTAGGAAACATATGCAAGTAAAGTTCTTACTCCTTCCATTCTAGCAACAGGAGCGAATGTTTCTCCATAATCTATTCCTTCTTCTTGAGCATAACCCTTGCATACTAATCTAGCTTTATTTCTGGTAATCTCACCATTCTCATCTAGTTTGTTTCTGAATACCCATTTGGTACCAATCACATTTTTGTCAGTTGGTCTAGGAACCAAACTCCAGGTTTTGTTTCTCCTTATTTGATTAATTTCTTCTTCCATAGCTTTATACCAGTCATCATCCTGTAATGCACCATATACTGTCTTAGTCTATTCCTTGTCATTGGTCTTGCATCTTTGTCACCAATTATCTGTTCAACAGGGTGATGTCTTTTTATATATTTGGATAATCTTGGCTCTGTCCTTGCTGCCATGTTTGATCTTTTGGATTCAAGATCACTATGCACTTCATTGTCACGTTATTCTTCATTATGTGTACTGTCTTCTGAATCAGATTGTGTATTTTCTTCATTTTGTAACTTGGCTTTTGAATGCAACTCGACATTCACCGGTTGTGAATTGGCTGAAATTGACACTTGTTGTTGATTTTCAATTTGGTTTTCATCATCCTCATTAGCAATCATTCCTTCATAAGAATATACAAAGGTTCTATATTCTTCCATTTTCTTTGGTTCTTCAGCTTGGACTTCTGTGTGCTCATCAAAATTTACATTTGCACTTTCCACAATTTTGTTAGTGTTAACATTCAAACACTTATAGGCCTTACTTCTAGTGGAGTAACCAAGAAATATACCTTCATCACTTTTTGCATCAAATTTTCTATTTTTTGCAACCAAACACTTTGAAATGTTTTACATTGGGTGAGTAACCATACCATAATTCAAAAGGTGTTGTATTTGTACCTTTCTTGACTTGTACTCGGTTCAGTGTATGAACAGCTACACTTACAGCTTCTCTCTAGTATTTTAGAGCAACATTCTTTTCCATCATTAATGTTCTGGCACAATCAATCAAAGATCTGTTTCTTCTCTCAGCAATTCCATTCTGTGGGGGAGTTCTAGGAGCTGACGTTTGTCTTTTGATTCCATTGTCATTACATAATATCTCGAATTCATTTGATGTAAATTCACCACCTCTATCTGATCTTAGGAATTTCAGGCTTTTTCTAGTTTCCTTTTCAACTCTGGCCACATACCATTTAAACATTTGAAAAGCATCAGATTTTTGTTTTAAAAACATGACGGTCATCATCCTGGAATAGTAATCAACAAATAGCATTATGTATTTATCTCCTCTATAGTTTTTTATTTCCATTGGGCCACATAATTCAGTGTGAACTAACTCAAGTATCTCTTTGGATGTATAGTTCTTGCTTTTGAAACTTGATTTTGTCATCTTTCCTAGCTGACATTGTTTGCACATGATATTATTAAGCTTTTTCAGTTTTGGTAGACCTCTAACTTTCTTCATTTTACTGATGTTGACTAGATTATCAAAATTGACATGACATAATCTTCTATTCCATAACCATTCATCATCAAATTTTGCAAATAGACAAGAAGCATCATCCATATCAAGGTAAAACAAATTACTCTTTGTTTGATCTCCTTTTCCTATTAGTTTACCATCAGTATCATAGATTTTTGCAGTTTTGTTTCCAAATTCCACTTTGCAACCTATATTGCCTAACTGTGAGACACTTAGTAATTTGTAGTTTAATCCTTCAACATAGTATGCATTATCACATGAAATCTATTTTGTGAGCTTAATGAAACCTTTTCCTTTGATTTGACATGGAGCATCATTACCAAATCTAACACTATTTCCATCATACTGAGTAAAGTTGACAAACTTACTTTTGTCTCCTGTCATGTGATGTGAGCATCCACTGTCTATGATCCATCTATCATTCTTGTTTATACAAGTCACCTGTGCTATGGCTTCTTCTTCGTCAGATTGGTCCTTCATGGCTACATAAACAACTTCATCATCATTGTCATCAAAATTTTCTTCAACAATATAACACTTCTTACCTTTTTCTTTGTAATCTCTTTTGTCATCATCTCTTCTGTTCTTGTATTTATTGCTTTCCTTGGAATCCTTTTTCTATGGACATCTTGCAGCAATATGACCTACTTCATTGCAATTGAAACAGATGATAGGCATCTTACCTTTGAATTTTCCTTTGCCCCTCTAAAATCTTCTAGCAAGCAATGCTTCCAATTGTTCCACATCTTCCTCATCAGTGCTACTGTCACTAGATAAATACTTCATTTTTCTTCCTTTCTTTGATTTTACCTGTTCGGCATCTTTGAGTGATAACTTTGCCTTAAAAGAAGATTCAACATTTTCAAGTTTGTAGTTGTCAAAGTTAGATAACTCAAATGATGTGAGTCTACCTATTATACCTTCAAAGCTTAGATTATTTCCTGGTATACATCTTAGTTCTTGTATTGTTGATACTCTAATAGCATAGATAGGGAGCAAAGTTCTTAAGAACTTACTATTAATAGTATCCTCATCCAGTTGACCATTCAGGCATCTTATTGCACTTACCACTTGCACCATACTGAGCAACATTCTCATTTTCCTCCATTTTCATGTCGTCAAACTTTCCTTTAAGACTTTCTCTTTTTTCTCTTTGTACATTATGATCTCCTCCATAGATGTCTGATAGTGCTTTCCACACTTTGAATGCAATGTCACATCCTTTGATATCATCAAATTCAACATAGCTGAGTGCAGATGCAATTTCCAACATTGTCTGATTGTGTTCTTGTTTGTTTTTAATGTCTTCTGCAGTAGGAGCACCTGTTGGATCTACATGTTCAGTGACAATTGAATTTTTGGCATAATCTCCTATGGATCCAAGATGTAGCTTCATCAAACTTTTCCATGCAACAAAGTTGTCTTTGTTGAGCTTGGGAACTTCTCTTTTTGGCATTTTGATCTTTTCTGCTAGTAGTCCCTTTAAACTAAATCAGCAGTTCGGCTCTGATACCAATTGTTAGAATTATTTAGAATAACTAAGAGTGGGGGTGAATCAATTATTCAAGGTCCAAATTCCCTATTAATACCTTTTTCCTACTTTAAAGAAACCATATCCTTTTCATCTGATCAAACTTAAATCAATCATATAAGCAAGTTACAGTAAATCAATCATGCAAAGATAAAACACTCAAGATCAACACATAACACAATGATTTATGTGGAAACCCAATTTGGGAAAAACCACCAGTAACATGCTACTTGATTCTCACTCTTCTGAAGTGATGCCCTGTTAAAAGCCTGCCCTGTTAAAGGCTTACAACACACTGTTAAATGTGACCTTGTTAGAGGATTTCACCAAACTGTTAGGAATGGGCCTAGTTAAAGGTCTTTAGAACATTCACTTGGAATGTCACCCTGTTAAAGGATTTTTCTAATGGCTATTAAACCAACCTAAGTCCATAGGATTTAGACTTACAGTTACAATTGCTAGAAAGTAACAATAATGGTCTTTTGATCTGATATAACTTACAACATGCTTTGCAGATTTCAAATCACGCTTTCGGTTCAATCCTTATGCTTGGCTTTAATCTCTTTAGCTCTGACGGCTTGTCTTCCTCTCAAGCTTTGTCTTCTTGAGTCTTCTCACTCATTCTGCCAATGCAATCATCTTTGTGGTCATCTATACAAATAGAATTTTTGTGCTATCTTCTCCTAGTTGCATTCTTCAGCATTTCATGCTTTTATGCTTGACCACTGTCTCCTTTCCTTCTGTCCCCTCTTGCTCTCTCTCTCCTTTATTCATCAACTTATGTCTTCTTATATAGAAGTCTGATTTTCCTTTACCGCTCAATTTTCCCTCTTCAATTTTAGGGTTTCAAAATTGATTAGGTAGGATACAATGTATCTACCTCATATCTTGTTTTCTTCTTGAAACTTTGCCAATTGTATCTTAAAAAAGTTCTACATGGTGTTCTGTGCCACCAACTCATCATTCTTATCTTCCTTTTAATTCACAAATTTCTAGATAACAACCTTGTCGGCTTAGATCTGGCAAATCTTCGATTTCCTAAATAATGCAGCAACTTGGCATTATTGAGTTACTAGTGCTCGGCACCTCTGTGTTACTCGGCACCTATACCAACTCGACACTTGATTCTACTTGGTAGCACTTGGCATCTGAAGTTTACTTGACATTAACTAGAACTTGCTCAACTCTTACTAGCTTGCCCGACTCCTTCTCTCTAATGAACTTAGTTTGAGCTTTACAAAAGACAGTTAAAACCTAAAATCTTTTATATGTTTCAGTGTGCCCATTCTTTGTAGTGTGTCATCAAATACATTCTTTCATCAATGGCTTAGTTGATCCTTGTACTTCATTCCAACATCATAAATTCAACCTTTCTCTAGGTATTTTGGTTACATCTTATTAATTGCCTCCACCTTGACAATCAACTAATTGATAGTATTTGGATCACTAAAGCAGTTGTCATCCCTACAAGTAGCAAGTTTGACATCAATGACAAAATAATGATTGAGGACATTCTTTACTAGTTCCATATTTTATTCCAGAAATCTCCCTCAACTTTTCTTATAATTATTTCAATCATTTCTAACAAGTTATATTCTCATCTTGTTGATCATTGTCATGGCTTTATCCTTTGGATTCACACTTGATAGAGTTCATCCAAAGGAAAAAACAACTCAAAAGCTTGAAATCTATGGGACATAGAATAATAGGGAAAGATAGAAAAGAATGAAATGAAAAATCACTTACTTCTTATCAGGAGGATGCCAGTGGACACCCCAACCATGCCTAGATCACCTAGACCTTGCACGCACCAAAAATTAGTAAACCTACTTAGATGGTGGGTAAAGGTAATGCAAAGGGGAACCAATAAACAATGAAAGTAGAGTACTTTAAAAAAAAAAAAAGTGACCTAAAGGAAATTTGGACATCACACTTGGAAAAACACTCACTTTCATACCAATGACTTTAAGTTTTAAATGGTTAAGACTAAAACTTGGCAACAGAATTATGGTATCGTTACAAACTCAGTTTTGTTATATTAGAGTATTTGAAAGCAAATGTTATATCTTAAAAGATGTTAGGAAAGGAAAGCTTGATGAAAAAAGTTATGAAGGAATATTCCTAGGGTACTTCAATAAAAGAAAGGCATACAAATGTTTGAATCTTACTACTCACAAATTCATAGAAAGTGAACATGTGAAAATTGATCAATTTGTAGAAAGAAGTGAAGAACAGAGCAACAAAGAGCTTGGAGATTATAGAACGTTTGTCTATTATGAAGAGAAACCTAAAACTTTACCTCAGAAGATTGAAGCCAATTAGAAACCAAGTGCACCTGGAAATTCACTAATAGTTCAGCCTGAGTCATAGAAAAAGGCACTTGAGTCATAGTTAATTCTGCCTAAATTGTAACCCCAAGTAGTGCAACTTGAGTCACAAGGAGTACTACCCAAGTTATAGCCAGATTAGCCAGAGGAACCTGAGAAAAAAGATGAAGATCCTGAAGAACCAAGTGAACCAAGTTTAGAATCAAGTAAGAAAGATCCAAGCCATGCAAATTTTTTTAGAAGGCATCATACATCTAACCAAATAATTGGAGGAGAAACAAAAGGCATATTGACAAGGAAAAAATTAAAAGGTACATGTTTACTTTGTAAAGTTGAACCTAGATTTGTAAAAGATGCTTTAGAAAATGAAAGTTGGATACAAGCAATGAATGAACAGATTGAGAAAATAGAAAATAATAAAACCTAGTCTCTTGTTCCTAGACCCAAGGATAAAAATCTGATTGGTACAAAATGGATATTTAGAAATAAAATGAATGAGAAAGGAGAAGTGACAAGAAACAAGGAAAGAATTATATGCAAAGGTTATGTTCAAGAAGAAAGTATTGATTATGGGGAAATATTTTCCCCTGTTACAAGACTTGAAGGAGTCAAAGCACTTTCGACATATATAACACAAAAGGGATTCAAAGTATATCAAATGGATGTCAAAGTAGCTTTCTTGAATGGAGTCTTAGAAGAAGAAGTTTACATTGATCAACTTGAAGGTTTCATAGATCCAAGCCAAAGAAACATGGTAGGTAAAAACTTCATAAAGCCTTATATGGATTAAAGAAAGCTCCTAGAGGATGGTATGAAAGGCTTCATGGGTATCTAGAAAAATTGCTTTTGAGAAGACAAATGATAATAGAAATTTGTATATCAAGGAAGGACAACAAACATAAAGTAGTAAAGTAACAACACCATAACATAATAATTGGTAATCTAGAAACCCTCCAAGTAGAAGGTAAAGCTAGGGTGGGGATGACACACACAATGCTTCACTACTACAGTAATAAATGTGGCCTATTAATGATTATAAATTATCTCTACTGGTGATCTTACTTTTTAAAGAGTAATAAGGACTATTAGGTCCACCTTGTGAAAGGATTTATACAATATAATGAAGTATGTACTCTATTAGGAGTTTCTGCAAAGGACTATTAGGTCTCCCATGTTAAAGGATTTAGGACTGATGCACCTATTAGGATGAATCAGTGGATTGATCTCTAATGTGAAACTCTAATTTTTGATGAAGATCCTTTGAAGTAAATTGATCAGCTAACCATGATAGATGAGTCTCTTCCTTTCCTTGGAATGTATAAAGCCTTCTAAGCAATTTTCTCTTCCATATTTGCTAATGTTCTTCAATTAAAATTATTACATCTTGTTTGGATAAAAAAAATACTTCAAGCCTATATACATCCAAATAATTCCTTGATAGGTCAAATACAACATAAAAAATTTGAAAAAAAATTACAAAGTCGGCTTAGTGTTACTTCAATCCAATGACTTTCAATGTTGAAGATATTCAAGCAATACTGTCACCTTGGCTAACTCTAGCACTTGACTGATACTAGATGCTCATTTTATACTAATCACTTGGTAGACACTACTAACTCAATTCACACTACTTCTCCAACTTGATTATTATATTGGAACAAGAATATTCTATTCAACTCGGTTCTCATTGGAGCTCGGTAGATACTATCAAGTCGATTGACACTATAGCTTGGTGAGAAATGTCAACTCTATTGACACTACAACTTCATGCAAGGTTAACACTATTTTCTTGGTTCTTTTAAGAGCTTAGTTAACATTATAGACTGGTAACTTAGTTACTACTATCTTTCTTTAAGACTAAGTATTTTGACACTAATTGACAATGTAACTTGATGTGAGATTAACAATCTCCCCCTTTGGCATTAGAGACAAAAATACTTATCATGCATGAGATCTAAAATAAATATTTCTTCAATCAAATTCCCCCTT
This sequence comes from Cupressus sempervirens, assembly GCA_028749045.1. Lineage (NCBI taxonomy): Eukaryota > Viridiplantae > Streptophyta > Pinopsida > Cupressales > Cupressaceae > Cupressus > Cupressus sempervirens. Next base: position 604,149,748 of record CM053791.1, on the reverse strand, counting down.
TGAGTATACTTTTTTTTATATCCTAGTTTGCATTGATCACTCTACAACTCAATTTGAACTAATAAACTCTATTTTTTATTTTTCAAAAAATAAAATTTGTCTACTTATTACATATCTTGTTTTTTTTCTTCTTCTTATTGCATATCTTTCTTACTATACATATAGTCACCTTCATATGTATACACATGTATATATACTTCCTTTATATACTTTCCCCTTTGTATATTTTACTTTCCCCTTGTATACTTTACACCATGTTTTTGTTACAAATGCCAAAAATTTACAAGGTTATACCAAAGCGAGAAAGAAAATCATGGTGTACCTTCAAAATTATAGACAAATTCTTGTCCCAGTTATCTTGTAGCACCTTCAAGATGTGTAGATCAATATGAAGTTGTACTAATAACTAAAGCATGTGATTTGTAACTCATATATTTGTGTCTTTGACCAATGTCCTTGCATTATCCATTCTCTTCTACATGGTACCCATGTGGGGAAGAATCATACTTTTTCAATCAATATTTATCTTGTTTTGGCCTTTTCCCTTAACAATTATGTCTGAAGATCTTTCAAAAATATGTTTTTTGCAAAATAAATGGAATTGGAGCTTGGATTGGGTGCCAACTGGTTTGCATTATCCTTGGCCAGTTTCTCTTTTATTTCCTTGGAAAAGTTAGTGGAATAACTCAACTTTACAAAAAAAGATACAACATTATTTACAACAATTTCTAATACAAAAATTAAAGTAGATAGTTCTACTTGATCAATTGCTATCTTTTGTGCCACATCTTCTAGAACTTTATTCTCAAACTTCCTTTCAAGTTTTAGAAGAATTTTGTCCAGCCCATCAGTGTCCTCATTGAACTTATGAGAAATATCAATTAGTTGACTAATGATAGGGGTTTTATCTTGTACCTCTATGGATGGAGTATCCACAAATATTTCGTTGATATCTTCCAAAACTTTTCTTCTATCTCTTTTAGCCATTACCATCTTGTTGGTTAACAATTTGTCTTACTTAATTCTATGGTTTATACGTTGGATTTTAGTGTGCCCAATGGCTAATTGAAAATAAGGAAGTTAACAACAAAATGGGTCACTGTAGTAATCTATCAAGGACCCTTGAATTGAAAGGTATAGCACAAGCAACATATCTTTTAAATGAAAGATTTGAAATGAATTTATTTTTAAGTTTTTTAGTGGGTATGCTCTAAACCAAAGAGTAGAAGAGTCCAACAACCAAATTGTTTAACACTTCAAAAAACAAACACAATTTTCAAAATGGAGACTAATACATAATATGCAATTTATTTTAACTTGAATGCAAGAATGGAATCATGAAAGGCTAGCTATAAAAACATGAGAGGGGAAGGAATGAATAAATGGGAAAATCCCTAGATTGCTGAATTAACTGAGATTTGACAATACTCAAATTTTCCTCCTTTTAAACACTTCATTGATCAAATTCTGGACTTCTCTTACAATCAACTAAGCACACATGACCTATCATGCACAATAAAATGGAAAATAATAATACTTATATTGAGGAAAGTAAAACTTACAATCCACTAAGATGAAAGAAATAAAACCAAGTTAACTTGCAATCATTTAGTTTTCAGTTACAACACATTCATCCCAAATATCATACAGTAACTAAATTGATAGAAAAATTAAAATGTAGACTCAAAGTCACACACAATAATCCAAGCTACAGGAATCTACCCACTAAATAATTTTCTGATACTATTAACTTCTCAAAAGTTACATATATAAGATTCTTCTAAATGGCTAGTTACATTTGATGATTGCATTATAGAGAATTTCCATGCAAAAGAAGCTAAAAATAGGACCTAACTGGGTCATTGACTATTGTAGAGTCTAATCCTATAAAGGAAATGCCAAAATTGCTACAAAAGAGAAATGAGAGAGAAGATAGAGAATGATAGATTTCTAAGAGAATATTAGAGCATCATTATTTTTTTACTCATTACCTTGGCTCTATATGCGTTCACTGCATCCATTATTTTATCCAATTCATTGAAACCTGTGATTATAATGTTGTCATCTCAAATCATCTAGTAGTCATACATCTTTGTCAACTCATCCACTCTAGCAACCTTCTATTGGAACTTTTTTGATGATCACCTTAGGATGGAATCTATTGATGAAAGCTCCTAGATATTTGACATCTGGAAGTTGACTAGATCAGTATCCTCATCAATAAATACTAGGAATTTGGCTTTCATTTTCTTAATGTCTACCAATCGACCATTGCTATATATATATATATATATATATATATATATATATATATATATATATATATATATATATATATATATATATATATATATATATATATATATATATATATATATGATTCCATTTGCAACACTTTTAAGTATTCAAAAATTTTCTCTATCACCTTCTACACTAAGTCACATACATCTTTAAGCCCATTTCTAGATCTTATAGAGCTTTCCACTATGAACTCCAAAGATTATTTCCAATAAAACAATGGCTCTTGGCCTATTTTGAGGATCCCACAAGAGATGGAAATGTTGGTCTTCATATCAATCACCTCTTCCAATAGTGTTAATTACTCCATTAATATGTTTGCTATATTGTTCATGGTAGTTTGATCACTAGAAATTGCCTCCCTCGACTTGTCAACATCTAGTAGATTTCCTAAATTCTCAATGAGTGGGGGACCTTGTGCCTTCATTTGATCAATCCATGATCTACCAATTTGACCAAACTATCTTTCCTGTTGCAACTTTAAAAGAAAGTTCATGTTCTCTTTTGCATTCAAAACAAATGTGTTGGATGAAGTACTTCCAAGTGCAGTTCTAATGTAGTCCATTGGTTCTTTGTTCGAGGGCTTGAGTACCTATTAATCTACCCTCAATTCCTCCATTTTGTCTTCTACATTTTCATTGGTAGAATTCCATATATTAACCATGGAATCATGGACATGAATACCAATGTCTACCATTCTAATTTGAAATTCATTGGTAGTGAGCTCATGGAACTTGCCCACCTTCCGAGGCTCTGCTATCTCCATCACCATGTGATCAATAGAAGGATTAGTGGTCAATGCTGCTATGGACTTTTACTTCTTTTTCTTCTTCAATTGTGGATAAGAAGAAGTGACCTGTGTGATGAGATCTTTCAATGGGGTGGCTTCATCATATCTCTAATTCTTCCATTTGATGGTCTCCTCCAACCATGATTTAGTTGAGAGGACATTGATTATTGATTTCAAGGCAATGGAATCAAAGAGCTTCCTTGCCATTGGGGGAGTTCACTTGCTCTAAGAAACAATGGGGAAAGAAGTGAATTTGGTTATTCAGAGGGCAAAAGTATCATCTTGATGGGATACATCCTGTTCTTGACCATCCCTAGGGTTGGTATCACCATAAATATTTATGACTTGGATAGGGGAGGCAAGCTTAGCTACTGACTTCTCTTGCTCCTACTCTTTTTCCTTCTCCTTCTCCCCAACTTTTCCTATATCTAGAAGAGATCCTCCTCCACATGAAGGGGTGATCAGAACATTCTTCTCTTGAAATTGATCTTTGCCTTGGCTGATTGACTAGATTGGGCTAGTAGATGTTCAAGTGGCAACAGTGATGAAGGTCACTGCATTTGATTGTGCAGTTCTAGAATCCCCTCTGCCAATGGAACCTATGATTCCCATTCTTTTCTTCCTCATTTTGGTCCACTCCACCCATTTTTCCATCCTCTTAATGATTTTGTGCATTAGGAGCTCCATTTTATCGATGATAGGACCAATAGGTAGGGTAAACACAAGGGGAGTTCCTTTTATTTTCTTGTAAGACAAATGATTCATATAGGGGTCATCATTTGAAAGATAAAAAACATCAATAGAGTCATTATATAGCTTAATTTTGCTAATTGTTAGTAAGGACCAATAATTCTCCTAGGTTTGATATTCATTGAGATGTCCAGCCCAAAAATATGCAATGTCTGGAACATGTATGTGGGAGGATCCTAGCTTAAATTGATCTCTGACAAAGTTGACAGTGTCATACTGGGGCCTAAGTACCTCATAATCAATCAACTTTATCTTACTCTCAAAACTTTTAACTAGATTATGAGCATCAGATCTAAAGGCATAGGAATAGGGTCCAACCACTACTGAGAATGAAATCCTGACTATCTTCTTTACATTTGAACACAAGGTGTTCACTTCTAGTATTTGTCAACATAATTTGACAAGAACAACTTTTTCCTCAAGGTACCTAGGAAGTCTTTTGGGAAAGCCATCAAACGAATTGATCCGTAGGTAGGAAAAACTTAGAAATTGGATGAAAGAGCATTCAAATTGGGTAATAGCCAAAATTGATTCAGCTAAAAATCTTTATTTAGGAAAGCCTTGTAATTCCTCACACAATCTTATAATGAAGGCATTCACATACTCTTTGAAGCTCCTCTATAGCTGAAGGTGTGGGTAGAATTCATATACCCTTGTATTTTCATCATAGCCTTCAATATTGGGAATACTCGACAATAGATGATGCATAGCCAAGGCATAGATTAAATATGAAGACATGTAAAATTAGTTGAATCTATTATTTGAATTCAACCATGAGACAATCTTGTTGCATATGATTTGGGCCCAGAAAATCTATAGTTCTTTGGCATATATGGGTTGTACCAGGAAGAAGTGATGCTCAATGAATTCTATAATTTCTTCTTTTTCTTTGAATCTTAGTAGTAATGTCATGATGTTAATGATTTATCTCTTCAAATTGGTCCCAAAGAGAATTTTTGGCATCTTTATCTTCTTTAAATGAGGTGTTCGAAAACTAGGTTCTTTGCATACCTCTCTTCTCAAGGTTTTCTTCTCATTAAACATGGATATGGAGGACCCAAAATCTATATCACAATATTCCTCCTTAACTGGCACAACAAAAGAAGATTGCATCTGTCGGAATACTTTAGAATAAATGAGAGTGGGGTGAATCAATTATCCAAGGTCTAGATGTATAAATAAAACTTTTCATAGCTTAGTGAACCCATAAAACATTTTTGATCATGTATGCATCCATTAGATTATGCAATCACTTAAAACTTGTAAGTTACTGTCAAATCAACTTGTAGAAATGTAAACATGAAACATAAAAAATTCATCAACACACTTGACACAATGATTTATTTGGGAACCCAATTTGAGAAAAATCACTAGTAACGTGCTACTCATTTTCACTCTTCTAAAGTGATGCCCTATGAAAGGCCAACCTTGTTAAAGGTTACAATACACACTGTTAAATGTGACCTTGTTAAAGGATTTCAATCACCCTATTAGGAGTGAGCCTTGTTAGAGGACTTTAGACTATTCACTTGGAATGTCACTCAGTTAAAGGATTTATAAATGACTATTAGATCAACCTTAATCTAAAAGATTTCCCCTAAACTGATACAATTATTAGAGAGTAACAATAAGCCTTGATCTGATAACAACTTACAATTCTATTTATAGATTATAGATCACTATTTCAGTCCACCATTCTTCTTAGCCTTCATACATTTTAGCTCTAATAGCTTGTTCACCCTTCAAGAATCCATACCTTTAAGCCTTCTTGCTTAACATGCCAATGTAGACTCTTCTCTTAGGTCACTAGATGAAGCAAAACCCTTGACTCCTTGTCTTCCTTAGGTTCTTGCACATGACAACCATTTCTTCTAACCAACCATTCCTATTAATAGGAAATTAAGATCTTTTTCCACTCATTCTCCATCATCCAATTTAGGGTTAGGATAGATTAGGTAAGATATAATGAATCTACCCCATATCTTATATCTCTTCTAGAAACTTCTCCTTGAATCCTCTTTGAATTCACCCAAAAATAGTTTACCTTGAATTTTGTGCCACCAACTCATCAATATTATCTTTCACCTAGTTCACACAATCCATGAAAATAAACTTGTCAACTCAGATCCATCAAATACATGATCTTTCAAATAATGCAACCACTTAGTATTATCTAGCTTTTGATGCTTAACACATACTACATTGCTTGGCATCCTTTATAAAATTACTCGACATGAACTAAATTTTACTAGTGCTCAACAACAACTAAACTTTACTTGGCATTCACTATTTTTCTTGCAATAAATTAGAATGGACTTTTACTCAGCTCCAACTTATTTTCTACTTGGCTTGCACTAACTTTTCTAGGCACCTACTATCCACTCAATCAAACTTGGTAGAAAAACTTTGTTTAACTTGTTCTTATAAACTTTCTTAGTGTAACTAGCCTTTGTTACCTCAAAAAGATTATCAATACACCGTGTTATCACTATCTTAACTAATTCTTGTACTTCTTTACATAATCATAACTCAACCTTTCCTCTAGGTTCTATTGTTACATATTTTGATCAAATCCTCTTCATCAAGCAAATAAGTGAGAGTACTTAAATCAAATAAGCAGTTGTCCTACCAAAAAATAGTAGGTTTGACATCAATGAAAAAATAATGATTGAAGCATATTGATCATACTTGTATCAATTTGTTCTCAGCAATCTCCCTCTTTAATAATCTTCTTCAATCTATTCTCAACAATCTCCTTCATTGGCATTGATGGAAAACCAAATTGATCAACCAAATTGACTAGGTTAAAACAATAAGAACAACAAAATACCAAAAATAAGTCCTTGTATTGAAATTTCTCCCTCTATCAACAACTTCCATCTTCTGAATAAGTTACAAAACTCTTCCTTATAACTCCCTTTTAATTACTTCTTGTATCTCCCTCTTACGAGGTAGATGTTAGGCTTTCTCTTTCTTTGTATCTCCCTCCTTGACAATAATGCCAAAGACCTATCATCATAACATGCAAACATAAACTTCTTTAGTTTTTCCCTCTGTCACCTTACTTGTGATTGATTTGTAGTTTTAGTTCTTTGATAACTTAAGGCAGCTCCTAAAGTAAGATCCACTACATCAATCTATAACATATGAAAATCAACTTTTTTGATGTAGGGCACTCCTTTTGTGACTTAGATAACCTTTGATAGGGGTATCAACCCTAATTTACCTATTAGATACTCATGAGCATCCTTAGGTAATGCTTTTGTGAAGATATTAGAAATTTTCTCTTTTGTGTTAACATATTCCATCTTCACCTCTTTGTATTGAACTAATTATCTCAAGTAATAATACTAGATTTCAATGTGCTTGGTCTTTGTTTGCATCATAGGATTCTTTGATATGTTTATAGCACTTGTATTGTCTCAATAAAGTGTTACTGGTTCTATGATTTGTTCCTTCATACCTTTGAGTAGCTATTTGATCCATACAATGTTTGTATAATTTAAAATAGCAAAAACATGTTCAACTTCAAAGTAGATTGTGAGGTGAAACTTTGTTTCTTGCTAATCCATCTAACCAGCCTCTTGCCTAAGAAAAATATTCCTCCACTAGTGCTCTTTCTATCATCAATTTTTCTAGCCCAATCAACATCAGTATAGGATCTTAATTCAAATTTCTCATTTTTCTTATAGCATAGACCATACTCCTTTATTCCTTTCAAATATCTCATTATTCTCTTTATAGCCATCAAATGGTTCTCCTTGGGACTAGTAGAGAATCTTGCAACTATCCCTATAAATAATGCAATGTCAGGTCTTCTATGTACTACATATTGTAATTTTCCAATCATAGACTTGTATAATGTTTGATTCACCTTAGCTGAATCATAATTCTTTGATAACTTGTGTCCTATCACTATAGGTGTTCTTACTAGTTTGGAATCCTCCAGTCCAAAAAAAAATTAGTATTTCTTTGACATATTTTGACTAAGTGATGCATATACCATATTTCATCCAATATACTTGCAAATCCACAAAGAATTTGATCTCTCCAAACAGAGACATTTCAAATTCTTGCTTCATTTCATTTGCAAAGCCTTACATAAAGCATCTTGACCTCCAAATATGATATCATCAACAAAAATTTTAGATAACAAAATACCTTTTCCTATATCTATCTTCATGTATAGATTTTTTTTATCATCAGTCCTTTCAAATCCAATCTTCACAAGATACTTATGAATTCTCTCATACCATGCTCTTGGTGCTTGTTTTAAGCCATATAGAGCTTCGTGTAATCTACATAACGTATTCTTATTATTATCATCAAAAAATCCTTTTGGCTATTCTATGTAAACTAGTTCCTCTAATATGCCATTCAAGAATGTAGATTTAACATCCATTTGATAAACTTTGAAACCTTTGTATGTAGAATAAGAAAGTAAAGTTCTTACTCATTCTGATATAGTAATAGGATTAAATGTCTCTCCATATTCAATTCCTTCTTCTTGTGCATACTAATCTTGCCTTGTTCCTTGTGACTTCACCACTTCCATCTAGATTTTTTCTGAATACCCACTTGGTGCCAATCAAATTTTTGTTTTCTGGTCTAGGAACTAGAGTCCATGTTTTATTTTTCTCAATTTGTTCAATCTCTTCTTCCATTTCTTTACTCCACTCTACATCTTTTAAGGAATATCTCACTAATTTGGGTTCCTTCATGCTTAGTAAACATGTATCATTTTTCAATCTGTTTATTGTCATTGGTCTGGCATCTTTATCTCTAATAATTTGTGTAGCAGGCTTATGCCTCTTGACATATTTGGACAATTTTGGTTCAGCTCTAGTTTACTCAATTTGTCTTTCAACTTCAAAGTCATTGTGTACATCTATGCTAGGTAGCTCAAAATCTCTTTCATATACACTAATCTCAAAATTAGAATGTGCTTCAAGTTCATTTTGTAACTCAACATCTAAATTTAGCTGAGTTCCTAAATGTAATAGGACATTAATAGTATGTGACTCAGTAGTCACTAAAACTTGTTGTTGGTTTGTAGCTTGATTTGCAACATCTTCTTTAGTAGGCATACCTTCATAAGAGTATACAAATAATTTTTATTCTTCCAGTTCTTTCATAGGTTCAACCTCATATACTTCTATATATTCATCAAAATTTACATTTGCAGTTTCCACAACTTTGTTAGTGTTAGTATTTAAACACTTATAAGTTTTACTTCTTGTAGAATATCTTAGGAATATACCTTCTTCACTTTTAACATCTAGTTTACCATTCCTAAAGTCTTTAAGTATATAACACTTACTTCCAAATACCTTAAAGTATTCTACATTGGGTGAGTATCCATACCATAGTTCAAAAGGTGTTGAATGAGCACCTTTCCTAACTTGGACATGGTTCAAAGTATAGACAGTTGTACTTATAACTTCTCTCTAGTATTTTTAAGAAACATTTTTCTACATCATGAGTGTTCTAGCACAATCCATTATAGATTTTTTTCCTCCTTCCAACAATTTCATTTTGTGGAGGGGTTCTAGGGGAAGAAGTTTTTCTTTTGATTCCTTTGTCATTATAGAACATCTCAAACTCATGTGATGTAAATTCTCCTCCTCTATTAGATGTCAAACACTTCAGACTTTTACCTATTTCCTTCTTAACTCTTCCTAAGTATCATTTAAACATTTGGAAAGCATCAAATTTCTATTTCAAAAACATAATTATCATTCTAGAATAGTCATTAACAAACAACATAATGTACTTATCTCCTTTGTAGCTTTGCACATCAATTGGTCCACATAAGTCAGTATGAACAATCTCTAGTATACCTATAAAGGTATAAGTTTTACTCTTAAAACTTGACTTTGTCATTTTGCCTAACTGGCATTGTTAGCACATTATATTATCTTTCCTTGGATATATTTTAATTGGGATATTCCAAGGGTCCCTACATGTAGTTTGTCCACTTGTACACATGTGGAGGACATGTCATTGTTTGTCCTTTATTCCACATGTAAGGACAACTCTTGTTTATTTCTTTATTTAGTTTATCCTCCTTAAGAGGATTGTGACACTTTGCACACACCTATTATGAATGTGGCATTCATAGAAATGGGAGTTACAAATGCAACTCCTCTCTCATCTCTATATAAGAGATGCTCCTCCTTCTTTCTTCTCAACTACACACCACTCTAAGCACTTGATGTTATTGTATTGAGCTACCTTTGCTCCAACACTCTCTCTCTCTTCTTTAGGCATTTGCCTTCATTCATAATAACTCACAAGGGGTTTTCTTTGCTTTCCCCTTATAAATCCTTCTCTCCATTGTTGAACCATCTTGGTGTATGCTCTTGGAGTTGCTTATCTTATGGTAACATTGTTTCACACTTAACTTACTTGGATTGTTTCTCGTTCCTTGCTCAACATTATCATTTCTTACATGGTATCAGAGCTTGGTTATCTAATCCTTGTTTTAAGTTTTGTGGTGAAGGTTTCCATTCATTGGAGCACACCTTATTTGGAGACGTTATTGAGAGAAGAATATTGTGTTGTGATTTTAGCTCTTTTTAACTAATCTTGTGCATGCAAGCTTTATTTTTTACTAACCCTCTTTGGAAGGCTTGCCGCGAAAGGGTTTTCTTGCAAAACTTTATATTTTTTACTAACCCTCTTTGGAAGGCTTGCCGCCAAAGGGTTTTCTTGCAAAGCTTCATATTTTTCACTAACCCTCTTTGGAAGGCTTGCTGCCAAAGGGTTTTCTTAGTAAATTTTAATTTTTTTTGGTTTGTTTTGGACGGCATGCCACCAAAACAAAACATATTACATTGGTAAAGCTTTTTATAAAAACACAATAGTAAAGCTTTCTATCTCTCTATTTTTTTTTCTTACTTCATTTATCAAAAAAAAAAAAAAAAAAATTTCTTTAGAAAAATAATAATATATTTTACTACATTGTGCCTTTTTTTTAAAAACAAAAAAAAAAAAAAACATAGTGCAAAGTTTTTTTATATATAAAATAAAAAATTTCTTTTATTTTAATAGGGCAGCCGCGCCACCCGCGCGCCACCCCGTGCCTCAGCGCGCAACCGCCGCCGAAGGCACTGTTCCCATTTTTTTGCGCGCAAGCGCCGCCGGTCCCGATTCGCGCCGCCGCGCGCAAACACCGCCGTTGCAAACTCGCGCCGCCACCGCCGCTGGTTCAACCTTACGCCGCCGCCGCTGGTACAGCTTTGCACCTTTGCGACCCTTGCTGCGCACAACTGCTGCTTACGCCGCTCCCCACTCTGTTTGCTTTTTTAAACCCCCACAACCGCTTCCTCTGCTCCCACCACGCGGCGACTACCAACCTCGGCCGCTCCTGCCACGTGGCAACCACCGACCGCGGACCGCCGCTCCCACCATGCGGTGACCACTGACTGCGGCCCTCCTTTCGCCACGCGGCAGCCACCGCCCGCTCCCCTCCATTTTCAACTTTTAAAAAAAAAAATGTTTCCCCCTCTTTGTTTTCCAATTTTGTTTTAACTAAAACTAATCCAACTTGTCTTATATTAATTTTTTTAAATTGTTTAATAAATTAATTTTTTAATTTTCTCTATTACAATATTCTTAATCTTATAAAAAAAAAACAAAAAAAACAAATTTTTTTTCAATTAATAAAATTTAATTTTTTTTTTCTCATTTCCCAACATTTTTTTGTTTTCAATCCATCTGATTCTCAAATTAAGGGCATTTATTTTTATTTTTTTCCAAAAAGCGAAGAATTTTTTTTCCTAATCATGTCAACATTAATTCCAAAAATCAAACTTAATTATTCGAATTATCATTCTTGGAAAACTCATATCTCATTTATTTTTCGTTTTAAACATCTCTTCGAAATAGCCACTGACCCTTCTCTTGAGCCCAGTTCAGCGGCTACTCAAGACGAGAAAGATACTTGGAAAGCTAAAAACGAAGAAGCTTTAGGGTTAATTGGTATTTCTATTATTCCAGATTTATATGTCTTAATTGCTCACTATTCTAAAGCTCATGATGCATGGTCCATCTTGAAAACCAAGTATGACAGTGGCGATGAATACCGCAAAATACAATTGCAAGATCAACTCGAAGATCTCAGGTATGCAGATTTTAAAGGTATGGATGAATTCCTCTTAAAATTTGATTCTCTTAAAAGTCAAATTATGGCTTTAGGTGTTCAATTAGAGGACATTCGTTTAATCCATCTTATTCTTAAAAAATGTCTTCCAAGACAGTTTCAACAGTTTATAACCAATATTCATGCACAGCTTGCTATTCCTACTTTATCTTCTCAGTTAACTTATGTTATTTTTCAAACTTTATTAAGACAAGAAGAAGCTAAGCTAATTCAGTTTGGTACTCTCAAATCAACTGAACATGCATTTGTCTCTAGAAATTCAACTAATAATTTTCATTCCAATAATAATAATTACAAGCAATCTAATTCTAATTCAAATCACACCAACAATAAATTTCATACCAAATATAATAATACCCATCATCCTAATAATACTCGTAATACTAATAATCAAAGGAACCATTCCAATTCCAAACCTCATTGTTCTTATTGTGGCAAAGATGGTCACCTTGTCAATAACTTTTTTAAAAAACAAAATGATAAAAAACCTATGAATCATAGTACCAATCATCAAACCTCAAACCATAGAAAAGGTAATTCAACTAGTTCTCATCCTCGTCATGCTTTTACTTGTAGCTTTAATCTTTGTAAACCTTTAGAATGGATTGTTGATAGTGGTGCATCACAACATGTCACCTCTCATAGAGAAATTTTTGATTCCTTACAACCTGATATTGCTAACATTCCTATTCAGTTAGCTAATAATCAGACTTGTAAATTTGAAGGACTAGGTGATGTTACTATTCCTAATGGTAAATTGCATGATGTTTTATATGTACCTGACTTGAAAACTAATCTACTTTCTGTTTCACAGCTATGTCAGAACTATAAAGTTGAGTTCTACAAAGATACATGTTATATTATAGATCCTCAAACCCTCAAAGTGATTGCTCATGCTAAAATGGATAATGACAATTTGTTTAAATTCCATGAATTTTCTACTTCACGATATTCTTTACATACTTCTAGTGATTTCAATATATGGCATGAATGACTTGGTCATTTAAATTCTGATTATATTACTTTCATGCAAAAGCATAATATGGTTTATGGCTTGCCTAACATTCTTCCTTCCAAGATTGCCTGTACAGGTTGTATGAGTGGTAAGATGCATAGGGAGCCCTTTCCAAGTGGAAAATCATGGCGAGCAACTCATAAGTTGCATCTTGTCCATAGTGATCTTTTGGGTCCCATGGAGAATACCTCCATCCAAGGTTATCGGTATGCACTTACCTTTGTTGATGATTTTTCTAGACGAACTTGGATCTATTTTTTGCATAGCAAGGATCAAGTTCTTGATATATTTATTGAATTTCAGTTGTATGTTGAAAGACAATCTAGGTATAAACTTAAAATTCTTAGAACTGATAATGGGAAGGAATATGTGAATAATGCTTTTCATTCTTATTTGAAATCGTGTGGAATTAAGCACAAGCTTACTATTCCTTATACACCACAACAAAATGGTGTAGCAGAAAGAAAGCATCGGACCATTGGTGAAATGGCTCGAAGCATGTTGCATGCTAAGAATTTGCATTATAAATTTTGGGCTGAAGCCATGTTTTGTGCAACTTATATTCTTAATCGGACTCCTACCAAAGCTCTCAAAGCTATCACTCCAGAAGAGGCTTGGTCTGGTAGGAAACCGAATTTACATCATTTATGGATATTTGGTTCTATTGCTTATGTTCATACGCCTAAACAGAAAAGGCATAAATTAGATGCTAAGTCATCTCCTTATATGTTTGTTGGCTATGATGAACACACTAAGGGTTATCGTGTTTATGATTCCACTACTAACAAAGTTCAAGTTGCTAGAGATGTTTGTATTGCAGAAAATGGAGTTCATGATTGCTCTACTACAACGGATGAAGAATTCAGTGGCACTAAAATTGTGCTAGTGGAGGACCAACCTCCTTCTCTTAACCCTACTCTTTCTCTTAATCAAGTACCACCGGTTATTTCTGCTCCTACATCTCATGATACTCAAATAGATACTAATGATACTTTTCTTACTCATGATTCTTCCTCTAGTGATAATTCCATTACAACTAAACATAAACCTAAATGGGCTCAAAACCTCATCAATGAAGCTGATGATTATATTTCCAAATCTGGTGGAATTAAACATAGAAGGATTAATTATTGTAATTATGCTTTGATGACTACTATTATGAATTCTAATGATCCTAAGTCTATTGATCAAGCTAACTCTCAAGCTCATTGGCAGAAAGCCATGCAAGAGGAATATGATTCATTACTTGCTAATCACACTTGGGACTTAGTCACATTACCTCCTAGCAAAAATCTAGTTTCATGTAAATGTTTATATAAAACAAAATTGAATACTAATAATGAAATTAGTAAATTTAAAGCTAGACTAGTTGCTAGAGGTTTCTCCCAAATTGAAGGCTTAGACTATAATGAAACCTTTGCTCCTGTTGGTAAAATGCCTACTATCAAATTAGTTCTTGCTTTAGCATCTAAAATTAATTGGCCCATTCATCAAATGGATGTTAAAAGTGCCTTCTTAAATGGTGAGTTACATGAAGAAATCTATATGACTCAACCTCCTGGATTTGTTAAAAAAGGTAGTGAAAATCTCGTTTGCAAATTGAACAAATCTATTTATGGTCTTAAACAATCACCTAGAGAATGGTATTCTCAAATTAATTCTTTCTTCATTTCTCAAGGTTTTACTAGAAGCAAAAATGATCCTAATCTGTTTATTAAACATACTACCGATGATATTATCATTGTTATTGTTTATGTAGATGATTTAATTCTCACTTCTAGTTTAGACATTTTGATTTCTGATATTAAATTCCAACTTAAACAAAAATTTCAAATGATAGACTTAGGTATCTTACATTACTTCTTAGGTATGCAAATTTTTCAAACTCCTAAAGGTATCTTTGTTTCTCAAAGCAAGTATGCTTATGATCTTTTAGAAAAATTTAAGATGAATGACTCTAACCATGTTTCAATTCCATGTGAATTGGGAATTAAATTAATGAATGATATGAATACTCCTTTTGTTGATGAAACTTTTTATAGACAGTTAGTAGGAAGTTTAAATTATTTAACTCTTACTAGACCTGATATTGCTTATAGTGTTGGTTTAGTGTCTCGTTTTATGTCTAAACCTCAACAAACTCATTATAAAGTTGCTAAACGCATCTTACGGTATATTAAAGGAACTATTAATATAGGCTTATTTTATGATCCAAACTCTGAATTTATTTTACATGGCTATACTGATTCCGATCTAGGTGGAGATCCCAATGATGGGAAATCCACTTGCGGTTATTTTTTCTTTGTTGGTTCAGGTCCAATTTCTTGGAAAAGCAAAAAGGAACACTCTATTTCCCTATGCTCAACTGAAGCTGAATACAAAGGTTGTACCAATGCAGCTAAGGAAGCTTTGTGGATTCGAAGAATTCTTGATGATTTCGGTCTACCTCAACAATTACCTACACCTATACATTGTGACAATCAAAGTGCTATTGCCTTGGCAAAGAATCCAGTGTATCATGCCCGCACCAAACATATTTCACTTCAACATCACTTCATTCGAGAAAAAGTTGAAGACAATCAAATTATTCTTCTTTATTGTAAAGGAGAAGATCAAGTGGCTGATATTTTAACCAAACCACTTTCTAAAGAAAGATTTCAGTTCCATTGTAAAAATTTGGGTTTACAACCCATTGAAGTAAACTCCCCAAGTAAAGATTAAGGGGGGGTGTTAGAAAGGTTAATCTTTCCTTGGATATATTTTAATTGGGATATTCCAAGGGTCCCTACATGTAGTTTTTCCACTTGTACACATGTGGAGGACATGTCATTGTTTGTCCTTTATTCCACATGTAAGGACAACTCTTGTTTATTTCTTTATTTAGTTTATCCTCCTTAAGATGATTGTGACACTTTGCACACACCTATTATGAATGTGGCATTCATAGAAATGGGAGTTACAAATGCAACTCCTCTCTCATCTCTATATAAGAGATGCTCCTCCTTCTTTCTTCTCAACTACACACCACTCTAAGCACTTGATGTTATTGTATTGAGCTACCTTTGCTCCAACACTCTCTCTCTCTTCTTTAGGCATTTGCCTTCATTCATAATAACTCACAAGGGGTTTTCTTTGCTTTCCCCTTATAAATCCTTCTCTCCATTGTTGAACCATCTTGGTGTATGCTCTTGGAGTTGCTTATCTTATGGTAACATTGTTTCACACTTAACTTACTTGGATTGTTTCTCGTTCCTTGCTCAACATTATCATTTCTTACATTAACAAACAACATAATGTACTTATCTCCTTTGTAGCTTTGCACATCAATTGGTCCACATAAGTCAGTATGAACAATCTCTAGTATACCTATAAAGGTATAAGTTTTACTCTTAAAACTTGACTTTGTCATTTTGCCTAACTGGCATTGTTAGCACATTATATTATCAGGCTTCTTCAACTTAGGTAAACCTCTAACTTTTCTCATGTTACTAATACTGACTAGGATATCAAAATTAACATGATATAATCTTTTGTGGCATAGTCACATCATCAAATTTTACAGCTAGACAAGTAGCATCCTCTATATCAAGATAGAATAGATTACTCCTAGTTTGATCACCCTTTCCAATCAGTTTTTCATTTGTGTCATATATCTTACAACCTTGTTCTCAAACTCAACCTTACATCCCAAATTATCAGTTATGACACACTCAAGAGATTATAGTTAAATCCTCCAACATAGTGAGCATTTTCACAGAAAATCTTATCTATGAGTGCATCATTACCAAATCTTACACTATTTCCATCATAACAATTCAAGGTAATGAACTTGCTTTTGTCTCTAGTCATGTGATGTGAATACCCATTGTCAATGATCCATCTGTCATTCTTGTTTATACAGTCACAAATGCAATTGCCACATCTTCATCAAATTCATCCTTCATTGCAACATACACCACTTCATCATCATGTTCATCAAATTTATTTTTTGTTTCCTCTTTGCTAATATAGCAAGACTTTTTTCCTATCTTTGTAGTCCTTGTTGTCTTAATCTCTCCTAATTTTTTACTTGTCACCACCTCTGTAGTTCTTCTTCTCTAGACATCTAGTAGCAATATGACCAACCTCATTGAAATTGAAACAAATGATAGGTGATTTACCTTTGAACTAGCCTTTACCTTTGATGAATCTTCTTGCTAGTAGTGCTTCAAGTTGTTCTACATCCTCCTCACCTATGTAACTGTCACTAGACACATACTTTATCTATTTCTTCTTTTTCTTTTCATCAAGTTCCTTCAATGATACCTTAGCTTTCAAAGAAGATTCAATATTCTTAGATTTGTAATTATTAAAGTTAGATAGCTCAAAAGTAGTGAGTCTACCTACCAGACCTTCAAGTGAGAGATTATTCCTTCGTATACATCTCAATTCTTGAATTGCAGAAACTCTAATAGCATATATAGGTAGTAATGTCCTTATAACTTTTTTTATTATTGTATCATCATCTAGTTTACCAGTAGCTCCTCTTATTGCATTAACAATGTCTTTTATCCTTCCAACATATTGAGCAATATTTTCACCTTCTTACATTCTCATATCATCAAACTTACCTTTGAGACTTTCAAATTTGGCTCTTAGAACATTAGTTTCTCCTCCATAGATGGTGTTTAGGGCATCCCACATTTCCTTTGCACTATCAAGACCTTTGATATCATCAAACTCATCATAACTTAGGGTAGAGGCAATCTCTAGCATCACCTAGTTATGTTATTTCTTCTTTTTCATATCCTCAATAGTTGGGGCACTAGTAGGATCAACATGATCAATAGTAATGGTAGATTTTGCATGATCTCAAAGTCCTCCAAGGTGTAGCTTCATCAAAATTTTCCATGCAAAAAAGTTATCTCCATTAAGCTTACCTCTCTTTCTGACATTTTGTTCTTTGTGCTTCTAGTACCTTCAAACTAGTCCTCTTAAGTAGACAACATTGATACCAATTGTTGGAATAATTTAGAATAACTTTGGGGGGGGGTGAGGGGGCATGAATCACTTATCCAAGGTCCAAATGTATAAATAAAACTTTTCAAAGCTTAGTGAACTCAAAAAAAAAAATTCATCATGCATGCATCCATTAGATTATACAATCTCTTAAAACTTATAGGTTACTGCCAAATCAACTTGTAGAAATGTAAACATAAAACATAACAAATTCATCAACACACTTGACACAATTATTTACATGGAAACCCAATTTGGGAAAAGCCACTAGTAACATCCTACTCTTTTTCATTCTTCTAAAGTGATGCCCTATGAAAGGCCAAACTTGTTAAAGGTTACAATACACACTGTTAAATGTAACCATGTTAAAGAATTTCAATCACCTTATTAGCAATGAGCCTTATTAGAGGGCATTAGAACATTCACTTGGAATGTCACCTAGTTAAAGGATTTACAAATGACTATTAGGTCAACCTTAGAGCAAAGGATTTACCCTATACTAATACAATTATTAGAGAGTAATAGTAAGGCTTGATCTAATAACAACTTACAAATCCATTTGTAGATTATAGATTGTTGTTTCAGTCCTCCATTTTGCTTGCCCTTCATAGATTTTAGCTCTAATAGCTTGTTTACCCTTCAAGCATTCATACCTTTAAGCCTTCTTTCTTAACATGACAATATAGACTCTTCTCTTAGGTCACTTGATGAAGAAAAACCCTTGACTCCTTGTCTTACTTAGGTTCTTGCACATGACAACCCCTGCTTCTGACCAACCACTCTTATAAATAGGAAATTAAGATCTTTTTTCGCTCATTCTCCATCATCCAATTTAGGTTTAGGATAGATTAGGTAAGATACAATGAATCTACCCCATATCTCCTATATCTTCTAGATAATTCTCCTTGAATCCTTTTTGAATTTACCTAAAAACGGTTTACCTTGAATTTTGTGCCACCAGCTCATCAATCTTATCTTCCACCTGGTTCACACAATCCAAGAAAACAAACTTGTTGGCTCAAATCCATCAAATTCACAATCTTTCAAATAATGTATCCACTCGACATTATCTGGCTTTTGATGCTTAGCATATACTTCATTTCTCGACATCCTCTATGAAATTACTCAACATGAACTAAAGTTTACTGATGCTTGGCATCAACTAAACTTTACTCAGCATCCACTATTTTTCTCGACATACACAAGAGTGGAATTTTACTCGGCTCCAACTAATTTTCTACTTGGCATGCACAAGATTTTCTTGGCACCTACTATCCACTCAGTCAAGCTTGGCAAATAAACTTTGTTTAACTTGTTCTTCTAAACTTTCTTAGTGTAACCAGCCTTTGTAATCTTAAGCAGATTATCAATACATCATGTTATTACTATCTTAACTGATTCTTGTACTTCTTTACATAATCATAACTCAATCTTTCCTCTAGGTTCTATTGTTACATCTTTTGATCAAATCCTCTTCATCAATCAAATAGGTGATAGTACTTAAATAAAATAAGTAATTGTCTTATCAGCAAATAGTAGGTTTGACATCAGTGACAAAACAATGATTGAAGCATATTGATCATACTTGTATCATTATATTCTCAAAGATCTCCCTCTTTAATAATCTTCTTCAATTTATTCTCAACATGTATTAAGGCCTTGTTTATTAAGAGAAGGATAGATTGATTGGGAAAGATTTTCTTTATCTCTAGATTATATCTTGCGATGCATTCTCTAACTAGCTCTAGTGCTTTCATAGCCATGGGAAATTTGACAACTTCCACCAATCCAATCTCTTTCAATTTCTGGGTAACTAGGTGGATGGGCTAAGAATTAAGCCTTCTCTGAAGATCAACTAAGTTGTAGAACTTTAATGAAGTATATTAAGATCCTTTAAGTCACTTTCCAAGCCTATAAGTTTATCATAACTTGCTGCTCTGATTGTCATTTTCTATGATTTCAAAGAGGATGCAATTCTTGATAAATATTTGTTAAAAACAATGAGGAAACAATTTTGAGGCAATTATGATAAAATAGATGCAAAAATCTAAATGTTGGTGCCACACGAATGACACAACCAATGATCATAACGATAGGATTTGAAATAAGTTTGATAATCAACAACTATTTAAAACTTTATGTTTCTGTGCACATAAAGATTCATAAATCTAAAAGCCATATTACTTCACTTAAAGTGAAGTCATATAATTAAAAGCCACTTACTAAAATAAAGGTTTTAGTTTAATGGAAAGTTCCTTATTTTCTTCAAGATCCAGAATAAGGATTCATATGATAACTCATTGTATATAGAGGGAAGAGCATAGATCTATCTTTCCATAAACTTATCTTTCCTTTGATTCGGGATTGTAGTGGAAGGAATGATCCTTTGATACCTCAAGAACTTCATTTTGTTATTCTTGACATCAATCATTAGAACACTTGATCTCCTTTCTATCAGAATTGCACCTTTATGAATGACTTTACTAGAAGCATCTTTTTGGCATCTTTATAGAATATTCTCGTATTATAATCGCGTAGTTATTTATTTTTCAAGTCTTCAGAGAAGTAGCCTTTTATATTCCCTTAGGATGGAAAACCCCTTTGAAAGTGGCACTTTCTGGAAGAAGAAACACTTTGAAGCATTTTCCCTTGTTGTGATCAGATATCTTGAGATGAGTTTTCGAACATGGATTCACCATTATAGGCTCAGATTAATTCCTTTTAGTATCACACCTAGGTCCCATTTATGCATAAGTTTTTTTGAATTGAACATAAGCCATGCTAACTTTAGAAAGAGAATAGAATGTTTTTATTTCCACCAATTAGTAGCTAAAAGTCCACAAATCCATTTCTCTTCATAGAAATGGATATTACCTTTGAACTTCAATTGAAGACCTTCATACCTTTGACTTGCACTTTCCTAGATCTTTCCATCATAAGTCAAGAAAGAATACATCTATGAATACTATTATGAATTTTTTCCTTGAGTACATTCTTGATGAACTTTACCAAGGGGAAAGCTAGCTGAATTATTCAAAATATGAGGGAAACAAGAATGCTGGTGTAAGATAGAAGTTATGAAAATAAGGAGAACTCACCTCTCATTGAGAAGACACTTAAACCATATCCCAACCAAACCTAAATCACCTAAACCCTGAATGCAATAAAATAAAAAGAAACTTGCATGGATGTATAGGGAATGGTAAAGCAAGGGAGGTCCAAAAAAGATGCAATGTGGGAATCTTGGTAACTTGATGAGAAGTGAGTCACCTAAAGGCTACCTTGACAAGAAATCTTGAAAAAAATCTTAATGAATACCAACAAGTACACACTTACAGGGGAAAAACTAAAAGTTGGCAACACATCTACTACATGGCTCTTTTCTTCCACAATTCTCCCAAAATATCCATATGTTTAATAGATAAATTGGATTGGTCCTAGTTGGGATCATAGCATCCTCGTCTAGATCTATTTCATCAATAGTCTTCTTTTTGCCTTTTCGCTTGATTGTTAAAGAAGGAATTATTTCTTTACTTTGTCAATAGAGTCCTTCTGTTGTTGTAACTCAATTGAGACTATGGGAGCTTGTTGCTCGGTTACCTCTAGGAGAGAGGTCAGTGAAGGTGTGATAGTATTTACTTCACTACTTATTTGAACTATGTTCAACTCAATGGATTATTTCTCAAGTTCTACCTTAGGTGGAGTAGTAGGAAGTGATGCCATGTCCTCTACAACAATCTTCTCAACATCAAAATCCATAGTTGTTTGAATCTCTGGAAGATCTCCTTATTCCTTGATATCAAAAACTATTTTCCACATATTCATTGTGGACTACACAAAATCTTCTATCTTATTAGACAAAATTTGGAAAGCTTTAAATCTAGGAGTATGTCTACTTTCATGATTAGGCATTAATTTTCTTAAGTTCTTCTCTTTGATGTCTTTCTCTATTTTCATATAATTGACCCAATGGTGAGAGATGGCCTTTATTGGGGCATCAAGAACTTGCCCTTAAGTTCTAAGGGGTCATATTTCCACTTTTCCATCTTCTCAACAATTACCTCTTCAATCTACTTCTGCTCCTCTTTGCTTCTTGTTTCATACTTCAAGTATCTAAAATTTTCCATTCCACTACCTTCCTTTAGCGCTTTCAGTCTTTTCTTAGAGGTAGGTGGTGGATTCTTGAGAGAGATGATTAGGGTGTTATCATCATCTTCATCATAATCCTCATCCTCAAGTCTCAATTTATTTCTTGGCCTCCTTAGCTTGGTAGTTGTAATCACATGAGTTGAATTTATTTCTCTCTTTGGTGAAGGTTTAGATGGAGCCTTCACCTTATTCTTGGGAGGTTCCTCTTCTTTTTATTCTTCATCACTTTCCTCTACATCTTCTTCTACATCTTCCTCTTCTATATAATCACACTTTCCTCTAGTAATCATAAGAGGTGATTCTGATTTTCCAAGTTTCTTTCCAATGCTCTCCAACCTCTTCTCTCCTCTCTTCAGAATTTGAGGTATATAAATCTCAAATGAGATTCATGTATTTTCCTCCTAAAATGTTCCAAATTATGTAACTTTTGGATCCATAGGCTCATGGATGAGAGCCTCAATAATGTCCTTTGTTTCATCAATATTTACCTCATACTCCATAGGTTTCACCCATGCACTCCTAGGTCTAACTGTCTATATGTGAACTTTGTCACAATCAACTAGGAAGCATATATCTTACTCATAATCATCTACCAACTCTATAGAGATTCTAAGACTACTCTACATCTTCTCCTTGAAGTTATCAAAGTATGCATCCATGATGATTTCAAATTTCTCACCCATCTCATTTATGAATTCATTAATTTGATAAATACTGGGGTGGCCTTCTATAAAAGAATAAATAGACTAGGACTAAACCAAACTTACATGAACTATTCTTGGAAGCTCAAATGTTCTCCATGTTCTTTCTTAGCTAGATACATTAAAGCTCAACAAGATTGAAGGACAAATTCTTCTTCACAGCCTTGAATGCTAGGTCTACAACTTCACATGGAATGCTATTTGGATGACTTGAACCATAGATTTTGTGTGCAATGACATAGATGCCAAACTTCATCTCCATGTCATTCACATTGTTCAATTTCATGTCTCTACCATCCCATTCAATTAGGGTTAGCTTTGCCAATTCTGTCCATCCTAGGGTTTTGGTAGTCTTGGACTTCTCTAGCATTAGATACCCTATTATCCTATGAATCATCTTCTTAGTGATTAGATAGGTCTGCTCTAGCCAAAATGACATCTCATGAACTTGGCTTAGTATAAGCCTAATCCATTTGATTCAAAATTTTTAGGGCATATGAATGGTATGGAACAAACCCTTGATCTCTAGATGCTTGTGTTCTGGCTTTAACACATCATTTTCAGATAATGCCTCATAGGCCTGATCTAGCTCAAAATTCCCTAATTCTTGGATAGAATAGTGATAAAATGATCTGACATCGTGAATAAGAAGTACCTTAGGAGGAATTGACAAGTGAGCTCCTTGTGGATCCTTTTCCCTAGAAAATGCTAGTTAAAGCTTGAATTTTAGAGGAATGCAGTCTGAACTTTTCACCAACATTTCTAAACCCTTTTGAATTTAGCACTAGAAGATGTTTCCATACTAATTAGTTGATGAAGAATTCAAAGATGGTGACTTCTCCTAAGATTCTTCTTCAACAATTTTCTTCAAATCACTTTGGGGGCTCGAGGAATGTTGTGCACTTAGAAAACTCTGAAATTGTGATGAAAACAAAGCTTCAATTTGTTCCTTTGATCATATTTTTAATCTAAGGGCCTTATTTCATCCTCTATACCTAGGTAGGTAAAATGTGCTCAATTCAACCCTTAAAGATCAAAGAACACTAACTTACCATTCTTGGTTGGCTCAGTGACTCGATCAATTCTATCTATGCTTGGTTAGGTCTAAGAAGTAACTTGATTAGGACTAATAGCTTAGTTAGGCCTAAGGAGTGACTTGGTTAGAGCTAAAAGCTCGGTCTAGTCTAAGACTTTATTCTATCCAATTTTATTTGATATGTTGATCTGGACTTTCTTTCTTTGATGACTAGAATTGGTGTAGGGTATGAATTTTGATTACAACTCCAGTGGTCTCCTTCCCTACTTATGCAAAGATGATTGAGTCACCCAATTCATTGCCTTGGGTATCAATAACCTCATTATTTTCACTTGAATCCTCTAGAGATTTCCTCACCCATTTCTAGTTCATTTGAGTCTTTATTTTATCAGCCTTTGATTTCTTTTCATCTTCAAATTTACCTCTATTCATGTAGTTCTTTGTTAGATGACCAAGTTCTTTTCATACATAGCATATTTTGGTAGGATTCTTCTTTCTAAAGTGAGTCTTCATGTAATTAGCTCCAATGTCTCCAAATTCCTCACATAGATAACATCTCCACCAAGTGTTGTAATTCCAACCAAATATTTCGTTAGCTAGTTGTTCAGTGTGATTCTATTTCTTGGTTCTACATTTTGAAGATTTATGACCTTGTTTGTTGCATGTGAAACATTTTCCTTCACACTTAGTTTTCTCTATGCATTCACTTGTTCTATGTCCATTCTTGTTACAACTGTAAAAATTTCCATTGAACTTTAATTTTTCATTGTTCCAACATTTGTTTGATGTATGCCCTATCTTTCCACAATCATTGCATGTAGGTCTTTTATTGTTTGAGCTCCTTGCCATGATGACTCTCCTTGTTTAATGTAACCCAATATTGTCTTTCCTTTCTACCTATTCTGAGATAGTTCAGCTAACTGATCCATGCTTTCTTGTGATCTCATCATTATTTGATTGGTTTCTCTTTCTACTCTAAGATCACTCATGAGTCTTTCATTTTCTATCATTAGATTGTTGACTTGTTGATTTTCATTAGTTAAATGATTTTCCATATCTTCCCAATGTAGTGAAAGCTGGTGAATTTCATTATCCCTTTCTTTTAACCTGGTGTTGAGTAGCCTTTTTTCTTCTTCTACCTTACTTTTTTCATTTTCAGCTTGATTGTTCTAATCCATGACTTCACATATCCTTACTAAATGAATTTCTTTTTCTCTCTTCAATTTTCTAACTTCTTGTAGAATAAATTTCCTTCCAAGTAGATCTTCTATAGTTGTATCTGCTTCATTTGAACTTCTTTCTCTACAAATATCTTCAATTATTTCTTCCATGTATAGATTGTCATTCATCATTTCTGCCAATTCTTTTCTTCTTTTCAAGGATTGAGAGAGTTGATCCTTCAGTCTCTTGATTTTTTCCATGGTCACATGTAGATCCAACTTTTCATTTTCAATGGATTTCTCTATCTTGTATACTTCTATTGTCTCCGATCTTTTCTCTCAAGCTGCTAAAATTTTTGATATGAGAATTCATCTTTGATACCAATTGTTGGAAATGTAATACAAATTAGGTGACTGAGAGGGGGGGAGGTGAATCAAGAACCAGTTAAATTTCTTTATATTTAATCCACTTTTTTTAAGTTTCCTAATCTACTTGCATGCAAGAAACATAAATTAGTAAAGTAAAAACACCATAACACAATAATTGGTAACCCAGAAACCCTCAAAGTAGAAGGTAAAACTAGGGTGGGGATAACACCCACAATGATTCACTACTATAGTAATAAAGTTAGCCTACCTAATATACTTGCATGAAAGAAACATAAAGTAGTAAAGTAAAAACACCATAACACAATAATTGGTAACCCAGAAACCCTCGAAGTAGAAGGTAAAACTAGGGTGGGGATACCACCCACAATGCTTCACTACTATAGTTATAAAGTTAGCCTGCTAAGACTTACAAATGATCACTTCTAGTGATCTTACTCAGTTAAGAGTAATAAGGATTATTAGGTCTACCTTGTGAAAGGATTTATACAATACAATTAACTATGTACTCTGTTAGAAGTTTATGCAAAGGACTTTACGTCCACCCTGTTAAAGAATTTAGGACTGATGCACCTATTAGGATGAACCAGTGGATTGATCTCTGATGTGAAACTCTAATTGCTAATGAAGATCCTTTAAAGTAAACTGATCACCTAACTATGACAGATGAGTTTCTTCCTTTCACTAGAATGTATGAAGCCTTCTAAATAATATACTCTTCCATATTTTCTAATGTTCTTCAATTACAATTCTTACATCTTATTTGGATAAATAAAATAATTCATACTTATATCCATCCAAATAATTCCTTCATAGGTTAGCTACAACATAAAAAATTCTAAACATAATTATCAAGTCTGCTCAATGTTGTAAATCAGGTCTAATGAACTACTTAGGTGATGTTGAAGATACTCGAGCAACACTATCACCTCGGTTAATTTTGGCAGTTGGTTGATACTAGATGCTTAGTTCATACTAATCACTTGGTAGATACTTTGGACTTGGTTCACACTACTCTGCCAACTTGATCATTAATTTTAGAACAAGAATACTCTACTCAACTTAGTTCTCACTAGATCTTGATAGATAGTGTCAAATTAGTTAACATTGCATCTTGATGGGAACTATTAACTCGGTTAACACTACAACTTGATTGACACTAAAACTTAGTTGACATTGTAACTTTATGCAAGGTCAACATTGTTTTCTTGGTTCCTTTAAGAGCTCGGTTAACATTGCAAATTGGTAACTCAATTACTACTATATTTCTTTATGACTAAGTGTTTTGACACTAATTGACAATATATCTTGACATGAGACTAACAATTGACACTAATTGGTTTTAAGAAGACAAATTATGATAATAGCCATTTGTATATCAAGGAAGGACCACAAGACAACATATTGCTAGCAAAAATATTTGTAGATGATATCTTATTTACTAGATATTACAAATTATGTAAATAATTATTGGAAGGAATGAGGAAATAATTTGAAATGTCTATATTTGGAGAAATTAAATTTTTTGTGGGTCTACAAGTTAATCAGAAGAAGGATGGAATATTCATCACTCAATCAAAATACATTAGGGAAACATTGAAAGTATTTGGAATGGAATATTCCAAACCAGTTGGAACACCTATGTCTACTAGACATAAGCTCTCAAAGAATGTTCATTTAAAGGAGGTAAACTAGACTACTTAAAGATCAATTATTGGAAAACTTCAGTATGTGGTTCAACCTAGACCTGATATTGTATTGGTAGTTGGCATAATTGTAAGATTTTTTTCTAATCCTAAAGAAAATCACATGATGATAGTCAAAATAATTTTGAGATATCTAAAAGGAACTGAGTACTATGGGTTATGGTATAAGAAAGGAGGAAATCTTAAGTTAAGAGACTTTACTAATGTAGGTTGGGAAGGAAGAATTTTTTACATAAAAAGCACTAGTGGAGGGGCATTCTTTCTTAGAAAAATGCAAATGTCTTGTACATTCAAGAAGCAGAACAATACTTTTCAATTGATGCAAGAGCATCCTGGGTGTAAGAGCAATCTTGCATCACCCAAAAATATTTTCTTTTAGTCTTTTCTATTCTAATAAGGACTAGTAGACAAGGTGGTTACTATTTGTGGAAACTTGCTATATTTAGTAAGCTTGTCATATGAACTTGAAATGTTCTTATTTTCTATAGGAAGGTTCATTTTAGAGTTATCAGCCTACCATAAAAACCTTATTGGTCCAGCCTAAGTATTGGAGAAGTTATTACAAATTTTTGTTGGAAACATTTGTAGAAAAATCTTCAGGCTCACCGTTGGAGGCCTTAGAGTGCCCGGATGAGGTCTAAAAACTCAACGGAAGTGCACTTGCCTGGTTTTGAGCCTGTAGATGAAGAGTTGGCATTTTCAAAAAGTGGTTATTATAGCCAATCAGAGAAAAGGTTTGAGAGTTATGGTCTTCCAAAGTTGGGCTACCAAAAATATCTAAAATAATTGTCAAAGATGTATTTGGCCAAATCTGTATGTATTGTTAGGATGTGTTGACCCTAAGTGTTAAGTTTCATTTTCTAGAACCTTCTTGGGAGGCATAAAATTACCTATTTAAGAAGGGCCCAAATATTGTCTAGGACAGCTCTAGGTGATAGTTCATAGCTTGTCTTACAAATTATTGTAATGAAGGCACCAATTTGTGTTAGCATATTGTACTTGTGAATTCTATAATTCCACATTTGCAATGAAAATAATAAGTCCATATTGTGTTCTCACATTTTTTATTGTTTCTTTATTTTCTATTATAGTTTATGGTATTAAGGGGAGCACCTTTCATCAAGTGGTATCAGAGCTAGAGTTCTTGAGTGTGTGGACAGATCACTGACTATGAGACAATTTGTACCAAGATCATTATTTGGGCTAAGCATGTAGACAGATCATTGATTGTGAGGTAGTTTACACTTGGGTTTTAGTGGAAGCACAAAAATGCCTCCATGAAGAGAGAATGCTGGAAGAGTCGAAGGTGTTACACTTGAGGATGCTAGAACCATCCAGAGGCAAATGCAAGTAATGTAACAATAGATTTTTAGAGAAATGAATCTTGTCATAGGAGATGATGAAAGTGAGGAAGAAGAAGAAGGAAATGTGGAGCTAGATGTAGTAGAGGAAGTTCTTAACCTAGAGGAGGCGAAGCTTTTTAGGGACATTTCAATTATTGAAAATGACCTAAGTTTAATGCTCCCACATTTTCAAGAAATCTCAACCTAGAGGAAATAATTGACTGGATCAATGAATTGGAAAATTACTTTGAATATAAAAATATTGAAGATCTAGATAGGGTCAAGTTTGTGAAGGCCAAACTAAAGAATCATGCAAAGATCTAGTGGAAGGAGATCCTGATGGATCAAAATAAAAGAGGAAAGGACAAAATCACTAGATGGGATCAAATGATAGCTAAAATGAAGTCACAATTAATTCTCATAGATTATGAGCTTGATCTATTGAAGAAAATATAAGGGTTGAAGCAAGCAAGAAAATCTATTCAAGAGCATACTAAGGAGTTCTACCAAGTTCTCGTTAGAACTAACCACGTAGAAGCTGATAAGGAGAAAGTTGCCTATTATCTTAATGGGTTATGACCAAGCATTTAGGATGAAATGAATCTTGTTTGAGTGACCAGTATTAAGGAGGCATACTGGTTTTCCCTAAGGGCTAAGGAGAAACTAAGAAAGAATTTTGATAACAAGAATAGTGGAAGAGGTTGTAGAGGAAGATCTGGTAGACAATCTTATGGAGGTCGTTATGATGATCAAAAGAATAAAGAGGAGGCTAGAAGTAGTAGTCAAAATCAAAGGGGAAAAAATTCCAACCATTTCCATGATCAAAATAATAGAGATCAGAGAGGAAGAGGTAGAGGACAAGGATCTGGAAGACGAGGCTTCTATGGAAAATGTTTTCACTGTGGAGAAGAAGGACATGGAGCATTTGAATGTTTTTAGTGCCAAGGAAGGACAAATAAAAGAATAGGAGGCTAGGCCAAAGTTTTACATATTGATGAAGATGTCAGATCTTCACACTTTGAAGATTCTAAAAGAAGAGAAGTTCTAGTTAATAGAAGAGTCCTTCTTAGTGGTGAGAATTAACTTGATCAAAGAAAGAGCTTGTTTCATACAAGATGTAGATGTGAAGATAAGTGTTGTGATGTGATCATTGATGGTGGAATTACTAACACTCTAGTGTCAGAAATGATCATCACTGAGTTGAAGCTAAAGAGGTAGTAAAACCCATGTCCATACCATATTTCTTGGGTACAAGATGATCACAAGGTCATGATCAATGAGCAGTGCTCAGTGAAGTTCAAGATTGGAAGCTACTAGGATGAGGTACTTTTTGATATCATACCTATGGACATATGTCATATGTTTCTAGATAAATCATGGTAGATTGACAAGCATGTTGTACATGATGGGTGAGCAAATACCTACACTCTAATCAAGGATGGAGTGAAACATAAGTTTAAGTCATTGAACGAGAAAGAAGAAAAGGTATGTAGTGCTACTAGAATATGTTTTATTGATGGAAAAGAATTTCTCAATGGTATAAATCATAAGCATGTGTCTTTTTCTATAATTTCAAAAGATTGTAAAGAAGAAGTAGGGAAGGTACTTGTAGAAGTTGGAGATATGTTGGAAGAATTTTCTATTATTGTATCAAATAATGCACCTAATGGATTGCCCCCAATGAGGAAGATTAGTCACCAAATGGATTTGGTTCCAAGAGCTAGTTTTACAAACAAGGCAATGCATAGAATGACTCCAATAGAAAGTGAAGAGTTGAACAGACAAGTTCATGAGTTGTTGTAGAAGGGGTTGATTCGAGAGAGTTTGATTCCATGTGTTGTACCATTGGTATTAGCACTAAAGAAGAATGGAGAAAGGAGGATGTGCATAGATTCTCATGCAATCAACAAGATCACAATCAAGTGTAGATTTCCATTACCAAGGATGGATGATATTATGGACTATTTGAGTGGATCTAAGTATTTCACAAAGATAGATCTAAAGAGTGGGTTCAAATTCGTATCATAGAAGGTGATGAGTGGAAGACTGATTTGAAGACCAAAGAAGAGTGATATGAGTGGTTAGTCATGCCTTTTGGGCTAACCAATGCACCAAGAACTTTCATGAGGCTCATGAATGAGGTAATGAAAGAGTTTCTAGGTAAGTTTGTCATTGTTTACCTAGATGATATATTGATCCTTAGTATGACATTGGAGGAGCTTTTGATTCATATTCACAAGTTGTTTGATAAGTTGAGGGAATAAAAGTTGCTAATAAACTTGAAGAAGTGCAACTTTGTAGAGGAGTTGGTCTACCTAGGATTTGTAGTCTCAATAGAAGGTCTAAAAATATACTTGAAGAAAGTGAAGGCTATCCTTGAATGGCCTACTCCAAAGAGTGCAACAGAGGTAAGATCTTTTCATGGATAGGCTAGTTTTTATAGAAACTTCATAAGAGATTTTAGCAGTATTTGTGGACCCTTGACTAAAACAATGAAAGGGGATAGGAAAGAATTTAAGTGGACTATAGGAGCAGATAAGAGTTTTAATCTGTTGAAATAGAAAGTTACTGAGCAGCCTGCTTTAGCACTTCTTGATTTTAACAAGGTGTTTCAAAAAGACTGTGATGCTATTGGTACTATAATATGATCTTTTATGAGCCAAGATGGTAGACCTGTTGCTAATTTCAGTGAGAAATTGAATGATGTAAAAATAAAATATTTTGTTTATGATCAAGAATTTTATGCTATAGTTCAAGCATTGAAGAAGTGGAGACACTGTCTTCTTCCTAAGGAGTTTGTTTTGTATACTCATCATCAAGCTTTGCAATATTTGAATAGTCAAAGAAAATTGAACCAAAGGCATTTAAAGTGGGTTGAGTTTTTGTAGAGTTATATATTTATTTTGAAACACAAGAATGGAAAGTCTGACAAAGATGCAAATTCTCTTAGTAGAAGATAACTTTTGCTCACAGAAATGCAGATAGAGGTGGTTGGGTTCAATGAACTCTGTACTTTGTATCCAAATGATTCTTATTTTGATGAAGCATGGAAGGCTTGTACAAAACCTATTACACTTGACAAGACAAAGTGGTTGGATTTCATGATCTAGGATAGTATGTTGTTCAAAGGAAATCAGTTGTGCATTCTTAGAAGTTCAATTAGAGAGAATCTCGTCAAGGAGAAGCAGAGTGGAGAATTGGCTAGCTATTTTGGTAGAGATTAAACCATAGCTTTGGTTGTGGAGAATTACAACTAGCCACAATTACAAAAAGATGTGAAGAATTTTCTACAAAGTTGTAGAGTATGTCAAATAGCAAAAGGAGTGGAGTAGAATATATGGTTATATCATTCATTACCTATACTAGAGAAGCCATGGGAGGATGTCAGCATGGTTTTTATTCTTGGATTACTAAGGACACATCAAGGGCATGATTCTATTTTTGTGGTGGTTGACAAGTTTTCAAAGATGGTAGATTTTATTCATTGTAAGAAGACTAGTGATGATGTTCATGTGGCAGAGTTGTTTTTCAAATAAGTGGTGAGACTGCATGGTCTACCAAAGAGTATAGTTTTAGATCAAGATACCAAATTTTTTAGGTATTTCTAGCATACATTATGGAAGAAGCTGAAGATAGATTTGAAGTTCAGTTAATCACATCATCCACAGACTGATGGATAGAAAGAAGTTGTTAATTGCAGTTTGGAAAATTTGCTAAGATGTTTGGTTGGAGAAAAGTCAAAAGGATGTGATATGATTTTACCATAGATAGAATTTTCATATAATAATTGTATCAATAGGATTATTGGTAAATCACCATTATAGATTATATATGGGAATAGTTCCAAAAACGCTTATGAATTGAGGCAGTTGGATACAAGAGAGATAAGTAGTGTTGAAGCAAAATAATTTGTTGAACACTTGAAGAACATCCATGAGGAGGTGAGGAAGCACATCATAAATATGAATACATAGTATAAGGATAAGGTAGATGTGAAAAGGAGGTATAAATAATTTTAGATTGGAGATGATGTCATGGTTCATTTGAGGAAGGAGAGTTTTCCAATGGGTACATATAATAAGCTGAAGATGAAGAAGTTTGGACTGAGCAAGATAGTGAAAACGCATGATTCTAGAAATGCATATGAAGTGGAGTTGCCTACTAAAATGAATATTTCACCAATATGTAACATTTCAAATTTTATAGAGTATTATGAAGGGGGTGATGGAGATGAAGTTGTAGAAGTGCAGTGGAATATTCTAGTAGCTAGTTCAACTACAAAGGAGATTGAGGAGATACTGGACAGTCGTGTTGGTAAAAGTACCAGGAACAGAACTTATGAGGAATACCTAGTCAAATGGAAAGGGAGGCTGGTAAAGGATTCATCATGGCTAGCAAGGGAGGAGGTTAACCATCTTGGTTTTCCTCTGAACACCTAAGATGTGATAGATTCACTTCTCAAATTACCCTAGGTGTCTGATGTAGGAATACCATAGCTGTAAGAGTAATCCTGCATCACCCAAAAATATTTTATTTTTAGTCTTTTCTATTTTAATAAGGACTAGTAGACAAGGTGGTTACTATTTATGGGAACTTGCTATTTTTAGTAAGTTTTTCATATGAGCTCAGAATGTTCTCATTTCCTATAGGAAGGTTCATTTTAGAGTTAGAAGTCTACCATAAAAATTGCATTTCTCCAACTTAAGTATAGGAGAAGTTATTGCAGAATTTTAGTGGAAAAATTTGTAGAAAAATCTTTAGGCTCACTTTTGGAAGCCTTAGAGTGTTTGGGTGAGGTCCAAAAACTTGACGAAAGGGTGCTCGCATAGTTCTATGCCTATAGATCAAGAACTCACATTTTCAAAAATTTGTTATAATAGCCAATCGAAGCAACGATTTGAAAGTTATGGCTTTCCAAAGTTGGGCTACCCAAAATATCTAAAATAGTTGTCAAAGATGTATTTGGCTGACTCTATATGTATTGTTAGGGTCTTTCAGCCCTAAGTATTAAGTTTCATTGTCTAGAACCTTCCTAGGTGACATAAAATTGCAATTTAAGAAGGGCTCGAACATTGTCTAAGATAGCTTTAGGTGATAGTTTGCAACTTGTCTATTATACTTGTGAATTCTATAATTTTGCATTTCCAGCATAAATAAGAAGTCTATATTTTGTTCTCACATTTGTTGTTATTTCTTTTTTTTCTATTATGGTTTATGGTATTAAGTGGAGTAACATTCATCATTAATCCACAACAGAAGTAGAGCATGTTGTTGCAACAATAAATTATTCTAACATAATGTGTATCAAGCAGTTGATGTCAAGAATGAAGGAAGAAGTCAAGGAACCAGTGGTTATCTATTGTGATAACACAAGTTCAATCAATTTATCCAAAAATCTAGTGATTCACTTAAAGACAAAACAAATTGCAATAAAATATCATTTCCTAAGGGAATTGGTTCAAGACAAAGAGGTGAGATTGAAATATGGGAATACTAAGGAGAAGATAGTAGATGTATTTACCAAAGCTCTACCTAAGGATGCATTTATGTATCTAACAAGTAAACTAGGAATTATTCCCCTATATGATGCTCACTAAAGCAAAAGATAGTGAAGCATCAACCAAGCTACATTGAAGATCAATAAGGTTGATGCAGTGTAATGCAAAACACATTGCATATGAATCAATACAAAAGGTACACTATAATTCCAAATGTCTATATCCTTTAGCAATTGATGTCAAAGAGGGAGATTTTAGTGTTAACATGGAAGAGTGAAATGGAAGATTGTGAACAGTTTAGTATTAATGAGATTGAGGGAAAGTATTGATGATAGAGTGTACAACTAAGAGGGAGAAAATGAAATAATAATAGTGATAGGAAAGAAGAAAAGACAAATCCTAGTGGAATCTTAGAGGGAGCTAGTATGGATGAGAATCAAAATTAGACTAAGGATATTACCTAATTGCTCTTTTTTTCTAATCATCTTATGTTGACATGTTGTGTTGTCATCAATTCCAAAGAGGGAGTTTGTTGGAAATAATTATTCAATTGTACATTATCATTGATGTTTACACAAATTTAATTATTAACCAAGCAATATTGAGTTTTCAATCTTAACCTTGTATATCCCAGTATTAACCAAGCAGTTGGGTTATTAAGAGTTTCCAATTCTAATGGAGTAGTTGGTTAATGAGAGGGTACCTACTTGTAGTATTGATTGAGTGGTTGAGCATCAAAGTATTTGTAGTATTGACTAAGTGGTTGGGCATCAAAGGAGATCAAAGAATTTGCAGTATTGACTGAGTGGTTGGGCAATGAAGAAGTCATAGTGTCAACTAAGTGTTCAATTCTAGTGTTGACCAAGTGATAATAGATTGAAATTGTAAAATGTTTTATTATTTAAGGTTGACTATTTGGATGTTTATTGATTTTTTGCAAGGGTATTCAAACCAAATTTTTCTAGCTTCTGATATATAAGAAAGGTCAAGTTGTGAGGATAAAGTGTAACAAATAGAATATAAAAGAAATGGATATGTGAGAAAAAGAAAAGGACAGAGAAAGAAAGTGTGGAAGATAAGCTACAAAGAAACATCTGATTAGGAAGGATCCAAAGGCTAAGCTAGAATAGAGATCTAAATTAGAAAAGGAAGTTACTTCATAAATTAGGTCAAATTGATGTTTCTTTCTAACCATTGTAGTAGTAAAGAAATCTCCTAATAGAGTTGACTTAACAATCATTTTGTAAATCCTCTAACAAGGTGACATTTCAAGATTGAAGTGTTTGAAGACCTTTAACCAAATCACTCCTAACAGAGTGATCTAAATCCTCTAATAGGGTCATACTTAAGAGTATGTTTTGTAGCATTTAACATGGTTGGCTCCTAATAGGGCTCACTTCATAAGAGTGAAAACTATTATGAGTAGTTGCGAGGTAGTTTTTCCCAAATTGGGTTTCCACGTTAAATCTTGGTGTCATTTTCATTCATATTATTTTATTATGCTTTATGTTTCTACAACTAAGTTACTAAAGGATAAAATAGATTAATAGATCTTAAGATTGCTTTGTTAACTAAGCATCAGTTATATTCTAGTGTTAACTGAGCTATTCAATATTATTTGATAAATGGAAGTTTGTACTAACATATAAGGGATAGGATTTATTTTTATATTAATTGATTCACTTGCCCCCTCTCAGTTACTCCTCTTACATTTCTAACATAAACTAGCTAAACCATGAAATGATATCACCTCACTTACATTCATGGGTGTAGGCCAATTCAAAATTTCTTTAACCTCATAAAGTACTCAGTATATTAGTCAAACCAAAAGGAATAACCAACCATTCATATAAGCCTTCTTTTTCTTTAAAAAAATTCTTCCGCTAATCTCGTTCCTTGATTCTAATTTGATGATAGCCACTCTTCAAGTCAATATTTGTAAAATATTTTGCTCTACTCAAATAACCCATCATGGCATCCATCCTACTTATAGAAAATCTATACTTTACTATTATCTTATCAATAACTTTGGAATCAGTACACATTCTCCACTCACCATTCTTCTTTGGTGTCACTACAAAATATACAACACATGGACTTAAACTTTCTCTGATCAAACCTTTCTACAAAATCTCATGCACTTCCTAGTTAAGTTCTTCATTCTTGGTAGGTGTTAATATATAGGATTCTTTATTCAACAAACTAGCTCCAGAAATCAAGTCTAGACAATGAATTATACTTCTCACCTAAGGTAAATCATTAGATACACTCTCATAAATAATTTTTTGATACTTGAATAAAACAAATCAACTTCTGCTAGAACCCAGTCAACATTGGCAACACTTTGTTTACTAGGAATCATAGAAAAATATTTTTTTCCCTTCTTTATATCCTTTACAAATTGATTTCCAGTTACCATGTTAACACTTATAGTAGTACACTTAACCTTGTCTGGACTATTAATCAAAGTTAACAACATTTTTCTCCTTCCATTCACCTAAAGAGTATATTGTTTCAATATTTATCATGCATAGCATGTCTTTCATACTATCAAGGTCTACCCAATAGAAAATGATAGCAATCATAGGTATAATATCATAGAAGACTTCATCAAAATAGTTCCTAATCTTGAATTACATAATGCATTGCTCACTTACAAGTAACTTATGCTCATCATTGATCCATGAAACATGATAGTGTTTAGGGTGTTTCAGCCTCTACAACTACAACTTTATAACCAAACCTTCTAATGCCATATTTGTTGAACTGCCACTTTTAATGAACACCTTGCTACATTTTCCTACAATCTTGCATCTGGTCTTGAAAAGACTTTTTCTCAAGATAGGTTCCTCAATAGTTATATCATTGCACAAAGTTCTCCTAAACATCAAATTTTCTCAAGCCTCAAGTCCACTCGACAGATTTATAGATCCTCCATTAACTAAAATTTTTCTTCCACTACTACCTTAATTCTTCTTTCTAGAATTATTACATTTAAAGGATCTATGTCCTTCTTCACCATATTTAAAACAAGTACCACAAAACATCCTCTAGTATATCCACCTTAGTAAGAACCACCTCTTCCTCGATATGAACTACCATCTTTCCACTTGGTGTTTCCTTTCTCATCACTTTTCCATTAGGATTTTCCCTTATCTTGTACAGTATTGTCAAATATTGTAATGCCCACCATAGTTTTCTTTTCCATTCTATCTACCAAACTCTTTTAGGCCTATTTCATGCATGTGTTAGTTTCAAAGATATTTGATTTATAGTTACACGGAATTATTTCATGACTTTGGTTACATAAATATTAGTAATGATTACTTAGTTGATTATACCTCACATGTTAATTGATGATTATGATTAGTTACATATCGATGATTATTTAATTAGTTGGTAAAGGTGATTTATCTCATGATGATGTCCTGTGATAGGTCTCTAAATGATGATTATCTTGTATTCATAATGATGCATTGTTATATCTAAGCATTCAATTATATGACTCGTGATTTATTATGGTACTTACCCCATACTTGCATGTGTATGGTGTGCATGTCTATTTTTCTTTTGTGTCTAACATGCCTAATGTGGTTACAGGAAGAAGATATAGTCACTTGCTAGTCAGGATCTACACGATGTACCACTCCCTGCCACTCCGTATTTAGCTTGTGTGTGTGTGTACATACTCATCTTTTATGCAGGTTGTGGATATTGGGCATCAATTTCCTTTAATTTCCAAGATGAGTGTACCTTAATGCAATAACTCAATTGTAAGAATGAGAAGTTAATGATTAGGTCCAATCCTATCCATAGCCTAAATACTTGACCTGCAAGGAGGACTCATATATGGATGTCTACTCTTTTGTAAACCCATGAGTCTTTCTATGTGTATGTTGTTTGATTTTCACTTTGGTTGGCTTTCCTTATGCATCTCATGTGGTTTGACTTTGTGATTTGCTTGGTAGAATGCTTACTTATGATCTTTGGATTAATCATTGATATTTGAATTATTGTGTTATTTAATTAAAAAAGGAAAAATATTAAAATAAAATGATATTTCATTTGTTAGAATATTGGAATATTTGGTTAAATTAAAAGATTTTAACGTAAAGTCCTAATTTAGAAAATTAAATTAAAAGAATTTAAATATTAAATATTAAATATTAAATATTATTTTAGTATAAATATTTAATTAATATTGATTTAGTTAAAGTTTCAATTTAATCATGCACTATAATTATCCTTACTAATTAAAATAATAATTAATTAATTTTAGCAGGCTTGCAATAAATTATAAAGTGGAAAATAAAATAAAAGATTATTTTAATTTAAAGAGTGAGTAAATATGTATTAAAAGATAAATAAATAATTATTATTATATTTTAGGTCTATTTGGAGATAGAATCCTTGAATTAGAGGGTTTTGGGCTCATTATTTCACACACAGGTTTATGGGGAACAATTTTTCAGGATTTTGAGCAAAAGGAATTTTGGAAGCTTTGAAGGGTTTTAGTTTAGCAAGGGTTGCACCAAGTTGCTAGATTGTTAGCATCAGCATGAGGCAGGGTTTGAAACCTGTAGTAGCATATTTCAATTTAAAAGATCTACATGCTTCATGTCTTTTGGGTGCTCAAAACTTGATTATCATTTTGTTTTATATTCTCATATCTATGCAAATGAAATGAAACTGTCATTTGTTTTCTATAGAAGGAAATTTCAAAGATAAAACTATAGACATGGTTAGAGTTTGATGGAAAATTGCATAGATTAAATGGACAATTTTTTAAGATTCTTCCCTCATCTTGTTTGTTTAAAACAAAATTTAGCTTGCTGGAAAAAGTTGCCTTCCAAACATGTGCCTACATAGGTTTCAAAAACAATATAAATTTAAATTAAATTTTTTTTTTAAAAAAAAATTATTAAAAAATTTAAATATATTTTTTTGGAGGAGGTCGGGCCATGACCCTAACCCTCACCCCTCCCATGCGTGCGCTACTAAAGCAACAAGAGCTGCCAAAGTAGGGAGTGTTTCCAAGGCTACAAGCATTGCCAAAGAAGCTCCCTTCCCTCATGAGAAGGTCATGTGAGCCTGCATGGGCTATGGTTGTGGGTTTAAAAAGATGAATTTAGAATACACTACTTGGTAGTTAAATGTAGTTGTAAATTATTTAAAATTTGGCCTAGGTCAAATGTTAAAATTAGTTTATACTAAATTTATTCATGTAACTTTTTAATTCAAATGATCATATTTAAATATTATTAGATTCATTTGGAACTTGGATATTTAAATATATTGATTTAAATAAAATGACATTATTGACTTGTAACTTTTGAATTTGGTTATGAATAAGATTTTGGAAAAAAAAATTAAATTTTTTTAATCATATAGACAACATTTGATTTCAAATAATGTATAACCTAATGATTAAAAGATGTTGAATGGGTTGAACCAAACTTCTAAATTCAAATGATTTAAACCATGTGATCTGGATATCTGTGTTTCTCCTTGTGATTTACTTGAAGCCTTATGTTGTCTTTTTCGTCATTATTGTTATCTCAGATACTTAGTTGGCCAACCAAGATGCACCAGATACTTTTTTTGATTTATTCTATGATGTTTATTTGTTCCAAATATTATAATGAGCTTTGTGTTTTAAATTGGAAGTTATATTTATGATATTTTCTTTGTGGTGCATTTATGTCTACTTGGGTTGGGAGAACCAACTTATTTTCAGGTTGTGTATTAAGGAACTGAGTCTGATCATTATGGGTTTTGTGGTATGGGACACAACTATGTTTTGTATGCATATGAGAGGTTGACTAGGTACATGTCTTTGGGAGTGGCTTGCAATAGGGGGTTCAGGGCCCAAAGTGGTTAGTACCAAGGTAACCTATTGTAAGCTATGTAATAAGTG
The DNA here is from genome assembly GCA_028749045.1 of Cupressus sempervirens. Lineage (NCBI taxonomy): Eukaryota > Viridiplantae > Streptophyta > Pinopsida > Cupressales > Cupressaceae > Cupressus > Cupressus sempervirens. Next base: position 604,109,836 of record CM053791.1, on the reverse strand, counting down.
ATAATGTAGTAATTTAAAATATTTAGAGACACATTAAAAAGACAAGCTAGAGATGTTTTCCTCACCCATGCCTTGAGCACTTGTATAGGTTAAGGATGGGAATGAGATGATACAAAGTGAGAGTTATGAATGATTTGCCTTATCTTCATGAGAGGTATTATGGTTCCATATGTGTTGTGTTGAGGATCCAAGGTCTATAGTGACTAGTCCAACATAGCTCAACGCTTGAGGGTTTGGGGTCTAGTGAGAGACCAGTCTAGGGTAACTCAAGTATTTGACCATGTGGTGAGACTCCCTAGTATGTAGCTTTAGTCTCCTATATAGATTTTGTATTTGCCTCTGGTGATGTATTTATTGTTGATGATTTATTTTCATTGATTGTTGTTGGTGTTCAATTAGTTATTGCACTTTTGACATGTGGCATTTGACTCGAAGTGGATATATTTCATTGTCTTATCTCTTGATTTTGATACTTGTTTTCTACATGGTATGTATATGTTGACTTGTTATATGGTATTGTTATTGGAAGAATGTCTTTTCAATTTGGTAGTTTATTACCCTTGAGGTAGAATTGGCTATTAAGATTCCTTACCTAGGATTATTTTATGGTTTGATATTTGTATGTGGATCATTCATTATCTTCCCTAGATGGTGGGAGTGGGAGCCTGACTAGGTAACCATGTGGTCGGGTGGCAATGATTTCTTACCATTTGGGTGCCCCTTAGTTTGATTGATGTTGGATGTTTATGGATGCAACTATACCATTATCACTCTTATTTCTATCTTGGGAACTTCTATTCCATTGGTGTATATATGTTATCATGTATCTTGTATTTTTATGTACATGTACCCAATCTCGTATACCCTATGACATGCAAATGTATTTCATTGTATCAATTGTATTTATATGTTTTCTTATAAGATAATGTATCTATTATTTCTATATGATCCTGTACAATGTACTTGAGATTTGAACTAATTAATATAAAATTCTTAAATGTGACTCAATATAGGGTGATCCCACAATAATGGGTTCCACTTTTTGGCCAATTTTGACACTAAAATAAATATTTTTGCAACAAACCTCATGTTCAAGTGACTATATCTCTAAAACTATAAGTAATTTCAAGATGACATAAACTAGTGATTTTTAGTACTCTGTTCCTACTTTGTAACCATATTTTTTAATCTTAAAAAAAAAAATTATTTGTGTCAATTATTTCATCTCCTTTGAAAAGTGGTACATAATAAAATTTAATATTTTTAAAGAGTGATAGTCTGTTTGACACACATAACTTTTTTTCTAGAAATGATAATGAAGTAATTCATTGGGTGTTAGATTTGTAACATCAATATCCAAAGAATGCATTTGGTTTGATTCATTTTGGTTGAATATTGTTTATTTTATCAAGTTTTGTAGTGACACCAATTATAATTCAGACATAAATTCATTTTGACATAGATAATTTGAAGTCAATTTATCATAAACCTTCTTTGTTTTGAATAGAAAGGTATCTCAATAAGCTATTTCCTACATTTTTTTCAAAAAAAAATTGACCTAATTTACTAATTTTTTTGAAGTGTCGAAGTCGGTTGATGTTCAATTAGTAATGAACCTATGATGAGTTAAACTCATATTTGAAAGTCTTAATGATTAAAATATGTATTATAATTATAGTCATTGGAAAGCTTGCTTCGAGAAGCACATTTTGACATTTTTTATTTTATAGTAGGAGATCATTCTTTTGAAATTATGGGTGTCAAAAGAAAAAAAAAATTTAAGAAAAAGGGGGCAAAATAGTCTTAGTTTTGAGCATTTGCTGCAAATATAGCATTCGGTGTGAACATATTTTCCATGTTTGGTGTGAACATATGTTCACAGTGAACATATGAGATATAATTTCTTGGCCATTGAAAACTTAACACGATATGTTCATGCTAACATATCTAATTTATTATGTTCGTGCGAACACATAAAAATAAAAAACTTGACGTTAACTTATGACAGGCAGTTTAAAAGTAGTGACATCGACAAGAAAATCTATACAACAAAATTTTTATATGATTATTGCATGAAATTTATCTTGAGGCAAGGGGTAAATTTTATTTTTCTTAATTTTATAATGGGAAACAAGAAAGGAAGGCAAAGAAAATATGCAAGAAAGAGATCTGATGAAGCAATACAAATAAATCTTTATAAGACTGCATCACATTATCATCAAATTAAAAAAGGTGAATAAAATGTTCAAGAAGGCTCAACAAAAGTAGAAGAAGTGCATATGGGAGAGAGGTTAGGAACACTCCCTATAGAATCTCAAACAATGAATGTTGAAGAAGGCTCAAGATCACTCCCTACAGAGGTTCAAATAACATAAGTCAAAGAAGGGTCAGAATCTTTCCTTGCAAAATCTCAAACAATGGATGTTGGAGAAGGCTCAAGATCACTCCCTGTAGAAATTCCAGTAATAGAAGTTAGAGAAGGGTTGGGATCAAGTGTAGGAACTAGTATGGATGAGCTCCTAAATATTGCCCAATCTGTAAAGAATTCTATTTCTCCAAAAAAATTAGATCATTTACTTAAAATGGATGTGGATAAATTGAGAAGACTTGTAGCTATTGTTAAACCATTAAGTTTGTCTAAGAAAAGGTCAATGAATAAGAAGATAAAAGAAATTATGACTCAATTTGATAGCACTAAAACATTTGAACAAGCTTAGTTACTTTCACTTTTGCTTACACAAAAGAAGTTGCAAGAGGCATTGAAATTGTTAGGTGTAGACACAACATAAAAAAAGAGAAGATTTTCTAGAATGCAAATTGATCTGATTGAAAATGTTAAACAATGTTTGAGAAACATAGAAAAATAATCTCGAACTAAAGATAAGTCTGTGGCAAGAAAAGTGATGTTGATGTCTGTTGTAAATAAGAATATGACCCAAAATAAACAAATATCTTCAATTTTGTCTAAAATGGGTTTTAGTAGGAAAACAATGAGAAAATATGTTGAGAGAAGATTAATTGTGGATGATAGTACTATAGAGGGCAATTGGGAAATCATGTGTAGAGCACCTCATTCTAATAGGATTGAAGAGTCATTCAAAAATGTAGTCATATCATTTTGGACTGATAATACTTGTCTTTCATAAAGTAGCAGAGATGTTATAAGGCATAGGATTGTATCTAGTCAATATGAACATCACACAAAACATTGGTTGGACACAACACAGCATGAGTTATATGTGTTGTTTTGTAGTGAACATCTTGATGTAAGAGTTGGGCAAATGTTGCTCAAAAAATTGAAGCCATACTTTGTGAGGTCAAACAAAGTGCTTGAAACATGTTGTTGTCATCATCACATTGAGTTTGATCTCCACTATTAGGTATTTCAAAAGTTTGTAGAAGACACATATGGTTTTCATGCTACTCCTCCTAGTAGGAGAAATGAGTTTATATCATCCATTCTATGTGACAAAATAGATGATCTAGCTAGTCAAATAAATTGCATCAAAGGATTATGTGAAACATGTGGTGAATTGGCTTTATTTCCTTTTGAAAAATGAAAATTTTGATGCAACAAATTAAAAATTGAATTGCAAAAGTTACAAGTATGTCAAGAATGAAACAAAGTTGGGAAAAGAGACAAAAAGTTGGAATATGCTGAAGAGGAGTTACCTGTTCTAACATTTATGAACAAATTCAAGAATTTGATTCAACCTTATATTTGTCATGCATTTTTTGCAAAGTGGCAAGCACAACAGTTTCAAACTTTGAGAGATAATTTCCCACTTGAAATGATTGTATCAGTTGTTGATTTTGCAGAGAACTATTCCTTTGTTCATTATAAAAAAATTCAATCAGATTATTACTTTTCTAAGAAAATCACTATTAGGGTACATGTTTTTTATAGACATGCACAGTTAGGTTTGGATG